>JARFIW010001381.1:8732500-9332500 GCA_036346225.1 Platerodrilus igneus
ATATGATATCGTATCTCTTCAGCCTTCTATATTGTTTTGGATGACAACGGCAATTTGTTGTCTTTCAGAAGTTTTGCTTCTTTTACATCATTATGATCTCATTATAGCGTTCATTCGCAAAATACGCACTTCGATCGTTACTACTATCAACGATATTTCTAAGTTTTTTATTAACGTCTGGCTCATTTCGATGCTTTTTGTCAATAATAATTATATTTAATTTACACTTCAATATTTCTCTCGATGTTGCTAATAAACGCAATACAGAACTTTACTGTTAGACTGTAGTGAGCACACTGACCAGTGCAGACAAGATAAATCGGTTTAGGAGCGTTCTCAATCTTCCACAACGCGTCGTGACCGTTAGAACACTGTCCACAATGCGTAGTGGTCAAGAATAACGGCCACAACGCGTAAAATTATCGCATTTCGGTGTATGGTCGTTCGGCACCGACCACAACGCGTTGTGGCCAATTTTTTTGCTCAATGAGCGTTTTCGATGTTTGGGCGTAACTTATCCACAAAGCAAATTGATTCAGCTGATGTAAATATGAATATTTACAGGATTAACATAAATGTGTGTTAATAAGAACAACAAAAACAAACAGGAAATAGACGTAAAGTCTATGCTGCAATAAATATACATATACAAGCTCAACCTAAGGAAATGTTATTATGGACTAGTAAGGATTATTATTACCCAAAAAAATTCAGACACTTGGAAAGTGACGGTCGGCGACGGTGGCGAACCTGCTGCTCCCAAGGCTCACTGTGATACGTCTGAACGACGTCGATCCGCTGATGGATGTGGCTAGCTGACGGCATCTTCGTGGTAGTGATTTGGCTCTTCAAGTGTAAGCGAGTAAGGGTGTAGTCAAAATTTATTTACTGGCCATGTAAAAGAATAAATTAACTCCGTACACTAAGATATCAATCACTGATTATGTAATTCTGGGCTAATGGTGTACTACCGGTCTAATGTTCAAACCGGGATAACAATCACTATCGGCGTCATGAGAGAATAAACGTGTATTTAACCAGTATATGCATCACGGATTGCGCGGAGTGTGATTTAATTATCGTAAGTAGAGTATACTAGATTATACTTGGATCTACAAGTAAACTAGTGGTACTGATTCTGGGATATCAATCACAAAGACTGCCTTCCTGATTGATTTGGAGGTGTTTATATATGCTTTCCCTTTATATAGGGGAGCATGTCTATCTTTATCGAGAAAAATGGAGTAAAATGGGAGCACCTTTACACGTGCAGGAAACAGAACAAACAAAAGGTAAATTTTGATCGGCGGTCACTGGACAAATATAGTTTAAGTTTGTTTGAGTTTTTATGTCTGGTAACTCACATTATACGTGCAAGAAGCAGAACAAAATGAAGGAAGTAAGATCAAAATAAATATAAGTTTGTCTGAATTTTTATATCTGGTAACTCACATTACACGTGCAAGAAGCAGGACAAAATGAAAGAAGTAAGAACAAAATAAATATAAGCTTATCTGAATTTTTATGCATGGTAAAAAGGTCAATAACAACCAAACCTTCTGATGTTATAAAATCAATGACCATGTAGATGAAATTTAATAAGCTTAGTAAATTCTTGTACTACAATTGTTATGATGACGTTTCAAGCTTCAGAATGCAATTTTTGATATATAGTATTGCACATTCCTAGTCTTATTAATTTCACAGCACACGTTAGCAGAAAATGACATCAATATCTCAATGAATCCTAAACGTCTCCTTCCAAAGGGAGTGGCAGTTTATAATGAATTTCTCCAGTAACTGAGTAAATGTAGAAAAACTGTGTTTGATGGTTTTAACCTAAGGAAAACTTAATAATGTCGTTTGTAACAATATTTTTCATGTATTATAATAACCCTTGCATTAGATTTATGTCTTTTATGTTTTGCATACTGACACATAGAGGGTGCTACTATTCAAATGCTAGTATTAAAAATTAACCTCCATCATTAGTTACCTAAAGCTAAACTTTCAGTGCGATACGTGTAATGTTGTAGCCACAACGAGCTGTCAAAGTTAACAAGTTAATCGAAAAATGGAATTAAACCATGAAAATTTTCGTGCAGTAACTTTTTATAATTTTCTAAGACAATTATCTCAACAAGAATGCTTTGTCGAGTTGGTTTCAGTTTTCGGCAATTAAGCACCACATCAATCAATAATTTCTCGTTGGTATGGAGAATTCTATCGTGGACGGATGAAGTCTTAGCGACGATCCAAGAGTAGGTGTACCAAAAACGGTAGTCAACCAGGAAAACGTCAATGCTGTGCGCTCATCAACGAAAACGTGACATCGCGAAATTAAGCCATCATTGGAGGATTTAAAAATCTTTGAATTCAAAAAATTTTGCATGAAGAATTGTGTGTAAAAAAATTAGTTTTCTGTTGGATGCCGCATCTGTTGACCGAAGAACAGAAAGCAGCTAGTGTGAATTGGTGTCAAAAAACTCTAGACCGCTTCAACATGGGAAACTCTAAAAACGTGTACAACATCGTGAGTGGTAATGAATCCTGAATTTACTTATATGAGCCAGAAAATAAACGCCAGTCGTGTGTTGCGTTGTTCCACGATGAAGTAAATCCGACAAAAGTCATCCGTTTTCAAAGTGTTTCCAAAAAGATGGTCATAATATTTGTCTCGAAAGCGGGTCCTGTAGTAGCAATTCCTTTTCAAGATCAAATAACTGTTACTGCTGATTTGTATACATCGCGTAGCTTCCAAAAACCAACCCCAAACGATAAATCATCCTCCACCTAGACAATGCAAGTTCGCACACAGCGCGCAAGACAATTGAATTTTTAACGCCACAAAAAGTCGAATCCTCCATCCTCCGTACAGTCCCGACCTAAGTCCCGACAATTTCTATACCTTTCCGAAAATCAAAGACGGACTTCATGGTTAAATGTTCCAATCGTCAGAAGAAGCAGTCGATGCCTTCAAAAATACAATTTTAGCTGTACCAGCAAACGTGTGAAATTACTGTTTCCAGAGTTGGTTTGAGCACATCAAAAGCACATTATTATTCGTGGAAAATACTTGGAAAAACAATCATCTTTAAAAGCTATTTACTGTTTTATTCTAGCTCTAGATGCAAAACTTAGCACCCTCGCAAACTAAGTATTATTCTTGCAGCTATTGCGAAATGGATATTTATTTCACTTGTATAATCCAACTGCTGCCGTCAGTACTAAAACATCATCCCAGGTAGTTAGACTTGTTCGTTTAGCCGGTGTTAAATTGTAAAATATTTCTTTGTTTTGTTACAAAGAGATCTATTCATTGGCTACAAAGACGATGATCTAATCAAAGTTTCATGCATTAGTTTCCACAGTCTTGCACTGAGCGTCATAGAAATTTGAAGAGCAACAATGACAGGACAAACAACCGACACCACACTTGCTCGATTATTAAAATCAACCATTTCTATAGTGTAACTTGCGGTTATGGACACTTCAAAACGCACTGAAACCCTCGGATACAATAGCAAAGATTATCTGTCACACAAACAGTTAAATTCTAGAAGACGGCGAGATGTAAGTCATTTACAATAGAAAGTTTAACTATTTCAGTCTAATGAAATCGTGCAAGAGCTAGGAGTAGCTTCGCTTCAAAAGAGACCCAAGTTGGCGAACTCATTATTATTAAGAACACTACTATAGTTTGCAGCTCTCTGTGTGCAATACAAGTTACAGTAGTTATAAAGCGCTGGGCGTCTGAGAAGAATTTGCATTGCAAATTTAACAAGTGCTGAGTTTATCTACTCTATTGTAGATTCTACTCACTTCCAGCTATAGAGACAGAAAACAAAACAAAATTCTAACTTAATTTCAACCGTTTCAAATGTTCTGATGACGTATTATTAAATTAGCCAAAAGTTAACCAGTATAATTTTGCGATAAACACACATTTCAAGAAATTCGAACCCTTCAAACCCATGAACGAAAATAAATACAGCAATTTTTACTTTATTTTGTAGCTCTGTATAATCGAATTTTTTAGTCTGGGATATAAACCATAAAGACAATGAAACGTTCCATGCTTATAGAAAAAATCTTGCAAATATGTGTCTTTTGAATTATTAATGGTGGATGTTATTCAAATCTGCAATAAATCCCTTCAGTACAAAGCGAAGTGTAGCATCGCTGCACAGATAATGAATTGTATTATCAATTTCGCGGAATTATTTTACTCAATTTATAGATAGCATTTCTGCATGTCTAACAGGTTGTACAGGAAAATTTTATTTCCTAAGTAAAACACTCCTGTGCCTAAAATAATGACGTTTTGTTTAGGTTTAAGATTTACTTCTAAAACTAGCAAACTATATATACAGATTCATAAAGCAATTTCAAGAATGTTCTCATACAGTTAAAAACAAGGTAGAAGCAGGTTAATCTAAAATAGCTTGTTCCGAAAATAGCAACCATACTTCCGTCAATACTACATTTGTATTTTCTAAACTGTATCCTATTAAACCCCCAGCCGATTCTTTATTATCTACATTATGATTCAGACAAATTTGAATTTCTTTTTAAAATAGCTCGCTGTATTAAAAACGTTTCTCGGGCAAGTAGTAAATTATAACAAATTGTTTAATCGCCAAAAATAAGTTATTCAGGTTTGAATACTTTGGCCGTTGTTCGCTTACATCTTCAAAAGTTTCGGTATCACTAGCTACATTTTCGAGGTAAAAAGTTTAACGTGGCCAATATTAACATTTCGTTATCATTTGCGTGAAGTTAGCCTCAACTTTTGTAAGCACTAATGTTGTAATAGGTGCAGAAAAATTAGTGTTTCATTAGTCCTCTTTAGTGCTTTATGAAAATAGATCGCCGAATAATCGTATTGCTGAATATTTCGCCTTTTAATTTTCCGAGGGAACTGTAATTTTCTTCAATTAAAAAAGTGTTTATACCTGTAAGTTAATGCCTCGTTAGTGTTCTTTAGTGCTTCATACCTCAACGGTGTATGACTATTAATAAAAAGTTGTAGCCACTTACATTTTTACGGATAATTTTACAACTGGTCGCGGTTTGTTTCAAAATCAAAAATTCATTTCAACCAAAAGTTAGTATGTCGCTAGTGCTCTTCAGTGCTACGTATTTTAGCGGCGTATGACTATTAATAAAAAGTTGTGACCATTTACATGCTGTGGATAACTTTACCAGCATCCGTGATTTATTTCAAATTGAATAATTTGGTTCAGCCGAAAGTTAGTGTATCGTTAGTACTTCATATTTCGATGGCGTCTGACTTTAATAAAAAAGTTTAGAGTACCTATATTATTAAATCTACCCGCGATTTATTTCAATTTAAAAAAACTTTTACTATCAAAGGTGTAGTGCTTTGTCAGTGATCTTTAGTGTTTATATCTCAGCAGCGTACGGCTGGCTGCTAAGAAAAAGTTGTAATCACTTACAGTTTTGCAGCTGGCCACAGTTTGTTTCAAATTTAAAAAGTTAGTACAGCTAAGGGTGAGTGCTTCACCAGTACTCTTTAGTGCTTCATATCTCAGTGGAGTACGTCTATTAATAAAGCAACTTATAGCTGGCTTAGATTTGTTTCAATATTACTGTGGATTTACAAGTTACAATAGAGGTTAGATAGGTCTGATAATTATTTATTGCAGGAATATAAAAATCATTGCGAATTTAAGACGTTTTCTAAACGTTAGAATAAGAATTAACAATGTACATTAAAGTTTAGGATTAATTTTTGCGTCGTTGTATCATAAATATTAACATTAATTACGAATATTAGGTAGTTTCATAAAGCGTAGGGTAAAAGATTTGTGTTTTTAAAGGAGTAGCTTGTAAGTTTATTAATACGAAAGTTCCAGTTTGTGTATATTACAAAAATTATAAGGTGAATTTCTTAATTGCATAAAGTATACATAAATTTAGCATAGTGAAAAGCTTTAATATTGATTAACCTTGCAAAGAAGTAACGTAGGGTAGGAAAGTGTGGTCGACAAACAGCTTATACACGGCTAAAGTTTCTAAGAAGGAACATGCAAGCAAACAATTCGTTTCCAGTTAATAATAAACGTTGAAAATGTTCCTGGTATTAATTTAAAAAAGGAGGGAAGATAGTTTATTTCTATGATTTTTAGTTAAACGCTCAAGATCGTTATAAACGAACGAATAACAAGTATTTGAGGTAGGGTGTTGAAAGTTGTATAAATGGATCGATGTTAGATAGAGAAGCTGTATTTTAACATGTATTAAAATGAGACAAAATTTAGGTGTGCATTGACTTTGAAACTACTAAGGGGATAAGGACTAATATAACGAAGATAGGAGAAACGGAGATAGTTGGTAGGAATACATATATAGGAAGGAGATGGACGATACTCGAGACAGGGTAGATGTGTTAGAATAATATTATACTTGTGAACTTGGGAATAGAGATAGGAAGTACGCGTTAGACAAAGACACGATAAACAGGTAACTGGCATGGAAAATAAGAAGGGTACAAAATAGAAGACAGAATATTTTTGGATATAAGAAAGAGCGAGATGACTGTATATGTGCATGCGAGAGGAGTGTTTTAAATGCTTGTGTTTGTATCAGCGATGAGGGAATTCAACGAATTCGACGGCCGGTAAAAATTTTAATTTGATTTTCGAGGTAAAATGTTTATTTTGTATGCAAAATTCTTAGACTTTTGAGACGGTTGGCATACGGCTGCCAGTTTTCCACGGAATTGTGGATAGTTCACGATACGATTTTTAGAATCGACGACGACTGAGTTGTTTGATGAAGAGTGTTTTGAGAATCGTAAACCGCTGTAGAAATTTTTACTAAGAAGGTATGTTGTTGTAGTGGTGCATTTCTGGAAGTAAACTTAGTCCGGGGGGGAGGGACTTTGGTCTATTTAAGCCACCGTGAGGGGGTGAGTCGCCCTCTGCAAAATTCGATCTAAAGCTTCGAACATCTTTGGTACTTGAATCAAACGACTAGTGAGTTTTGATACTTTATAAAAATTATTTCAACGTAGACAAGTTGGTGTACTGTAGAAATAAATGTTTTAAATGTATTTAATGTAGTTTGAAAATCGAAGCATGCGGAACAGTAAGTAGAAATTACTTTTTTATTTTGGTGGCTGGTGCTTGTTGTGCACTCAAATGGAATTGTGGATGTAATTGGAACGTTAGCTGATATATGGAAGATTTGGACTTACAGTAGATTGAACGAATAAAATTTTGCATAGATGATTGCTGTCCCAAATGGTGTGAGTCAACTTAGGGTGATTCAGGTACGTGCAGTCATAGGGGGGAGCTACGTCTGCGATGGTTTAATGGCAGATACCTGTTTCGGCAACATTCATGTAACTGATTTTTTGCAAAAACATTTATTTTTATGATTGTTTGGTGTTATGACATTCTGTGCTTTTGGGGGTATATTTTGGTGAATTCTCTAGATAACGAAATTGAGTATTTAATATTTTTTATGAATTAAGTAGAATATATTGAGGTCGAAGTTTTGTATTATACAATAATTGTGTATTAACTGCTTATGTAAAAGATAAATGGGTTTTAGCTGATTTTCAGTGCAAAATAAAGTTTAGCACAAGTACAAAAAGGTTTACTACGAGCTCTTATTAGACCAGAGATTTAAAGTAAGGTGTGGGGTTAAGCCCAATTACTTTCAATATTTTATTTAGTCAAAGGAGTACAATTGTATTTTAAAATATTTAATGAAAATGGATTAGTAATCAACGTGGATATTGTAATCAATGAATGTATGCTGTATTAATTGGAAAAGCTTACTGTGAGATTTTCTGTGTAAATAAATTGTGATGGATTTTTTTGTAGTCGTTTCTTTTATAAAAAAAAGTAGGGCAGGATTTTATAGGTAACCGTAGAGTAGCCGTGGCGAACTTCACTGATGCAGTTGTTTCTTTTTATTATAGAAAAAAGCTGGGAGTATTTTGGCGTCCAAAAAAAAATTTTTCTTTAGAGGATAAGAATAAGTATTGAAGGGAACTAAGTTAAAAGGAGTTTTGTATTTCAGCTAGATTTCAGAAGATTATGGCTTCCAAAGTGTGTGGCTTTTATAGCTAAACTTCGCAGTATTTATACGGCCCAACAGGCAAAGTTTACAACATTATGACGCTCAATTTGTGGGGCTCGAATTAATTCTAGGCTTCAATCGAGAGTAACCTGCAGAGTATTACGGCGCTCTACAATGGTGCTCGAGTTTTTCAGAGATAAACTTTACAGTAATTATCACGACCCAACGCTGGGGCTTCGTTTTATAGGAAAACTTCACAGTAGTATATATATATATATATATATATATATATAATTATTAAGATGAAATAATAGCTTAACCTTTTATGCAAAGCCCAAATGATCATTTCAAACCGAGCTAGTAATTGAAAGAAGGAAAATATAAGTTCTTGGACAGGATTTGAACCTGCATCTCAGTTTTGCTGGAACTGTGCGTTAACCAATTACACCACCGAGACCGATGACTATAATTGAGAAATTTACAAATCTAAATCGTGTACAGAACTATATATAAACCTAACTTTTAATTACGTTTAGCATTTTTGTCAATCATATCTGACATTGTCAAGTTTTTGACTTATGTTAGATATAGACAGGAAGCAACGCTCAATATTACGGCTATAAGCCAAGTATTAATATATCAATATTTTAGGTAGTTTTATTACACAAGGTAAGTTGATAAATACTAACGTGCTACAATTATTAAGATGAAATAATAACTTAGACTTTTATGCAAAGCCCAAATGATCATTTCAAATCGAGCTAGTAATTGAAAAAAGGAAAATATAAGGTCTTGGACAGGATTTGAACCTGCATCTTAGTTTTGCCGGAACTGTGCGTTAACCAATTACGCCACCGAGACCGATGACTATAATTGAGAAATTTACAAATCTAAATTCTGTCCAAGACCTTATATTTTCCTTCTTTCAATTACTAGCTCGGTTTGAAATGATCATTTGGGCTTTGCATAAAAGTCTAAGTTATTATTTCATCTTAATAATTGTAATACGTTAGTATTAATCAACTTACTTTATGTAATAAAACTACCTAAAATATTTATATATATATATATATATATATATATATATATATAGCTAAGAATAATAATCCACATTTGGAATGCAAATGCATGTTTATTAATATATATTAACAGTTATAAGATGAAATGAAAACCCAACCTTTTTATGTAAATTTGAATTGACATTTAAATCGAACTGGTAATTGAAAACCACTAAAAGAACAGCCAAAGCAGGATTTGAACCTGCGACCATTGATTTGCCCGATCAATATTCTAAGTAACTGAGCTATGCAGCTGATTGATTAGACTGTGTTAATTTATACTACTGAAGCTTGTTTTCCCTTCGATTTTCAATTACATCTTGCATTTAAGGAAATTGATTCTAGTTATATACCTAATTCATGTAGAAATTTCAGTACTATTAATTAACACAGTCTAATCAATCAGCTGCATAGCACAGTTGGTTAGAGCGTTGACCCGGCAAATCAATGGTCGCAGGTTCAAATCCTGCTGTGGCTGTTCTTTTAGCGGTTTTCAATTACCAGTTCGATTTAAAATGTCAATTCAACTTTACAAAAAAAGGTTGGGTTTTCATTTCATCTTATAACTGTTAATATATATATATATATATATATATATATATATATATATATATATATTGATATGATAACGCTGTACTCGGTGTAATGAACGTTTTTACTTAACGCCACTGTTAATGACTTTAATTTTAGTATTAAATATTTCGTTACTAACGTCGGGTAGTGTGACGTCATGCCATGCACTCCCGGATTTTACTGCTTTGAACGCGCACATCTGTGTGTGTGTGGAACTATCTTACTCACTTACTGTCGTGTCTTTGCTCTGAAAAGATGCTATTTGTATAAGCTCGTTATATAATAATACTCAACTCTTGTAAAATACTCAATAAATTTAATAAGTGTACAGTCCTACTTGCTCAATTAACCTAAGCTCTCGTACAGCCACCGCTCTGTGTTCTCACTTCAAATTTAATCTTACTAATTTTATTATTTTGTCACGGCTAGCCCTTTTTAATCTACATAGAGTGCACAACGTTACGATGATCAATTTTCCCTTTATTTACCCCTTTTTGATTACCTATTTGAATTGATAAAACGAAGTCAATTAATTTCATATAATGAAAAGAAATATTATTTACAATTTTTGAAATTCTTGAGATGCACCCTTCAATCAATTAATATCATATGTATTATTTATCCCAAATTTATATACTTTGAATTCGATCTAAAGTCACCAAAAACTACCTTCTTACAAAAAAATCTGGAGCGTTCTAGACCTTTTTATGATTTCTTATAAATTGAATAAATTCAGTATTAAACATTTAAATTGAAAAATATAAAATTAAATAGATCTGACTTGTGATATGTTGTTCGTGTTGTGGATCAACACCCCTTTGCTGTCTTCATTCGTCTACCAATGCTCTGCTTAGTTGAACCAATATTTGAGTACAGCTTTCGACGCAAATCAAAATTGTACCAGAATTGTACCAACATTCGATTAGAATTGTCCCCTTTGAATCCACTTAGAATTAGAACTTCTATATACCATAAGTATTATTGTCGACGCAGACTTGAATTGTCTAGAAATATACCACAAATTTGAAATATTATTGTCGACACAGACTTGAAATGTCCAGAAATATACCAGCAATATTATCGTTGACGCAAACTTGAAATGTTATTGTCGACACATACTTGAAGCCCCATTATTATAAATATTTTATTTAAATCAATTACCCAAATTCTACTCACGTTTTCTATAAAAAAACGGCAAAAACTCTTCGTAATTGTTGCACTATTTTCACTGTAACATACACTTGTTATTCTATTATACTTTTATTTAAATTACGCGTGGCTTTCTGGTTAACAGTGTCGCAGCTTCAACGTGCATCAGTTGTCAACTGACCCGTCTTATCACAAAATGGGTGTTAAATAGCATTTTCCCTCTACATGTGGGCTGGGTTTTCAAGCAGTTCTGCAAATTATCTCAACCAACCAGGCCCTGTCTTCAACATTCCCTGCATTTTGAAGTGGTTTCTGATGTAATTAATTCGGATTTTCATGTAATGGTGTTTATGTTATTGATACCTTATTATTCGTTATCTTTGCCATACGTTGTTTTGTGTAGATATCGCCTTTTTGATAATTGAACAAAATAAATGATGTAACTTTATTGCTGTTTTCGTTCATGTATTTTTACGTCTTTGAAACTGCGTTTTCTTATCAAAATGCTCATATTTTCAGCGTAATTGCATAAAGCTTTGTTAGTTTATATCTACTCTACTGCGTATTTGTTTTATAACTAATTAGACACTTCTCAACGTATGTTTAATTACATGTACGATTATTTCTTTTGAACACGCGTTCTATTGTTGAAAAATATTCTTACTGGCGTTACTTAAAATTAATAACGGTCTATATACAGAGTGTTAAATGCTTGCTATTTACATAAAGTATGAATTACCTATTTTTC
This sequence comes from Platerodrilus igneus, assembly GCA_036346225.1. Lineage (NCBI taxonomy): Eukaryota > Metazoa > Arthropoda > Insecta > Coleoptera > Lycidae > Platerodrilus > Platerodrilus igneus. The sequence continues at coordinate 8,744,084 of JARFIW010001381.1, forward strand.
TGCTAAATAAGCGTTCTATTGTAATATATGCTTACTTGCATCGATTAAAGTTAATTGCGGTCTATATACAGGGTGTTAAATGTTTGCTGTTTACATAATGTATTAATTACCTATTTTTCTGCTAAATAAATGCAGTTTTCTGATTCCTGTTGCTACTTATTGTTACTACACGACCCTTACTACTCAATACACCCCTAAACAACCTTTTATCACAACAATATATATATATATATATATATATATATATATGTTTATATTTATATATATTGCTGTGATATTCTCCTGTGAATGCGGGAACTGGGTCCTTTCAACAAAAAAATTCTAGTTCCACCGATTGGGCGTCATAAACTGCTGTGATCCTGTTTCGCCTCGGCTGCTCACCTAATTTTATAAACCTCCTCATTCATAAAATTAAACAACACATTCCTACCACAAACATCAACGTTAACTCTATTTACATCAATATTCAGAATACATTAAATTTTCAAATTAAATTTCAGCATAAAATTCAGTTTTAAAAGAATTTCAAGATTAATTTTATTATCACTTTAACGTGCATCCAGAATTAAAGTCCTTGTTGGATGCCTACTAATTAATATAACAATATAAGCAGACCGGAGTCTGAGTATAAAGGGAGCATCTACCACCCCTTTACGTTAATTAACCAGGTTCGTCTAATTGAGCTCAAAGACATACCCATATTTTCATCATAATTCAGAACATCAAAACTAAATACCCCTTTCTACTTAAACAAGCAAATTTCATCTTAAAATTAAAATTTTATGGTTAGTACAATTTCACTAATGTCCATTTAAAGTAAATCAATTATAAAGTTATTCAACACACACAAAAATGTCAAACAAAATAGTATAATTTACCTGAAGGTTACTGTCCTCGTAGCTTCAACGTACATCGTCCCTTTAGTTAATCACACCATTCCAACAGGATTATATTTACGGCTTCTAATTCTCAACGCTTTTAAAATTTTCTCCATCACCATTTATTTAAAGTTGGTTCTGGGCTTTTCCGGAACTCATCTGTGTATATCTGACCCTTGTTTCGTGGATCCAGACACGTATTTGAACCATTTAATTATTAACACCCCCGAAAAATAGCAAAGAAATTCATGCGTCTTTCACCAATATACGCCAAAACTGCCTACTTTTGTGTATACATTTGTCGTTGTAAATTTTGCTAATTGGTACAGTGATACTAAATTTTATTAACTTGTATCTAAGTGCACTGAAGTACATTCATGTTAGCACGTAAATAACAAACTATTTTGAATCACTAAAATATACGAGCAAAATTTTAAATTATTTTATCAAACTAAAATGCACTGTTTAACATCTTGAATCAAGTCGCGGATGTAAGAGCTTTTAACGCATCGAATAGTCAAAAGTCTAAGAGGCCGAAACTCATATTACCCCCTCTATATATAGCAAAAAGCCTGTCTGTCGGTCTGTTCCTCAAAACGGGTAATTCTAAAGAATTTCTCATTTTATGTTCCCAGTCCGTCGCTCGCGCGTCGGTTTTTACGAATTTTTCACTCGCCCCATTTAAATCTCAGAAAATTTCCACACGGCACGCAAACATGTCCGAGAAAAACTAATTAATTTTGTACAGAAATTGTTGTTTCTACCTCTGATATTTGCATCCTATTTTCAACCAATTGTGACCCTCGTGACGTTGCTTAAATCACGCCTTTCACCATATGTGTCTTTGCTTGACGCATTTTCTCTTTCCTTTTCTAACCTGTTCGTATTGGTGCAAATTGATGTTCTTTATTATCGATTATATTTTAGTCCATGTGGACTATCTGGGTTTAATAACCCCGTATCGCACCTTCTCGTGAATATTAAGCCACGGTTTCTCCAAGATTCTTTGAAAACATTAATTATCTGCCAAATTTTCGCCGTACGTGATATTTAAACTACGCAGGTGTTCAAAATAATATTAATTCTCAGAGCTTTATTTTCTGGTATTACAGACTTTTATGCTTATTATTAATAATGGTTTAATTAACTCCAATTAAAATTGACTTCTATCCTTTCATATTTAGCGAATACAAGTTAAATATTAATTATTATGTGTACACTTTGTTTTACTACCGGTTACTTAAAATAGGTTAATTAATATAAATTTTGCACGTAATTTCCATTTGTTTAGAATAATTACATTACACGCAGAGCTTTTTAATACTGCTTCTTTTGATATAAAGCGTCTTGTACATGATTTAAATCTCTTATGTTTAATGAAACGACTGACCTTTTATGCTTCACGGTTTTAATAAAGCGTATTATTTAATAAAATTCCTTATACACGGTGATTAAAATTATTTGATGTGATTATTTAATTTTCTACCCTGGTCTAAATATGAGTATTTTCCCCTATTTGAATACAAATAATCCCATTATTCGAATTCAAATATAAAGCATCTAGACAAAAAAATTACAAAAAAAAATTGCCTATCTCTCTCTACCCTTCTCTATCTAACTTACCCACCTTATCTCCAATTCAAAAAAATATTTACACCTATCCTATATCCCTATCCTATTCCTAACTCTCACCTAATTCTAGAACTGAAATTATCCTAACTTCATCCTACTTATCCATCTTATCCTATATACATCCTATATACCTATCCTATTCCTAACTTTTAACTAATCTTCACTATACTTTACTTCCCCCTACCTAATCCTATATGCCTATCATACTCTTACTCTATTCCTAACTCTCCACTAATCTTATATGAAATATCTATACTTAACCTATCTTATTTTCTTCCTACATTTACTCTTTATTCTCATTCTAAACCTATTTCTAATTATCTCCCATATTTATCCTATACCTAGCTTTATTTTCTATAACTATACTAAAATTCATCTATCTCTCTCCTCTGTTCATCAAGTTATTTAAATCTAACTCTCTTCTTGACCCTCCACGTCTTTCTTCTTACCATCCTAATACTCTTCATCCCTATTTCTCCCCCTTCTATATCTATACTTAACATCCCTGTTATCTCACATACAATAAACTTATCATCCCTATTATCCTGACTCTTAAATATTACTTCTTCTTCAGTCCCTACACTTGCCTGTTTCTCATTTATCATTGTGTCCCTTTCTGCCGACAAACCAAACGATACTACTTTACAACTCTCGATTTTTCTCTCTACGGAAAATCCTACGTACCTTCTAGAATTTTTGTGTAATGGAATCCGCCAGAATGAATTCCTTAAATCTACTTTATTAAAAACAAACTTGCCACATAACCTCATCAAAAATAATTCTGCCTTCACCTGCTCCTGATATGCTGCTGTTGCTTCTACCCCCACTAATTCTGCATTTTCTTGTATTAAAGCTTGAACCTCTACTCTCCTCTCCTCTGGACATCTTATCGTGTTGATCTGTTTACCTTCATCATCCTCTACCTTTACTACATTAATACTAAACCCCGTGTCATCCTCTGTGACTTCATAACTGCCCTTCCATGGCACTACCCTATCCTTAATCCTTATTACCTTCCGTTCCATATCTATCAAAACCCCTAACTTCATCATACAGTCAACACCTAAAATGCTCTGAAACTTCAGTCCAGGTACAATTACAAACTCCTGTTCACAGCTTAAACCTCCTATATCTATCCTAAGCACCACAACACTATTTACTACAGCAAACTTCTTTTTATTTGGAGCTACTAAATGGCTACGCTTTATAGGCATAATTCTATCACAAACCTTATCCCTAATTTTGCTGACGAATTCCTCCGATATTAAACTCGCCTCTGCCCCTGTATCAAGTAATACTTCTACATTATTCTCAAAAACTTCTAAATTAATAATTGGCAAACATAATTTTTCCTTAGTTTCTGGCTCTACTTCCTCCTCAATTTTGAAAAATTCACGTGGATGTTCATATACATTTACACTGAAATCTAGTGGTCTGTCGCGTTCTAAAAATCCTGTCCATGTCTGTTTTCCCTACTCGGTCCTGGTCTAGCCGTCACCTCAGCGTACGTCCTATGTGTTTCCACTCGTTCCGTGTCTGTGTTAGCAGTCCCGCACATGTCTGGTGAACTATTCATTCTGGTAGGTCCCGGTCTCGGTGCAGGTCCCCTTCCTAAACTATTACTTCGAACGTATGGTCGTCGCTGTTCCCAATTCTGTCGCTGGTATCCGTAACTATTCCCCCTTCTAGCATAGTTGTCCCGTCTATTGTCAAACCTAACTGTGTTGATCTGTCTTTCCCTATTATCCCGAGGTCGTCCACTACTTACGTCGTCGTACCTCTGCAGGTATTCCAAAACATTTCTCTGTCCACTATGTTCTGTAGTGCTACGTGTTGTCTTATTTCTGCCTCGAAGTGTCGTGATAAATACTTAATAATTTGTCGGTCCGTCAGTGGTGGGTTCAGTTGCTTTGCTATGCTATACTTGCGTATAGCATATTGCTCTACTTCCTGAAAATTCGCCCTTAAATTTCCCTGTGATTAAGTCGTCTCGTACCTGGTCTTGTCTGTGGTCACTCCAGTAGTGCTTTAAAAATTTGTTTTCAAAGTCCGTGTAAGTGTCTATGTCCTGTCCTACTAAATTGTACCACGCTTCCGCATTGTCCTTTAATAAAGCCTTTATCGTATTCAGTTTAGTCTGTTCGTCAAATAAATTTCCCACTAGATTTTTACACTATTAATAAAAATTTGTGGATTTACCCTATTATCGCCATAAAACTTCATGTGTTGGTCCAATGATACTCCACCTGTAGAAAATCTGGGACCATCACCCGTTAAATTTGACATGTTGTATTTGATACTACTAACTTCGCGTTCTACCCTGCCTAACTGATCCCTACATGAGTCCGTTACTTCAGTCATTTTATATTAATCTCTTCTTCACAAAAATGCGTACTTCGGACCTTAAATGTCCCATTTCCTGTCGAAGACCTGTAATATCACGCTCATTTTTTTCAACCCTATTTTCAACTTCCCCCATCTTTACGGTAAGACTATTTTTAAATTCTGTAAATTCTCTCGTCGATTTTTCTATTTTATCCCCTAATTCCTGATTTAATTGGTCAAATTTCTTATTCGATTCTTCCCTAGCTCTATTAGATTCATCGCTTAGCAGTTCTAATTTTCTGTTGGACTCCTCCCTAGCTCTATTAGCTTCTTCGTTCATCCTCTCTAGCATTCTCATTATCATCTCGTTTCCTTGATCCCCTGATTCCGTCCTCGACTGATCTCTACTGCCTCCAGCTTCTTCCATTTTCGAATTTCTCCCACACAATGCACTATCGTCACTTCCAATTTCCACTCCTTGACTCCTTAACCACTCCTTTCTCTGCATACGTTCTAATCACTCTCACACACTCTAAAATACTCTTAAATTTATACACACACAGAAACTCTCTCTCTCAGATCGCCAGTTTCCTGGAATAAAATCACAAAAATTTTATTTGGAACTCTAGCCCTCACGTTGTGGTCGCCATAAACTGCTGTGATATTCTCCTGTGAATGCGGGAACTGGGTCTTTTCAACAAAAAAATTCTAGTCCCACCGATTGGGCGTCATAAACTGCTGTGATCCTGTTTCGCCTCGGCTGCTCACCTAATTTTATAAACCTCCTCATTCATAAAATTAAACAACACATTCCTACCACAAACATCAACGTTAACTCTATTTACATCAATATTCAGAATACATTAAATTTTCAAATTAAATTTCAGCATAAAATTCAGTTTTAAAAAGAATTTCAAGATTAATTTTATTATCACTTTAACGTGCATCCAGAATTAAAGTCCTTGTTGGATGCCTACTAATTAATATAACAATATAAGCAGACCGGAGTCTGAGTATAAAGGGAGCATCTACCACCCCTTTACGTTAATTAACCAGGTTCGTCTAATTGAGCTCAAAGACATACCCATATTTTCATCATAATTCAGAACATCAAAACTAAATACCCCTTTCTACTTAAACAAGCAAATTTCATCTTAAAATTAAAATTTTATGGTTAGTACAATTTCACTAATGTCCATTTAAAGTAAATCAATTATAAAGTTATTCAACACACACAAAAATGTCAAACAAAATAGTATAATTTACCTGAAGGTTACTGTCCTCGTAGCTTCAACGTACATCGTCCCTTTAGTTAATCACACCATTCCAACAGGATTATATTTACGGCTTCTAATTCTCAACGCTTTTAAAATTTTCTCCATCACTATTTATTTAAAGTTGGTTCTGGGCTTTTCCGGAACTCATCTGTGTATATCTGACCCTTGTTTCGTGGATCCAGACAAGTATTTGAACCATTTAATTATTAACACCCCGAAAATAGCAAAGAAATTCATGCGTCTTTCACCAATATACGCCAAAACTGCCTACTTTTGTGTATACATTTGTCGTTGTAAATTTTGCTAATTGGTACAGTGATACTAAATTTTATTACCTTGTATCTAAGTGCACTGAAGTACATTCATGTTAGCACGTAAATAACAAACTATTTTGAATCACTAAAATATACGAGCAAAATTTTAAATTATTTTATCAAACTAAAATGCACTGTTTAACATCTTGAATCAAGTCGCGGATGTAAGAGCTTTTAACGCATCGAATAGTCAAAAGTCTAAGAGGCCGAAACTCATATTACCCCTCTATATATAGCAAAAGCCTGTCTGTCGGTCTGTTCCCCAAAACGGGTAATTCTAAAGAATTTCTCATTCTATGTTCCCAGTCCGTAGCTCGCGCGTCGGTTTTACGAATTTTTCACTCGCCCCATTTAAATCTCAGAAAATTTCCACACGGCACGCAAACATGTCCGAGAAAACTAATTAATTTTGTACAGAAATTGTTGTTTCTACCTCTGATATTTGCATCCTATTTTCAACCAATTGTGACCCTCGTGACGTTGCTTAAATCACGCCTTTCACTATATGTGTCTTTGCTTAACGCATTTTCTCTTTCCTTTTCTAACCTGTTCGTATTGGTGCAAATTGATGTTCTTTATTATCGATTATATTTTAGTCCATGTGGACTATCTGGGTTTAATAACCCCGTATCGCACCTTCTCGTGAATATTAAGCCACGGTTTTCCAAGATTCTTTAAAACATTAATTATCTGCCAAATTTTGCCGTACGTGATATTTAAACTACGCAGGTGTTCAAAATAATATTAATTCTCAGAGCTTTATTTTCTGGTATTACAGACTTTTATGCTTATTATTAATAATGGTTTAATTAACTCCAATTAAAATTGACTTCTATCCTTTCATATTTAGCGAATACAAGTTAAATATTAATTATTATGTGTACACTTTGTTTTACTACCGGTTACTTAAAATAGGTTAATTAATATAAATTTTGCACGTAATTTCCATTTGTTTAGAATAATTACATTACACGCAGAGCTTTTTAATACTGCTTCTTTTGATATAAAGCGTCTTGTACATGATTTAAATCTCTTATGTTTAATGAAACGACTGACCTTTTATGCTTCACGGTTTTAATAAAGCGTATTATTTAATAAAATTCCTTATACACGGTGATTAAAATTATTTGATGTGATTATTTAATTTTCTACCCTGGTCTAAATATGAGTAATATATATATATATATATATATATATATATATATATACATTTCTGTGGATTTATAGTATATAGTGGGTGTTAGATAAGCCAGATAATTAGTTATGGTAGGGTTAATTTTGCATCGTTATTTACAAATATTAGGTAGAAAATGTAGTTCCGTAAAGTGTAGTGTAAAGACTTTTATCTTAAAAAAGTGGCGTGTAGGTTTATTAATCCGAAAGTTTCAGATTCAGTATATAGTGAAAATTAATAATTTAGGAGGGTGAATTGTTTAATTGTATAAAGTAACTGATATTCAAAGCGTACAGATTTTTTGTATACATAATTTAGCATAGTGTAGTATAAAACGTTAACATTGGTTAACCTTGCAAAGCTATAGCATAAGATAGGATAGTGTTGTCGATAAACAAGTTATAACGGCTAAGGGTTCGAAGAAAAGACCGGGCAAGCAAACAATACATTTCTAGTAAAAATTGAACGTTGAACATACGTTCGCGGTATTCATTTAAAAGATGGAAGATGATTGTCAAGGTTTTCTACGTAAAGAATCGTTATAAACGAACAACAAGTGTATCTGAGGTAGGGCGTTGAAGGTTGAATACGAATGTGGATCGATATTAGATAGAGAGGCCGTGTTTAGCATGTATTAAAATGAGACAAAATTTAGGTTTAAAGTGTAGAGCGGTTGATTTTTACAATTTTTACAAGAACTAATAATAATGGGCATTGAGAAACGGAGATAGTTGGTTAGACTCAACATATAGAAAGGGGAAAGACAATACTCAAGAGAGGGTAGATGTTGTTAAGATATCATCGTACTTGTAAACAGGGAATATAAAGGAAAAGAGATATAAAATACGGGTTCCACAAGGATACAATAAACTGGTAACAGACATAGAAATATAGGAAGGGTACATTTTCGTATGTAAGTTAGAGTGAGATGACCGTATGTAAACGTATTCGAGAGACGTGTTTTAGATGCTCGTGTTTGTGTCAGTTGACGAGAGACTTCAACGAATTCGATAGGCGTTGTAAATTTTAATTAGATTTTTGAAGTAAAGTGTTTATTTTGTGTTCAAAATTCTGAGATTTTATAAACGATTAGCATACGACTGCCAATTTTCTAATGAATTGCTGAAGCTTAACGGTGGGATTTTTAGAATCGACGACAGTTGAGTGTTGTTTGTGCATATTGTTTTTGGAATTGTGTAGACCGTTGTACAAATTTACAAAAAAGCTTGTTTGTGGTTATGGTGTGTTTTAAGAAGCGAAACTAGCCGGGGGGCATTTTTTGGTTTATATAAACCACCTGGAGGCGGTGAGAAGCTCTCTTATAAAATTCATCAAAAGTTTCGAACAACATCAGTAAATGAGTTAAGCGACAAGTGAGTTTGATATTGTAATTGAAATCAATTAAACGTGCACAAGTTGGTGTAATGTTGAAATAGCAGTTTTAAATTTTATAAAATATATTTTAAAAAAGCGAAGCATGCTGAACTGTAGAGACTACTTTCTTATTTTGGTTGTTGGTGCTTGTTGAGCACTTAAATGGAGTAGTGGATGTTGTTGGAACTTAGCAGATGTATGGAGGATTGGGAATTACCGTAGATTGGATGAATAGAAATTTGGGTAAATGATTGCTGTCCCAGATGATGTGAGTCAACTTGGGGTGATTCCTGTACGTGCAGTCGTTGATGAGGGCTACGTCTGCAATGGTTTATTGGCAGACACCTGTTTGTGCTACTTTCCAGATAACTGATTTTTGTAAAACATTTGTCTTTGGTGAATGTTTGGTGTTATGACATTCTGTGCTTTTTGAGGTGTATTTTGTTGAATTTTCTGGACAAAAGAATTGATTATTTAATGTTTATAATGAAATATTTGAAAATATGTTTATGTAGAAATTTGTATCCTAAAATAATTGTGTAATATCTGTTTATGTAAAAAGTAAACTGGTTATAGGTGATTTTTAGTGCAAAAATTAGCACACATGTACAAAAATGTTTACTATGAGCTCTTATTAGACCAGGGATTTAGAGTAAGGTTTATTGTTAAGCCCAGTTATTGATGAACATAGGCAAATTGTAATCAAATATTTATCGTCATATAAGAAAAAAATTAATATTAACAGAAAGTGTTCAATTTTGTTCAGTGAGATATTTAAATATTTTTTGTTAACTTAGTAATGCACAAACATAGGTCAGTTTATTATTACCTATGCAAGATCTGATATAGATTTACAATCCTTAAGTACATATTTAACCAGTTAAATTTATCAAGATGTGCGTAACAACTAAACGTGTTTGACAATTCACAATTCCATAGGGGATTAGTAATTTAAATCTTTCTAATCACGTGAAACAAACGAAACGCTTGTCACTCAATAAAAAGTAGGCTTACCGGGTAAAAGCAAAAGTCACCTTCAAAATCACCAATAACATCCAACAGCGAAACGGCTTTGGAACACAAGCAATAAGATGGCCGGTAAATTTCCTCTAAAAGAACTGGCTTACTCCAGATGGTAGTTGACCAAACAACAGAAGGTCTTCGAGGTTAACTGAAATTATTCCTAATCCATTTTCTAATAACGGCATACACGACGTTTTAGATGTTGACTTTCAACTTAATAATCTACGAACAAAACCGTCACATTTACATAGTTATGGCAATTTTACATGAAGCGAAACCAGAACCTAAATTTTTTTTGTTAATTTTATTTCTAGTGTGGTTGTTAAATCATCTTATAAATTTGTTGCTAGACTTTTTGTTTGAATCGACCAGATCGAGACACGTGTTGAAAGACTAATGCCTCTGAAGTGCGACGCGAAGATCAACGGCATTTAAAACTTTCCACATTCTTACTGTACAAAGTTCTATCAGCGAATGTCTTTTAGGTGTCAAAGTAGCCTGTTGCAGAACTCATAGTTTTGCGCATGATTGGACGTAAACCGAAAATACGACAGAATTATGTTCAACCTTCAACCATGTAAATCGATTTAATTGAATTTTGTTAGATGTGTTTCTTTTATACGTTAACGAGAATTAAAATTCTGACTAAATGTGTTTGGTTTAATTTATTTTCTTATATAAAAGATTTCTAAACAAATAAAATAATATCACCATACAAAGTGGATACAAAAATTATTGTAGCCTATTTATAACTCTACAAAATGTCCAGGTCTTGGAAAATTAGTACGCGTCAACTTTTCAAAACTTAATTTCCTGCTATATTGACCTTTGATCACGCGAATCACAACCGAGTAACGTTTTTGTGTCACTACATCTTGCGATGTTTTCTTATTACCAATTCGTAAATAACTGATTGCATTCTTTCCCGTCGGCTGCAACGAATCTAGTTCCTCCCACTATAAATCACATTAATTACGGTCAGCACTTCCGGTTAATATAATGTAGTTTAATCTATGTTTAATACACAAGTTGTCACGTAACAGTACATTACAACATATTTATTTATGGAATTGTATTGTATTGTAACCTCTTTATTTACACAAGCGAGATAAGGGCCATATGACCCTTTCTTACATCTAACTTGCCAATGTAGATAAATAACATAAAAACAACAGAGAAATAAGGAAATAAATAGATAAAAACAAAAGAAAAATAATAGGTATAAACAATAAACATTCTTAATCGAGGAAACCTAACTACTTACGTTAACACACACGCACGCACACACACAGCACACACACGCACCGCATGCCGAGTGGAGTACGTAAGAACATTGCCATGCCACTTATTCTGAAATTTGACTAGTTAATAGATATTCATGATAGAGTTTACAGAATCTGACAAGAGACAATGCTTTTCGAATATCCAAGGGGATCGAATTCCAGATAATCGAGCTTGTAACCAAAAAGGAGGAGTGATATGTTTGAGTGTGACGAGTAGGAATAGATAATAGGTCGTCGCGCCTTGTACTGTAATGGCGGTTAGAAAGAGGTAAGTATAGACGTAGTAAGCAAAATGGGGACTGATTAAGCCATGCTAGTATAGCGTACCACGGAGATACCCTATCCCGATACTTCAAATCAAAAATAAAACGGATACAGCTATTTTGAGCTCGTTGTAATCGTACATTGAGATTTACTGATATATAAATTGAGTCGCAATAGTCAAAATGTGGAAAGATTAAAGATGTAATCAATATTTGTTTTAACTTTACAGGCAATAATCGTTTAGGCTCTTAGGCGCATGAAGAACAATTATCGTTTTTCTGCAAATATTTGATACTTGTTTTTTCCATGTTAAAGTAGAATCTATCATAACACCGAGGTTTTTCACTGATGTAGCTAGTGCAATAGTAGAGATACCTAAAATTAAAGAAGGAAGGCTGAATGGGGATGCCTTGTTAAACATTTTTTGAGTGCCCAAAAGAATAGCCTGACATTTTAAGGGATTAATTGAAAGAAGATTACACATACTCCATTCATTGATCTTTTGCAGGTCCTTATTTACATTATTAAAGGCATCGACAAAATCGGTCAAATAAAAGTGATAATAAAGTTGAATATCATCTGCGTAACAACGATATTGACAAAATTTCAAACAAGTAGATACATCTGGTATACAGTGTGTCTGTTTTTTCGTGTCGCAGCGAATATCTCGACTATTGTAAGAATTTCAGAGAAATGTTATATATAAAAGTTGTGTAACTTTTTATTTGCGATAATATGTCAAAATAAAAAATGCAATAGAGCATCAAATTTTTAAGATACAGCAAATCAATTCAAAATTTTAAATGGAACTTACGCATTATTATTGCAAATTCTGAAAGTGCTTAAAATTTACTTTCCAACGATATATCACTCAATAATAATTATCTAATCAATTAAACGCAGAAATCGATTACTAAATAGCGCTTAACATCAGGCGTCTATTTGAAATAAGCATTCAAAACAGTGGGCGGCGAAACAATTGATAGCTCTTCTTGACAGATGTTTCTTAGTAGTTTAATTCCGTATTGTTGATCTTCCACTTTGGTTCAAAATGGATCGGAAATGGAGGTCCCATAAACTAGCCAGCAAGATCACCAGATCTTTCGGTTTAGATTTTTTTGTTTGCGGATATCTCAAACCACACGTTTAGTAACGCGCTCAGAAAGTCTTGATATCCTTAAAGATCGCATTCGAAGAGCGTGTGGTCAATTAACACCATGTATTTTGCAAAAAGCACGAAGAAATTTAATAATTAGATCTCAACGATGTCTTGCAAATAACGGAGGCCAGGTGGAACATAACCTTTAACGTTTTAAATTAATTTTGTGATTTAGTATTTCTTTTTGTTGTTGTAGTTCTTATCAATTTCTGCGTTTAGGTAAGCGCTAGCAATTGTTTTACCGTCTACTGTTTTGAATGTCTTTTTCAATTAGGTACGTGTTAAGCGCTATTTATTAATCGATTTCTATGTTTAATTATTATTGAGTGATATATTGTTGGAAAGAAAATTTTAAGCACTTTAATAATATGTAATAACAATGGGTATGTTCCATTTAAAATTTTGAATGTATTTGCTATATCTCAAAAATTTTATTCTCCATTGTTTTTTTTATTTTAACATATTATTGCAAATAAAAAGTTAAACAACTTTTGTACATGACATTTCTCTGAAATTCTTATAATAGCCAAAATATTTGCGGTGACACGTAAAAGCAGACACACTGTATACAAGCTAAATAAAAGTTGACCAAGTACACTTCCTTGAGGAACACCTGCTACTAGGTTGGCAATATTAGAAAGACGCTCGGAATTATCTTCGACTTGTTGGGTTCGCCCAGTTAAGTATGATTTTAACTATAGAATTGCAGTATTGGAAAAATTATTTTCATTTGCAGTGTCATCGTCCAGAATTCTTAAAAGCTATGGAATTTGTACTTTATTATATGAATTATTTTTACAGAAACAATATTTGAAATATGATTTGTAATTGAGAATAAATATTTGTGAAAGCTGTTATAGAAGGAACGTCCATATTTTAGTTGTTCACTCATATTTTAAAAATGTTCCTTTTCCCTCTATTGCTTCTAGCGTAACGTAACGCAATACGGAGTAAAAAACTGCTTAAACTCACGATTGCTAGGAGTGTCACCATACTTACAGATTAGTACCAATCTGATTATGCGAAACGGTTTACAGTAGTGTAGGAAAACGTTAGACGTCAGAAGATCATTTGCATTGCAAATCTAAGAGCACTTTGTTTATCTATTCCATTGTAGGGTCGACTCTCCTTTCACTAGTAGAAGCAGATATTAACCAAAGTTCTGATGTAATTTCCAGTTATAGATGCTTTAATATTATACCACTCAATTTATCCGGTATAATATTGCGATGGATACTCATTTTAACAAATTCTAACTTTTTCCTTAAACCGAAGAGCGAAAATAAATAAAGCAATTCTTACTTTGTTTTTTATTTCTCTAGAAACGTTTTTATTCCACTTTATTGACCGTAAAGGCACCGAAAAGTTCTCCATGTTTCATAGAGAAAAACCATGCAAAGGAGTTGCTTATAAATTATTAATGAAGGATGTTAGGCAAATCCACATTAAATCCCTTCAGTTCAAAACGGAAAATGGACCAACATATCAGGTACAAGAAGTCGTTCAAATTATTCATTTCATGGCATTTATTCTAGTCAATTTATTTACAGCGTTTCTTCACACCTCACTGGGTATTTGGGAAACGTTATTTACTAAGGAAAACATATTGTTTCTAAAATTGCAGCGATTTGTATATTGTTTAGGGCTTATTTCTAAAACTAGCCAAGTATTTACAGCTTTATAAAATAGTTGCAGGAATGTTTTCATATAATTTAAAACCAGGTAGAAGCAGGTGAATTTAAAATAACTCGTTCCCAAAATAGAAACTTAAACTTCCGTTAATACTACATTTGTTGTTTGTAAATAGATCATTCTAAACTTGATCCATTGTGTTAAAGTGATTCTGTTTTTGCCACACGGTGATTCAGACCCAATTGAGTTCACTGTAAAAATAAATATCCAGATGTAAGGTCTTTGTATTTAAAAATGCTTCTCCGACAGGTAGTAAATTTATAAAAGTGTGTCATGCTTATTAGCGCGATATTAATTTTTAAATCCTTTTCCACTGTTTCTTTACTTTTTCAAAAATATCAGTATCCTTAGGTATATTTTTGAGATGAAAAGTTTAACGCCGTCAATATTAACACCGTGTTGTCATTGGCGTCAGTGTAGTAGCAGATACATTTCTGTAACGTTCTCCCTCGATAAAATAAAGTTTCCCAGATAACTTTTTCATCTTTCGGATAACTACACGAAATTTTTCTTTGATGTAACCAACTTTTTTTCTAGTAGAATGTTCCAACCAGATCAAATCGAAAATATTTCACTCTTATCACCAATGAAGAAATCAATAACATCTTAACATTGTTACGTTTATTCTTCTACATAAATTAAATACCCTTTCTTCGCCTGGTTAACTCATTACCCGCTCGAATAAATTCCATTTCTATTCTTAAATTCTCCAACAATACCCTATATAATGTACATGTTCAGTATAAGCCCGCTTAACATAATTTTAACTCAAATCCACTTTGCTTTTAAAACGAAAATTTATTCGATAAATTAAGTAGTCGATACCTTGTTATAGGTATCCGTTAATTTGTTAAACATTCCAATAATGTATAATTGCTTTCTCTTGTGTTTCCCATTTAAAAACTTGTCGAAATAATAGATCCTACTATTATTTGATAGCGTGTGTTCCAGTTTGCTAATCGCGCTTTGATAACGCGAAGACTGCAGTTCGAACTCGTGTTATTTAAACCCATTTTGAATTTGATTCTGCAGCTTGTGCTTTGAAATATTTTCTACAGAGATGCACGTTTTTTTGTTCAACAAGTAGGAGGTATCTTGCGTGTATTGCTCTTAGCTGGAGGCCAGATGGGTTCGTTCTTTATGTAGACCCAACTGTTCGTTGACGTAGACCAACTGCTTTTGTCTGTAGACCGCTGTTGCAGTTACAGTGGCAGGGCGAATGGATCCTGACTACCGTAGCGTTGCTGTGCTGACTCACACCCGACGGCTTGCAAACTAAGTATCCAGACACATACAAGTATACAACTTGCTTTCTTTTGTGTATATCAAGGGCATATTCCGTATCAGCGTTTGGTGTAGTTACGCGAAAGGAACGTGAGACTGTAGAACTATTGTTTTTTTTGCTGCGAATCGATATCATCGCTCTACAGGGGTGATGTACCATTGTTAAAAGCGTTTGACAGACACACGCTTATTCCTTTTCTACTGATTGGTTTATTTTACAAACGGTATGATGTACAATTTAAGAGAATGTTTGACAAAAGCTCTCACACGTTAATTCTTTCCTACTGATTAGTTTATTTTACAAAAAGTATTATGTGCAATTTTAAAAACGCTTGACAAAAGTCCTCACATGTTTATTTTCTACTGATTAATTTTAATTTGTGTAAAATACGAGATGCGCACTTCGTATCTAAAGTACTAAATTGTTCGTATCACATAATTGTTTACTCTGAAATAGAAACGCCTAATTTATTTCTTTTGCTTGTTTTGTATAGAATCCTTTATTTATTTTTATTTGTTAATAGATGATTGTGGGCGACGTGCTTTTTTTTTTGTTTTCTTGGTATGTATGTGAATCCCCCCACTTTCCGCGTTGAATAGTTAGCCTGACATTTACTTTTCTTCCGGCTACGTATAGATACGTAGCAACATTTTTTAACTTAAGTATCTTTGTTCACTACTCTCGCAAATTTTCGACAACCTGTATTTTAGATGCTTACTTCTAGGTCTAGATAGGTATTTACAGCTGCACAAAATAGTTCCAAACATGTTTTCATTTAATTTTAAATTAGGTAGAAGCAGGTGAATCTAAAGTAGCTCGTTTCGGATATAGCTACCATGGTTTGGAACACAGAGTAATAGGACAGTTTATTTAAATCTGACATCTACAAATTTAGATGCAGGTTAGTAACATAAAAATGTCATTTTAGTATATTGCTTACTTCGCATGGGAGTTAACAATTCAATAAGCCAAGTTGTGTGTAATACAAAATAAAATAACAAATTTAGCTAGAAAAATAAAGTTTTAAGGATTTAATTGTCTAATATTATTGGTAAATAAATTTTATTTTTTAATATTTCAGTTATCATTACAGTTTGAGGATATCTTTTGAGCATTGCTTTTTGCATATTACATAACCCTAGAAAATGTCCATATGTTTTATATTTTCAAATTTACTGCAAAACTGCATAGTAGGAAAAATGGGGCACTGTAGAGAAAGAGGAATGAGACACGGTCCAATTGTTCCTTACTATTTTATAACAGTTATTTGATTTTTTACATTACAGATGCCTCGTTTTTATGAGGAAGACAACTAGAGTTAGGAACACCCCTGAACAAATGTAAACAATTTTTGAGTTGAAGATCTGAAAATTTCTTAATCTGAATTACATAGACATATTCAGCAAAAAAAACCCAATTACACGTTTGCTCCAAATATAATAATAAACTAATAATAAATAATAAACTAACATAATAATTTCATTTAAGTACACATATTTTAAACGATTGCTTTTAATAGATGTTTCCTGAGAAAAAAGAAAATTGTTGAAGAGTTATCTACAGACGTGTTCAAAAGTGAAGTATGGTTTAACAAATATAAGTGCTAGGAAGCTACAATTTCAGTATGCCCAAAAGTTGGAAATGAACGTGAGATGTCTGGCGTGAATGGTTAATTGGCTTTGTGTTTAGAGCTCAAGACCTATCATTCAGTACGCCTAAACGTACCAGTCTTAGTAGGGCAACAAGCTTCAACAAACACAATGCTGGTGAATTTTCTTAACAAACTTATGAATGTTTTATAAAGAAACAAGTTTTTGCCAGAAAACATTCACAATTTAGATGAAACTGGGATTACAACGGTCTAAAAGTCCAATTTCGCCAAAAGGTCAAAAGCAAGTTGAACCAGCAACTTCTGCTAAACACGGACAACTTGTTACAATATGCAATATTCATAATGAGGTTGGCAATACAATTACGCTAGCATATGTATTACTTAGAATTAAATTTGCCGATCACTGGTTGGATGAGAGGAGAAAATTTTGTTTTAGTGTTTAAACATTTTATTAAGAATTCAAAAGCTTCTGTAGAGAATTCTATAATACTTCTGCTTGATAACCACAAAAGTCATTCGACGATAAATGGTGTTCATATTATTACATTCCCACTCAATTGCTGACACAGGCTTCAGCCTTTAAAATACATATCTCGCTGTACTACAAATGTTTCCTTGACAATTGTAAATAAGAATTATCTAATTCCCAAAAAAGAAGTTATTCAGGTTCGGTTACTTTGGTCGTTGTCCTCTCGCACCTTCAAAAGATTCGGTATCTTTTGCTACATTTTCAAAGCGAAAAGCTTAACATAGTTGTCGGTTTCCCAACTGAAAATGAATTACGCATCAGTTATGCCCGTTGGCAATTTGTGATCAGAAATGAACCAATGACCAGTTTCGCTATTTTGTCTAAGGGCAAAGACTCTACCACCGCACATTCAGTGAAACGTGGTTATGTCTGGCTTATTATAAATTTTGTAGAAAAAATCTGCCGTGTCTTTGTAGAGGTATAGTATTTATTGTCTTATGTAAAAGTCAGATGTATGAGGATGGCAGCATGGACAGGCAAAGTTAATAGCAAATAGGTTGTAGAAATAGTAGAGGAATGAAGATATCTGTGGAAAACGAAAAAAATAGGAGAAATAGGACAGGATACGTTCTAAGGCATTTCTGGAGATTAGTACGGAATATAGGACAAGCAGAGATAGGAAAAGAGAGGTAGAGGTAGATCGAGATCAGACTTTCGCACACAGATGGTGATGGATGTAGACTGTGCCAATTTCAGGGAAATGTGTAGGTTGGTTTAGACTACGAAACAATGAGGGCATACGTCCAACCAGTTCTAGGACTGAATACCTAATGATGATGATGTTGAAGTATTATGTAATGACTAATTATGTTTCGTTTAAAAATTCCTCTACTTATTTAGAATTGTCATATGGGCCAATATGACCCAAACAGTACCAGTGTAGTATAAAAATGAACGGTGTAGGAACGTTAAACGGTACCGCACGTCTTCTCTGAACACCCTGAACATGTGGTTGGCGGGCCCTGAGCATGTTATTATCATTAATTCAACTAAATGTTTATCAAATTTACCTATTCCTTTATTTATTAGCGCTTATAAAAATAAAACATATACGACATAAAATGAATCCATAGCATTTATATTCAGGATGCGTACCAAAATTTGTGCAGAGAAATGCATAGATAATGAATGTATAAACCATCACTTGCTGTTTAATTGTTTGATGCATCTCTTACAGTACCATTTATATTTCCCGTAAGTGTACATTTCTCTATATTATTCTAACGACGCAAATATATGTCTTTTTACATAATATGAATTAGTTCGTGATACATATTTACTATTATATACCAAACTAAGCAAATGATTCCGATTGTCACAGTAACAGCATTAAAATTTTTCCCGACTAATCAGTAATGCATTTGTCACGCATTTAAGAATAGGTTAATAACAGTACTCATTATTCTGTACGTGTATATGAATTCATAATCCAACACCTTTAACCAATCAGGAACTCCAGGTCGTTTATCATAATCAAACCCCCTACATGTGATTTTCCAATACTCCACCCAAGGGTACTACATTGGTCAGGAAGCGAGTTTCTTTTTACCTGAAAAATTTTGAATTTTGCCAAACCCTTGCTGTTCCAAGCAAGGTAGGGAACTTTAACCTGCGTGACAACACTCACACACGGGACCTCCATTTTACCTGTTATTCGAACGAGAGCGTATTTTTGTGGAAAATGCTCGCCTAACATTTTTCAAACGGACCGTGTCGGGATTCGAACCCGCATAATCAGACACCCCCTGAACAATCAGTACAAACATTCATTTTTCATATTTATAGAGGTATAATTTTCGCATAATGCAACGTAGGCTGTTACATTTTGACAAATAATATTTAGCTTGTCAGTATTTACGATATTAGTTAAAACGTTTAGAAAACATCTGATAATGCAGAGTTGTGCAGTCGTGGGAAAATTATAAGTAGTAGGATATGGGGATCCGAAGACAGCGCCACCGCCACCGCGCCACCGTGTCACCGATCTAACCTAGGTTTTTACAAGTAAAAATCCACTATAAAGTCTTATTTTAAGGGATTTCCACCTTGCTACCTCCTTGCTCCCTTCTTGTGGACCTCCTTGTGGGATTTTTCCCCAACCATCCCTACCCTAAAATTGAGGATCAACCCTTATCGAGTTACAACCCCCAATTTTATAACTTTTTTATTTATAAACAGTTTCTAACCGTGTATGGTAATACCGATTTAGCTTTTCTTAGTTGTCTAAATCTACCATTATTTTAACCTTAGGCCAACTCGATTTAAAAAATTGGTGTAAGCAAAAAAGTAGTACACACTCCTTTAAAACAATTTTATTTAATTATAAATATACAGTGTACACTTAACATCTATTTTCATACATATATATTTTTACAGACAGAAATTTTCTGACGTAATTTAAGTATAAAATTTAAATTTTCATTTTGGTATTTCAGGGTTCTTTTCTTTATTCCACTGGACCCTCACATCGGCTTATACTTATTAATATTTATTTCTAAATAGAGCACCTTTTCCAAAGACCAACCGGACCCACGTGTTTCAAATTCCTCAGATTTTGTTCTCATGGTTTCGCTTAAGACCTCGTACATATTTTTCAGATTACTAGAAGACGTTATAACCATATTTATTTTGTTAAAGGATTTCACATCGGTAGTCTCTTCTCCCATTTTTGTGTAGATGCCGTAGAGGTCGCAATTAACTTTTATTGCTGTATGTTGTGTTCTTTTTTCATTAATTAATCGAATAAACCGCTCTTTCTGCTTCCAAAGACACTCGGACACTCCATCGTCTACACTGGCGTTATTTATGCAATAGCTAGCCATACGGTTGTTAAACGCTCTGCTAAACATTTCTACACCATCTTCGCCAGTAGCGGTAACTGTTGCATTTTTATGTCTGTTGCTCCTCAAGTGTGCGGCATACGTAGTCTTTTCCATTTCGAAATCGCATACTTTACTCAGAATTTGTGGTTGTTTTGTACAAGACCTTTTAGCAGCTGGCGAAACTGAACGTTTAAGGCTTAATGACATACCGTACTGTTTTATCTTGTGCCGCAGTAAGTTGTCCTTTCTCGTAAAAGCGATACCGCAGTTTAAGTACTTTGCTGCTGACGGATGTATAAGCTTAAACCTGGACGATGTTACACCACGAAGTTTGTTCTGGTGCCTTTTAAAGGCATCGCTCCTGGTAAAGTAGAAGTGACAGGGTTTGCATTTAAAAACGTCGGCAGGCACCAATTTAGTTCAACACAAAATCCGCACTATATGACTTTGGGGAAACTTGTAAGCGAACTAGATTATAACTAAATAGTTTACTCTTGCGTGCCTGCTTTATGTACCCTAAGGAATGCAAACTGGATGTTTCCGAAGATAGCCAAACGAAGTTAAGGATTCAGCGGGGAACTAAATGACGTCATCTTTTGCCATCCTTGCTGCTCGTCCAGTACATTTAGCACCAATACATGCGTGCGGTTCGCATTATCCATGCTGCGAATTCACTTAGTAGAAACGCCAGAAACGTTTTCCATGTTATACGAGTCAGCAATCGCATCGCGTGCATATTAAAAATCCAAAAGAGTAGTAGCTCACGCACACAAATTGGCTGCAAGTCGTGTGGTAGAAGCTGCAGTGCTACTATAAACAAAAACTTAAAAAAAAGCTTAACCTAAATCTTTATGCCCCCATGCATAGGTCGCTGTGCTATTAAGGATGATGATACGCTTGCCATCTTCGCTCGATAAAATAATTTTATTAATAAGCTGCGTGTACAAATCGTGTGTTTTATTCCGGATACATACGCCGGCAAGTACTCCATACCACCCAAATAAGAATTAGATGCTTGGTGACTGAAAACTTCTTCTTCCCTTGTGTACGCCTAGACACATTTCTGCCCATGCGCATCCCTGACCATGCGCACCCCTGCCCACTCGCGCCCCTAACCATGCCTTTTGTAAATAAAGAGCAATGTAATACTATTCTAAAATTTTTATTCTGACATTATACATAACAAAATTTAAAAATATTCAATGCCAAGCATGGAGCCATTTAAACTTAATTTAATACAAAGTTATACACAGAAAACATCCCTTTCTTTATGTTTGTTTGAAGTGGTTTTAGTTTTATCTAATTTTATTAGCAGCTTAAATTCAAATCGACACCCTTATTCTCTATCTCTTTTTCTAACCAATAGTTTGATACGTACAAACCGTCTTGGCACTCGAATTGTAAAATGTACCGAAGTTTGTCTCTATATATAAGATCTTTGATTCACCGACTACCAGATCCATTCCTTCGTGTACTTCTTGTAGCTTGTGTCAATCTTTTAATCGCGACTCTCCCACTATATCCTGCATACGTATCTTGTTGGCTTGATCGACTTCTTCTTATCGGTATTGGAGGAATTCTTATTCTCACACTCACTGTTGCGTAGTTGCATGTCCACCACTTTTGGGGTATATGATCGTTATAGGTTGCAAAACCCTCGGTTTTAAATGATTCGAAGGGTTCTTTACTAGGCAAATTTACAATGTTTAGCGGAACCCCTTTGCGTGTGGTGTACGCCAAAGATACGAAACCCGCATTCCTTAGTTCGTCTATGTTATCTGCCATTTTGATAAATACGTTTTAGAATAACCTTTTAGACAGTATACGGAATTAGTACCATCCTTTTTCGCAAAAACTTCTACCTAACTAAAAGGGTCTTTTTACTAACCACAAATGCATACAGCTTGTAGAACACGGATGTATCTAAGTCAGTCCATCGATACATAAAATAATCTTTTAATTCTTCCTCATTTTCTCTAATAAGATGTTTTTTGTCTAACACATCATTGTATTGTTCGCGTATTGTCGCAATGTTTTCATGTAGTTCAACTTTCGCCTTTTTGCATCCATTTCCTCTAATTCCAGCAGTCTTTTTCTCCCACTTACAGCTTGCTATCCGATCCAGGTCGGGTTAAAATTTGATCTAGGTCGGATTAAATTCGACCTAGGTCGGATAGGTCGGATTAAATCCGACCTAGGTCGGATAGGTCGGATTTAATCCGACCTAGGTCGAACTGGGCAGAGGTGCGCATCGACATATGTCCGGATATGTCGGATATATGTTGGATGTATACTGGACATATGTCGGATATAGGTTGAATGTAAGTCGGATGTATGTCATACGGAAGGAGAGGAGAGAGAAGGACAAATTAGGGTGGAGGTAGGAGGGTTTAGGTTAGGTTACGTTGTTTGGAGTTAGATTAGTCGGTGTTGTTTGTAGTTAGTTTAGGTTAGTTGGACTTGTGCGGACACAGGTTAGATAGCAGGAAAAATCGATAGGTTATTTCAACGCCGCGGCGCTGACCTAGCCTATCAAATCATTTCGAATCATTTAAAACCGAGGGTTTTACAACCTATAATGATCATATATCCCCAAAAGTGGTGGACATGCAACTACGCAACAGTGAGTGGGAGAATAAGAATTCCCTCCAATACCGATAAGAAGAAGTCGATCAAGCCAACAAGATACGTATGCAGGATATAGTGGGAGAGTCGCGATTAAAAGATTGACACAAGCTACAAGAAGTACACGAAGGAATGGATCTGGTAGTCGGTGGAATCAAAGGTTTTATATATAGAGACAAACTTCGGTACATTTTACAATTCGAAAATCTAGACGGTTTCTATGTATCAAACTATTGATTAGAAAAGGAGATAGAGGACATGGGTGTTGTTTTGAATTTTAAGCTGCTAATAAAATTAGATAAAATTAAAACCACTACAAACAAACATAAAAAAGGACTGTTGTCTGTGTATAACTTTGTATTAAAATTAAGTTTAAATGGCTCCATGCTTGGCATTGAATATTTTTAGATTTTGTTTTGTATAATGTCAGAATAAAGGTTTTAGAATAGTATTACATTGCCCTTTATTTACAAAAGGCCATGACATCACCACAAAATAGCAGTCACACAGAGAGGGGCGCGCACGTGGGGGCGCGCATAGGCAAGGATGCGCATGGGTAGGGGGCGCGCATGGACAGGGGTGCGCATGTGCAGGGGTGCGCATGAGCAGGGGTGCGCATGGGCAGTAATGTGTCTGGGCGTACACGAGGGATGCGGTAGTTAACAGTCGGGCGTCGCCGTGGATCAATGTAGTAAGCGTAAGACTACGGATCCCAAGGTCCCGGGTTCAAATCCCGACACGGCCGACTGCTTGAAAAATGGCAGGTGAGCATTTTTCACAAATATTACGCCCTCGTTCGGATGAGAGGTTAAATGGAGGTCCCGTGTGTGAGTGTTGTCACGCACGTTAAAGATCCCTACCTTGCTTGGAACGGCAAGGGTTCGGCAAAATTCTAAATTTCCAGGCAACAAAAAACTCGCCTCCTGGCCAATGTAGTACCTTCTGGTGGAGCATTGGAAATGCAAATGAACGGTAGTTAACAGTCACCAAGCATCTAATTCCTATTTGGGTGGTATGGAGTACTTGTCGGCGTATGTATCCGGAGTAAAAAACACGATTTGTACACGCAGCTTAATAATAAAATTATTTTATCGATCGAAGATGACAAGCGTAACGTCATCCCTAATAGCACAGCGACCTATGTATGGGGGCATAAAGATTTAGGTTAATTTTTTTTAAAAGTTTTTGTTTATAGTAGCACTACAGCTTCTACCGCACGTCTTGCAGCCAGTTTGTGTACGTGAGCTACCACCCTTTTGTATTTTTAATATGCACGCGATGCGATTGCTGACCCGTATAACATGGAAGACGTTTCTGGCGTTACTACTGACTCCATTCGCAGCATGGACGCTGCGAACTGGACGCATGCATTGTTGCTAAATGTACTGGACGAGCAGCAAAGATTGGCAAAATATGACGTCATTTAGTTCCCCGCTGAATCCTTAACTTCGTTCGGCTGTCTTCGGAAACCTTCGGTTTGCATTTTATAGGGTACATAAAGCAGGCACGCACGAATAAATTTCTTAGTTATAACTTAGTTCGCTTACAAGTTTCACCAAAGCCTTATAGTGCGGATTTTGTTTTGTACTAAATTGGTACCTGCAAACGCTTTTAAATGCGAGCCCTGACATTGTACTTTACCAGGAGGGATGCCTTCAAACAGCACCAGAACAAATATCGTGGTGTAACATCGTCCAGAGTTAAGCTTATACATCTGTTACCATCAAAGTACTTAAACTATGGGTCTTGCGGTATCGCTTTTACGAGAATGGACAACTTACTGCGGCACAAGGAAAAACAGTACGGAATGTCATTAAGCCGTAAACGTTCAGCTCCGCCAGCTGCTAAAGGGTCTTGTATGAAACAACAACAAATTCTGTGTAAAGTATGCGATTTCGAAATAGAAAAGACTACGTATGCCGCACACTTGAGGAGCAACAGACATAAAAATGCAAGTTACCGCTACTGGCGAAGATGGTGTAGAAATGGTTAGCACAGCGTTTAACAACCGTATGGCTAGCTATCGCATAAAGAACGCCAGTATCGACGATGGAGTGTTCGAGTTTCTTTGCAAGCAGAAAAAGCGGTTTATTCAATTAATTAATGAAAAAAGAACACAATATACAGCAATAAAAGTGACTTGCGAACTCTACGGCATCTACACAAAAATGGGACAAGAGACTACCGATGTGAAATCCTTTGACACAAAAATATGGTTATAACATCTTCTAGTAATCTGGAAAATATGTACGAGGTCTTAAACGAATCCATGAGAACAAAATCAGAGGAATTTGAAACACGTGGGTCCGGTTGGTCTTTGGAAAAGTTGCTCTATTTAGAAATAAATATTAATAAGTATAAGCCGATGTGAGGGTCCAGTGGAATAAAGAAAAGAACCCTGAAATACCAAAATAAAAATTTAAATTTTATACTTAAATTACGTCAGAAAATTTCTGTCTGTAAAGATATATATGTATGAAAATAGATATTAAGTGTACACTGTATATTTATAGTTAAATAAAATTGTTTTAAAGGAATGTGTACTACTTTTTTGCTTACACCAATTTTTTAAATCGAGTTGGCCTAAGGTTAAAATAATGGTAGATTCAGACTTCCAAGAAAAGCTAAATCGGTATTACCATACACGATTAGAAACTGTTTATAAATAAAAAAGTTATAAAATTGGGGGTTGTTACTCGATAAGGGTTGGTCCTCAATTTTATGGTAGGGATGGTTGGGGAAAGAATTCCACAAGGAGGTCCACAAGAAGGGAGCAAGGAGAGAGCAAGGTGGAAATCTCTGAAAATAAGACTTTATAGTGGATTTTTACATGTAAAGACCTAGGTTAGATCGGTGACGGTGGCGCTGTCTTCGGATCCCCATATCCTACTACTATTATAGTATTCTACTTTCGAGTTATGGCCATTATTCATTCGGATTGCGCCGAGCCCTTTAGAACAAATGAATAATGGCTATCATAACTAGCTCGTTGAATAATATACTATAAACAGCTTTTTCAAAAAAACGGCCACTGAAATTTGATCGGTCCTTGCATATTGCTGTCCAATTATTCAAATATATTTGATTTCATTTATAGATGACGTTGGATTTATCAGTTTAGGTTAAGATATCCTGTATATAGACTAGTGTGTTGAATTCAAGCGGTGCAGTGTTTTGTAAACCGCTAATAAATAGGTTTCTTTGTAGTATGGGTAGTAATGTGTATTTTTGAGGTGGGGTGATAATTTCTAGGAAGGGACAGTCGAGAGAACGATACGAGAACAGACAGACTTGTTTATGCGTAGTTTGGCCTTCAGGAATGTATACGGCGTGGGAAAAGTTACTAGTGTGTGATCTGGAAATTGTTGAACGTGTGCTATCTGGCTGGAATATAAATTAATGTGACGTGTTGATTATTATGTTATTTTTTATAGTACAGGGAATTCGTCTGTCTATTGTACGTTCGTGTGTGGTTTTCTGCTTTAGTGCAATTGTTTTTATAACTTGCGTCTGGACTGCAATCAAGAACCAGTTATTTACATCCGAGAAATTAATATTGAAGTATGTTTTTTCCTTGTTTAAGGGGTTGGGTAACCTATGACTCCAGCTTTACCTAAGCTAGGGTATTAGAGGGAGTAACAGTGACGTACTTGTTGTAGTGCTTTTGCACATGCAGGTATTTAGGAGGCAGCGTGCTATGGTGAATTAGACTGTCGAATACCACAAAGGTAATCGTGAGTACATTTTAACTGTTTATAATTTTAAGGTTATTTAACAGCAAATATTTTAAGGATAGCGTTTAGTTGTTCAAGAGTCGGACGAAGTTGCAGCTCCCAGTACGTGTAACGATTTATTGTTAATCCGATTTTGTTCTAAATAACTAACTGGTTGGTTAATTCTCATGTTAATTATGCTCTTATCGGTAAACGAGCTTACGAATCTAAGACCGTGAGAGCTTGAACGTAGTATAAATATCATTAAATTTGCCCAGTTAGATTAATCGACAGACGCTCATTGTAACAAATACTAACTTTTTCCGTGGACTGAAGCGAAATTTGTTTTTATCTCAGTAAATCAATTTTTTATCCTAACATATTAATCATAAAGACTATGAAAAACGTTCCATTTTTCATAGAAAAGTCATGCAAATATGTTTCTCATGAATTATAATGGTGAATGTGACGCAAATCTGCAGTAAACCCTTCAGTTCGAAACGAAAAGTAAAACTGTGTACAGGCGAGGGTTCAAATTATTAATTAAAAGACATTTATGTCACTAAATTTATTGATAGTATATTAACATATCTCAGTGTCATACGTGAAAATTGTATACACTAAGTTAACCAATTTGTTAATAAAATAACGTTTAGGTTTAAGGGAGGGTTTAAGGTTTACTTTTAAAACTAGGGAATTAAGTATTTACAGCTTCATAAAATAATTTTAAGAATGTTCTCCTATAGTTTAAAACTAGGTAGAAGCAGGTTAATCTAAAATAACTCCAATTGAAAATTGAAACCATACGTACTTCCGTTAATAGGAGACATCGGAGCATTGCGGTGTGCTTAAAATTCATCAGCTGTTATAGCCTCATACTATGTTAAAAACCTGTTTTAATCATCTACATTGCTTACTTAGCATATGCATTATGGGCCATGATATTTCATTGCTACATCGTTCATATATTTTTTATAAGTCGTTTGCCCCGCTGTTCCGTCAAAGTAGGTTACTTAGTGGGTAGAGATCATTTAATTAGGAACTAGTACACAAGAATCTGTTTCTAATACATACAGCTCGCAGAGGCAAACATGAGACCTGAATAATATGCGAACTAAAACGCATCATCTCCAAATCAATAAACCAATTGTGTTTAATGTACATTCATCACTACGTCTTCAGTCCTGAAACTGGTTAGACACGTACCTCCATTGTTTCCTATTCTCTGCTAACCTACACATTTCCCTGAAATTCCCACAGACTACACCTTTCACTATTTGCGTGCAATAGTCTGATCTAGAGCTCCTTCTTTTTTCCTATCTCTTCCTGTAATATATAACGCACTATTCCCCAAATACCTTAAAACGCGTCCTGTCCTTCTATTTCTCCTATTTGTTCTGTTTTTCACAATTATCTTTCTTCCCCTACTATTTCTAGAACTTCTTTGTTATTAACTTTGTCTGTCCATGCTATCATCATCATACATCTGAAGCGCTACATTCCAAAAGTCTTGTACCTTTTTCCTGTCTGCTTCTCCACTGTCCCTATTTTATAGTCGAACAGTGCTGTGCTCTACACATATGCTTTCAATAATTCTTTCCTGATATCTATGTTTGTTGTCTTTACACATAGCAGCTGCTCTTTCTTGTTAGATACAGCACGGTTCCCTTTCTATTGTTTTCTAAATATACATATACCGCATTTCACCGATATTCAGTGGTATCTGAAGAGTCTTCAAACATAGGAACTGTTTTTTCTTTGTTAGGTACAACTTGGTTCCGCTTCTATTGTTTTCTAAATATATACCACCGATATTCAGTGGTATTCGAAGGGTGCTAAGCAACCTGAGACTACCAAGATCCCAACACTAAGAGATTTGCTGAATTAACAGTTTTCCTATAAATCTTTTCGCACAATCAACATTAGTTGAGAATATTGCAAAACCAACACCTGCAGTTGTTTATAATAATCATCAAGTTTAAGTACAATTATTTTTTCGTCATTAGGTGTTCGTCTTAGAACTGGTTCGACGCGTATCTCCATTGATTTCTATTTTGAGTTAGCCTACACATTTTCCTGACTTACATATTTGACTATCTGTGTGTAATAGTCTAACCTAGGTCTACCTTGTAGCATTTACAATGCTCCTTTTATTTAATTCTTTAATATCTTATTATATCGGCCTACAATTCCGTATCGCCCAGTATAAATTTCATTTTGAATATTGATTAACAGTTATATAGTTGTTAAACACGTGAAGGTTTGATAAGAGCGGACGCGCTATCTTTCAAACTAGTTCACATAAGGTGAATTGATATTCATTTTTGGGATTTGATGGTGCCGTGAGCACTCGTGGCTAATAAGCCACATTTATCTCATCAAGTACCTGCGAGTACTTATTTATCGTGTTCCCCTATTACAGGGGTAAGTATTTAGTAATAATATCTTATTATACGTTTATCTTGCTCTGTTGTAATTCCCTTTGTATTGGTTATCTTAGGAAACTTTTGGGAGTTTGAAATTTTTGAAGTTCGGAACTTAAGAAGTTTGGAAGCCCAGATAAATCTGGACAGGAAATTTGATACAGCACAACAAATATTGCGGAAGTAACATTCCCGTATCGTCACCTGGTAAAACAAGTTCTGAATCTATTTTCAAACACTTACCGTCGATCTTGGAAACCCTGGTCATCTGTATTGTAACATAACACGCCCGGATGCACATCTGTTATACACCGTCGAGGGTCGTGTTCAGCATACGAAGCTAACGGATAACAAGGTCGTATATCTCTTCCCTTATCTTATTTAGTTTGTTTGGATGCTACTATCAGCCTGTCAGAAGAATCAGGTGTTGGTAGACTCCTATAACATGTATTTGTGTGTATAAACGATATATTGGAAAATTATTCTATCCTGGTACTCACTAGTACTAGAGAGATCTAATTCCCAATTACGTTGCTAGTAATTTTATTAAGTTCTTGGATGTTATATTTAAATACATATTTACAAGATTAAAATAGCGTACCTAATATTATTATCAGCTGGAAATGTATTAATCTACTCTATTGCTTAAATTATTGTTAACATAATTTTTAACAACTGAAATTCACATATACGTAAACGTGTATGTATTGTTTGTAACAACGAGGTAACCATGATAACCGCGTTGATCGTCGCAAACTCTTGAAGTTTATAATAATCACTTTTTATGATTTACATATTTATTTATTTGAATTACTCGAGCATGAGAACTTGTATTCAATATTATTTGAAATGACATTATATGCGATACGCTAAAAATTAACCTCTCGACTAGTTTATTTATAATAATTGATTTACATACGTTTGATTTACACTCAATTTTCCTGTTTCCAGTTGAATGTGTCACTGCGTCTATTACCGAAACAGGTGGTGCCCAAAATATTTCCGATTTAGTCAAGTTATTCGTTTGAGATTTATATTCTCATTAAATTTTCTGCCCCTAAGTGGCCCTAATTTTATTCATACATAAACCCACGCCTATAGTGCTCTCCAACGAACCCCAGCAGTTAGTCGGCAAGGTGCGTTGTTGTTATATTTCCCTGCCACTAATATTTTCTTTTAAAAAACAACACCACAACCTGTACGGCTCTTTCCCCCTATCTTGTCTTCTAATATATTCTGCACTATTCCCTGATGCTTTAGTATGTAACCTATCATCCTATCTTTCCTATTTTTTACTGTTTTCCACATATTTCTTTCTTCCTCTAAATTTTATACCTTGTCTCTCTGCTAGAACTGGTTCGATTAAATTAAAAGCTGCTTCTAATTCTTTCTTGCTAGATGCTAATACCGCTATATCATCTGCAAATCTAAGCCTATCAATTTTTTGTCTCTGCATAATAATTCTAAATGTCTTTTGCATTTGACAGTGTTCATTGCCTCTTCGATGTACAAGTTAAAAATTAACGGGAATAGGGCACATTTCTGTCTCACCCATTTCCTAATATTTACTTCTCTACGTTCCTGCTCTAATCCATTACACCTGATTGCTCTTTGTATAAGATATGTACTATCCCTCTATCCCTAGAACTCATTCCAATCATTTTGAGTATTTCGAACATTGTTTCCATTTACATTGTCGCATGCTTTTTCAGATCTACAAACTCTACATACACGCTTTCTTATTTTTCTGTGTTCTTCTCCATTATCACCCTCAGTGTTAAAATAGCCTCCCGTGCTCCCCTGTTTTGCTTAAACCCAACTTGATCCTCTCCTAGTATTTCTTCAGCTCGTTTTCATCTAACTTTCTACAATTCTAATTAATATTTTGACGCATGTGCTGTCAAACTTATTGTTCGAATATTTTCACATCTATCAACGCCCCTCTTGTTTGGTATTTGATTATG
Organism: Platerodrilus igneus; assembly: GCA_036346225.1. Classification (NCBI taxonomy): domain Eukaryota; kingdom Metazoa; phylum Arthropoda; class Insecta; order Coleoptera; family Lycidae; genus Platerodrilus; species Platerodrilus igneus. The sequence continues at coordinate 8,775,452 of JARFIW010001381.1, forward strand.
ATGTTACGTTTGAAATCTTTGGGTATCTCGCCTGTCTCATACATATAAATTACAAGTTAGAAAAGACGTTCTGTAACTGCTTGTCCAGCGGCTTTTAAAGTTTCCGCTTGCACGTTATCTATGCCTGGTGTTTTACCATTTTTCAGACTCTTTAATACTAAGTCAAATTCATGTCTAAGTATAAGATTTCTCAAGTCAACCTCTTCAATGTCTGATTTCTCTTCTAGTGCTACTAGATTCTGTCCTTTATATAGAAATCTCTTATATATTCCTGTCATTTCAGCACTTTCTCTACATTTTCTATAATGATGTCTCCTTCCGCAGCCAATATATTTTTGCTATACGGTTAGTAGGACATTTTGGAGGACTTTGGCGCAGCGCCACCGCCACCGCGCCACCTATCGTTTTTTAATGAGTTCTCATTAAAAACCCATTAGCACTAATCGTTATTTAATGTGTTTTCTCATTAAAAACCCATTAGCACTAATCGTTTTCGTAATGAGTTTTCTCATTAAAAACCCATTAGCACTAATCGTTTATTATGGTGTTTCTCATTAAAAACCCATTAGCACTAATCGTTTTTAATGGGTTTTTTCATAAAAACCCCATTAGCACTAATCGTTTTTTAATGTGATTTCTCATTAAAAAAACCATTAGCACTAATCGCTTTTTAGTGTTTAAAATCCGACCACTCCTTACCGTTTTACACACATACCCTCTAGCGAACATATAAAAATTTATTTTTGTTTCTTTTAAGATAAATATATCTTGTTTGGTATCAATTAATATTAGATTTTTCTCAGCTACCTGAATTTCTAGGAATTTTTTCTAGATAACATCACTCCCTAAGGCGGTACCCCAATTCTTAGATTTTTTACCGGTAGCGATTTCCGACCATCCTTATAAATTTTTTAACCATGCGACACATCCAATTAGTCTAAAATTTTACGCAGAATCCGTATCTGCCAACAGATTAAAAATTCTATCACCCCTTACCGTTTTACACAAATACCCTCTAGCGAACATATAAAAGTTTATGTTTGTTTCTTTTAAGATAAATATATCTTGTTTGGTATCAACCAATATTAGATTTTTCTAGAGAGCCCAAATCTGTAAATAGATTTTAAATAGGATCACCTCTTACCGTTTTACACACATTCCTTCAAGCGAACATATAAAAGATTATTTTTGTTTCTTTTAAGATAAATATATGTTCTTTGGTATCAACTAATATTAGATTTTTCTAGGGAGTGCAAATCTGTAATCTGTAAATAGTTGTTAAATAGGACCACCCCTTACCGAGTTACACCTTTAAAAGTTTCCAAACCTCTAATTTTTGCTCATCTATATTTAACTCCATCTTTAAAACCTTTTTCGCTACCCAAGACGTATGCTTTAGCCGAACATTTCCTGAGAAATCTAAAACCGCTGTAATTTTAGAAATAAACCCTTTATAAGACATGTGTTTGATATTTAAAACCATTTTCAAACAGTAATGTTCTCTTTTTAGAATAATGTAAAACATTTCAATGTAATGTGTTTTTAATATATAAATGGGAAGGTCGAGTTTAGCAACAAGAACCACGCTCTTTAATTAGAATATTCAAAAACACGACTTCTAAAATTTTAAACAGGGTAAACCTTTACACAAAATTTTGCAGATAATGACAACAAAATATTAGCTGTCCAGCGAGCACCACGGGGTGGTAACACGTACACTCTGTCCACCAAGATAGGAGAAGGAAGGATTTGAAAAAAGGGAAGGTCGGAGAAGAACTTAAAAATTATAGAATCTTAAAACTAATATATACAAAAGATTAACAAAATCTATACAAATATATAACAATCTTACACCTACATCTTTGTGTCCCCATGCATAGGTTAATACACATCCAGGTATAATGTAACGCTTATCATCTTCGCTCGATAAACTAATTTTATAAATAAGCTGCGTGTACAAATCGTGTCTTTTACTCCGGATACATACGCCTGCAAGTACTCGATACCACCCAAATAAGAATTAGATGGTTGGTGACTGTTAACTTCCGCTTCCCTCGTGTTCGCCCAGACACATCCCTACCCATGCGCATCCCTACCCATGAACAACCCAGTCCACGCGCACCCCTCCCTGTGTGACTGATATTTCGTGGTGACGTCATAGCTTTTTATAAAATAAAGAGCAATGTAATACTATTTTAAAATTTTTATTCTGAAATTATATATAACAAAATTTAAAAATATTTAATGCCGAGCATGGAGGCATTTAAACTTAATTTTCATACAAAGTTATACACAGAAAACGGTATTTTCTTTATGTTTGTTTGGAGTGGTTTTAATTTTATCTAATTTTATTCGCAGCTCAAAATTTAAATCGACACCCAAGTCCTCTATCTCCTTTTCTAGCCTTAGAGACCGTCTAGGTTTTCGAATTGCAAAATGTACCGAAGTTTGTCTCTATATATAAAATCTTTGATTCCACCTACAACAAGATCTATTCGTTTGTGTAATTTTTGCAGCTTGTGACAATCTTTTAATCGCGGCTTTCCCACTATATCCTGCATACGTATCTTGTTAGCTTGATCGACTTCTTCTTGTCGGTATTGAAGGGAATGCTTATTCTCTCACTCAATGTTGCATACTTGCATGTTTGCCACTTTTGGAAATATATGGACTTTATAGGTTGTAGGTCTCTCGGTTTTAAATGATCCAAAAGTTTCTTTACTAGGCAAATATACAATGTTTAGCGGAACCCCTTTTCGAATGATTAGGCAAAAATAACTTACCCTTAACCACTGGCCGCTGGCTGCTACCCTTAGGTTTGTTGGGCCCAGGTCCCAGCTGGTTGCTTACAGTGACAAAGACGGTGGTTCCAGACTGATGTCGTAGTACGTGTAGGGTGACTACTACGTCCAAGGTCCCGGGTTCGAATCCTGACACGGTTCGCTTGAAAAATATAAGGCGAGCATTTTTCACAAAAATACACCCTCGTTCGGATGAAAGGTAAAATGGAGGTGTGTGAGTGTTGTCACGCACGTTAAAGATTCCTACCTTGCTCGGAACAGCAAGGGTTCGGCAAAATTCCAAATTTTCTAGGTAAAAAAAACTTGCTTCCTGGCCAATGTAGTACCTTCGGTTGGTGATTTGGAAAATCACATGTTGGTTGGCTTAAAGGTACATGTAGGTTAGTAGGCATTTGTTGGTTCGACGGCTTTACAGTATTTGGTGGTCACACAGGATTGTTTGGCCCTACAGGTTTTTGTTAGCCCTACAACAATTTTTTGTCCTTCAGGGTTTTGCACCGAAATAAAACTAGATTGAGGCACTTAAATTTTACACAACAATATCTCACCATCAACGACTTCCCAACCTGCTTCACTCGAAGGTGATGTGCAAGTTAGCGGATTCAGAAAATAACTTATAAAGACAGCTCACCCGGGGGATATCTTATCAGAACAAAAATTTATTGCCAAAGCGCCATGTGTATGAAACAAGTTGAAAATCTTGATGTACATTGTGAACAATTAGGTGTTGACACGGACTTTTAAATGATTATATTACTATTTACGACTTTACAAATAAGGTTTACAAACACTGAATTGTTTTTTACATGATTGTGGGTACAAAATGTTGAACTTAGCCTTGTAATTTAACTAAACTAGAAAATAACAAATAACATGCTGTTTTCCATATGGGACAAACGACTAATTAAAATTTCAAAATCTATCAAATTTGCATATAAACATTCTTGGTGAATTTTTTCACTTCTTTTCTTTTGCCTTAATATTTTTATGTTGTTTTAAAAAGCAATTTTTTTAAATAGCAAAAAAATTGTTTCACATTGTTATATTAATTTTCAAAAATTCTAAAACTGAACTTCATAAAGACATAAAATGGGAGTAAAGATCAACAACCTATGCAATGCTTACTCCATTGTTAAAAGCAGAGATTTCTATAGTTAGATAAAGTTACGAAAGGGAACAGACAATCGCAGTTGCTAGAATAAAGATTAATTGAAGTCAAGCAAATAGTTACACGGATTTAAAAATGCAGTCGCGCAGGAGACAAATTAAGAATAGTTTCTCCAAAAAAAAATTCAAATAGGAGAACGAGTTGTTACGAGTAAAATGTGCATAAAACTAATACATTTTTAGTTGTCCTGAAAGGGCAGGGTGCGTCAGCTAACTGCAGTGGGCTGACTGGATTCTTATGGAAGAATTATAAAAGAAAGTAGAAATTCGAAATAAAAATAATGAAGGAATAATCCCTGTATGGTTTTCTGTGTCAAAGTTGAGGAACGCCAAGCGTCGGTCACAGCAATGCCTTTTGACACCATTTCTTTACGGAAGATGATTTTTCCGTACCAATCTTCCTTGTTTCAAACGTAAGTTCTATCACTTCATATACTACCTCTCTCAAAATACCTTAAAATTGCTTAAAATTCCGTCATGAATAAAAAAATTTCTGAAAATGAAATGCTTCTTCCAAATACGATCTATCACTGGGTTAACTGAATATCTTTTACAACTAACTGATTTTACATAGTTCCTAAATGAGTTCGAATAAAATTTTAACCTAAATTTATACTCTATTAACATATAACAACATCTATAAAAATACAAATCTACTTTCTTAAAAAACTCATTTTTTAACCTCAAATCTGGTCAAGTATTACTAAAATAAATCCTAAAGAATAACAAAAAATTATTCCGTATCACTAAACAAAGCATAAAGAAAACATTACATTGCATCCAACAAGAATAATTTATACCATTTCCGTTACCCATATGAATCACGTGATATCATAAACCGCACATTGGTTGGAAATGCACTTAATAACTCAAAAAACAACTTTTCCGTTTGATTCTTTCCTTGTCCATTCCAAAAATACTAAATTTTTATGCCTGAACTAAGCTAAATTTCACCAATTAATTTGGTATTTAAAATTAATATACATTATCTTCGTTGCTAATTAGTTCAACCAAACGATTACTTTCACTTTAATTCTCTATTACATAAATAACAACCAATGGACATTCTTAGTCTAGAAATGCATAATTAATAATTTTGAACGTAGAAGCTAATTTTCTTCACTGTTTAATGCATCTATTATAAGATACAAAATATTCAGAAACACCAGTCTTTCGATTTTAAAATATTTCGATTTATCGGCCATCCTGCAGACAACGTCACCTTTGACCCAAAAGATCCCAAAATTTCTCATTAATGGCGGGATGAACTATCCAAATTCCAACCTAAACGGTTACAACGACAATAATTATATCCACGGGTGCATGGAAAATACTTTCGTCGGCGCGAGAGCAAGTTCACATATTTTATCGTATGCCGCGTTTTTGTTATCCCTGTAGGAACATCAATGTTTTTTTTGCAGCTGCGTTCCATCCAACTTTCTACGATTAATTCGTCTTACTACATTTTACTTTTCGAAACTTAACTTCCTACTATATGGATCCCTTACCGCACGGATCGGCACCGTATTATGTTTTTGTATCACTATGTCTTGAGATGGTTTCTTATTACCGATTTATGAATAACTGATTTTATTTCTTTCCCGTCGGGTTCAACAAATCTAATTCCTCCGACTGTAAATCATATTAATTTCGGTCAGCATCTCTGGTTAATACAATGTATCGAGTGTAATTTGTGCTTAATACACAATTTGTCACGTAACAGTATATTACAATATATTTACCTGTGGGAACTGTATATGCAGTGTCTGGTCATGTTGAAATCTGTTTTCATTTGTGGTTTTGTAATGTCGTCGTTCTAAATTCTTCCGATACAATGTATATTAAAACTATGTAATATTGTACTTTATTACCTAAATTATTTTTATAGAACCTAGATTTGAAATATGATGTTTAATTAAGAATAAATATTTATGAAACCTATTGCACCGGGCACATTTATATATTAGTTTGTCTATTTACATTTTAAAAATTTTCCTTTCCCCTCTATTTTATTTCTAGCGTAACGCATCGCATTACAGAGTGAAAAACTTCTTATACTCATAATTGCTAGGAGTGTCACCATACTTACAGATTAGTACCTATCTGATTATATGAAGCGGCTTACAGTTGTGTAGTAAAACGTTAGGCATCAAAGACTGTTTGCATTGCAAATTTAAGAGCACTTTGTTCATCTATTCTATTGTAGTTTCGGCTCTCCTTTCACTAGTAGAAGTAGATATTAACCAAAGTTCTGATTTAATTTCCAGTTACAGATGCTTTACTAGCATACCACTAAATTTATCCGGTATAATTTTGCGATGAAGACTCATTTTAACAAATCTTAGCTTTTTCTTGGTACCGAAGCGCAAAAACAAATACAGCAGTCCTTACTTTGTTTTTATTTCTGTAGAAGTGTTCTTTGTATTACTTTATTAGCCCTAAAGACACTAAAAAGCTTTTTATGTTTCTTACAAAAGAAAAGCCACACAAATGATTTTCTTAAAAGTTATTTATGGAAAATATTACACGAGTCCACATTAAAACCCTTCAGTTCAAAACGAAAAATGTACCATTATACCAAGTGTTGGAAGTAGTTAAAATTATTCATTCCGTGGCATTGGTTTCAGTCAATTTATTGATAGCATTTCTACACACCTCACTGGTTATTCGGAAAACTTTATTTACTAAGGAAAAGATTTTGTTCCTAAAATAAGTGTTTTGTTTAACGTTTAAGGATTACTTCTAAAAGTAGCCAAGTATTTACAGCTTCATAAAATAGTTTCAAGAATAGTTCATCAATTTAAAACTAGGTAGAAGGTGGTGAATCTAAAATAACTCGTTCCGAAAATAGAAACTGAACTTCTATTAATACTACATTTGTTGTTTGTAAATAGATTGTTCTAAACTTTATTTCAGCATGTGTTACAGTGATTTCGTTTTAACCACACCGTGATTCAGGCATAATTGGGTTCACTGTAAAAATAAATATCCAGACATAAGTTTTTTGTAATTAAGAATGTTTCGATGACAAGTAATAAATTTGTAAGAGATGTGTAATCCCTTTTAATGCGTTATTTACTTTTATATGCCTTTCCAATCTTCGCTTTACCTTTTTCAAAACTTTCGGTATCTTCAGCTATATTTTAGTGATGAAAGTCTAACGTCGCCAATATCAACACGTCGTTGTCATTAGCATCAGGATAATTTAGTAAACGATATATTTCTGTGGCGTTTTTCCCCGAGAAGATGAAGTTTTCTTCCAGATAATTACATGATTGTTTCCTGTGGTGTAACCAACCTTTTTCCGGATAGACCTTCTGTAAAATGTTTCAACTTAATCAAATCAAATATTTCTCACTCTTATCACCAATGAACAAATTTATAACCAATTTCACATTCTTAAACAAAATCTTTTCAAATTCAGCAATAAATTTTATATAGGGTGTTTCAGGAGGAATAGTAAATATTATAGAAAGTGGTAGTATAGACGAATGGTAATCATAAATTCCATATAACATGTGTCCAATTTTTATTGAGTACGGGACGTTCAAAGTTGATTTTGAAAAATTCTACCAACTTCAATGCACTTTTGGTTTCTCTTTACAACATCGCGTGTAGCTCTTCTGAAGCCGTCTTGGAGTTCTTTTATGAGGGTTGCACTATCCGTAATCCGAACGATCAAATCGGCTCTTGTGTTTACTATATCTTTGGAGACTTCGCTTTTAAACCATCCCCACAGACAAAAATGCAAAGGGATAAGGTCCGGAGACCTTGGCGGCAAAGAAACGTGACAATATCTGCCGATTCATCTTCCGGGGAATCTCTTCCAACAATACTGGAAGCTCATTTTGAAGAAAGTCTAGATAACGAGGTCATGTAAGACGATGCGGTAACATAACAGGCCCAATCAACTGGTTATCTACCAAACCACACCACATATTTACAGAGAAGCGTTCTCGAAAATGTGTCTCCACAGTGGCATGTGGGTGTTCTTCGGACCACCGATGTGAATTACGACTGTTATTGATGCCGTCACGAGCGAAAGTGGCTTCATCAGTGAAGGTTAAAAATGGGATTGATTACTTGGCGATTTTCAAGTATCCAACGACAAAATTCCAATCGTCTATCTTCATCTCCTGGTCGAAAGTGTTGAATGAGGTATAAACGATACAGATGGAACCCGTGCATACGTAATGTCCTCATACTCTTGGATGCGTGCAAAAATTCGGCATGTACTTGTAGGACTACGTTCTACCGACTGAATATCTTCTACTTTATTCACATTCTGTTTATTTGCACGTTCAGATGAAATATGCCTACTAAGCACTCCACCAGTCTTACGCAGTGTATTGAAAACCCGAGTAAACACTCTTGAATCTGGTAGTTTGCGGTTAGGAAATCGTATGCCGTAATCTCTACAAGCAACAGCAGCATTTCCATTACAAACTCTATACACAACTACCCAAAAGTTCGGCAACCCTAAAATATTTTTTTCTGGACCGCATTTTCTGGAAAAACTTTTCATACGAAATATTTAGGATTGTCCTCCGGCTATCCGGTTGTGGCCTTAAAGTTGACCTTGACAATGGCCTTGCAGGTAAAATCGTTGTCAAGTTCAGTTTTTCAAATAGACGCCCCTATTTTTTTATTGCGGATTCGGAAAGAGCACAAAATTTTATAAATGATTTTGACCTTGGCCGTGACCTTGAGATGACCTTGAAGACAATTGAGGTCAAAATAGTTAATTGTGAATAAATCTATTAACAATTTCCGGAAATGGCTTATATTCAAACATTGAATCATGGATAATTAAAGCACAAGCTTTATCGACGGTTCAAAATTTCTTGAAGATTCAAATTCCATTCTTACATCAACAGTTGAGTTCTTGATGCTTTCAAATTGATGCGACTTCCTTCTACTACTTGGTGGTGGTGGTGGTGGTTGTGGCGGTGGTCTGGTTGTGGTGGTGGTGGTGGTGGTGGTTGTGGTGGTGGTGAATCTAGAACCTAGATCGGGGTGTCGAGAGCAAGATCCATGCCTGGAGCTAAAAAATGTTTAGTTGAAGAAAACTATTGTGCAGATTGAAGATGGCAATGTTATTTAATACTGTTACTAGACGTGCGAATATTTGCTAATATGGTGGTGGTTGTGGTGGTGGTAGTGTTGGTGGTGGTGAGTCTAGAACCGACTTCCTCTCTCTGTTGTGTGTGGTGGTGGGTCTAGAACTGACAACCTCCCTCCACGGTCGCCATGGCGGCTTCGGGGTGAATGCACCTTTGTATCTGACAAAAATGATTTTTTTGGACCTTAGAATATCCCATGTTAAATCCCATAAGAAAACCTTTTTTTTTGATCTCGTGGTAACCGTACTTATCTACTTTCGATTTATCGAACGTTTTTCAAACAACAGTCAATTTTGATTTAACACAAACCAAAATTCCAAATTAATGGCGGAATATACTATCCATTCCAGCTCCTCTAAACGAACACAATGACAATTCCACCCACAGGTGCATGGAAAATCACTTCATCTGCGCTAGAGGGAGTTCATAAATGTTATTCTGTGCCGCGTTTTTGTTGTCTCTGCAGGAAGATCAATCTTTTTTTTCTTGCAGCTACATTCCTTTAAACTTTCTATTAATAATTTGTCTTACTACATTTTACTCTTTCTATATCGACCCTTGACCGCATGGTGACATCGTCTGAAATTCTTCCGATACAATGTATATTAAAGCTATGAAATATTGTACTTTATTATCTGAACTATTTCTATAAAAGCAAGATTAGAAATATTATGTTTAATTAAAAATAAATATTTAGGGCGTATTACACCAGGCACATTTTAAAAATTTCCTCTCCGCTCTAACTTATTTCTAGCTTAACGCAACGCATTACAGGGTAAAAAGCTTCTTAAACTCGTAATTTCTAGGAATGTCACCATATTTACAGATTAGTACCAATCTGATTGTGCGTTAGGCGTCAGAAAAGCATTTGCATTGCAAATTTAAGAGCACTTTGCTTATCAGCTCTATTGTAGGTTCGGCTCTCCTTTCACTAGTAGAAGCACATATTAACTAAAGTTCAGATGTAGTTTCCAGTAATAGATGCTTTAATATCGTACCTCTAAATTTATCCGGTATAATTTCGCAATGGAGACTCATTTTAACAAATCCTAACCTTTTCGTTGAACCAAAGAGCAAAAATAAATACAGCAATTCTTGGTTTGTTTTTGTTACTGTAGAAATGCTTTTTATCCTACTTTATTAATCATAAAAATGCGGAAGAGCTTTCCTTGTTTCATACAAAAACTATGCAAATGTTTTTTTATAAATTTATTAATGAAGGATGTTACGTACACAAGTCCACGTTACATCCCCTGAGTTCAAAACGAAAAATGGACCATATCAGGTACAGGAATTGGTCAAATTATTTATTCCGTTTCGTTCATTTCAGTCAATTTAATGACAGAATTTTTACACACCTCGTTTGGTATTTTGGAAACTTTACTTACTAAGGAAAACATTGTGTTCCTAAAATACCAGCGTTTTGTATAATGTTTAAGGCTTACTTCTTAAACTAGCCAAGTTTTCACAGCTTTATAAAATAGTTTCAGGAATGTTTTAATATAATCTAAACTAGGTAGAAGTACGTACATATATCTTGAATAATTCGTTCTGAAACAGAAACTTAAACTTCCGTTATTGCTACTTTTGTTGTTTGTAAATAGATCATTCTAAACTTTACTCCATGTTACGTTAAAGCGATTCTGTTTTAACTACACCGTGATACAGAGACAATTCAGTTCACTGTAGAAATAAATATCCAGATATAAGTTCTGTGTTATTAAGAATGTTTCGCTGGCAAGAGATGAGTAATGCTATTAACGCGAGTTACATATCCCCCAATCCATATATGTATAATTAATAGAAATTATTAAGAAATTATTAAGAAACTTAAGTTAGATGCTACATTGTAATTCAATGATAAATACAGAAAAGGTTAATGAAAGTTCACAAGCAAGTTGTGAGAACGGATGTGAATACATAGTATTCTAGACGTAAGTGATACTGCAGGTGCAGGTTACAGACGTTTAAGAAACCGCAATTATAAGAATTAAGATTGCTGCATTGTATAATGAATTAAATAAAGAAATAAGCAGACATGAGCTCTGCAGTTCGCATAGAAATGTGAGGGGCAGGAACAACATAAATACCCCGGGAGCCCCAAGATCATCCGTCAGTCTTGAGTATTCCAGCTTTTACGTTGTTGGTTGCTTAGGCTACTTGCCCTAATTTAATTTCAATTATTATTAATTTCGACTTTGTATAATTTATACAGTTTGTCAAGATTCCATATGTAATTTCTGTTAAATAAATAAATTTGTTACAAGAAGTTTTAGAAGAAGATTCGCGTTATTAATCCTTATATACTTGTTTATTCTTCTCTTAACCTTTTTCAATAGTTCTTCCGGTACCTATAGCTATGTTCTCGATTAGAAAAATTTAACTTCATCAATGTTAACACCTCGTTGTCATCGGCGTCAAGATAATTTAGTAAAGGATATATTTCCGTGACGTTTTCCGCCGCTAACATAAAGTTTCCTACATAAATTTACTTTCATCTTCCAGATAACAACATGATTATTTTCTTTGATGTAACCAACCTTTTTCCGAATACACCTTTTGTAGAAAGTTTCGATCTAATCAAATCTAAAATTGTTTACTCTTATCACCAATGACCAAATCAAATAGAATTTCTCCAAATTCAACAATAAATTTTATATACAACTCACTGGCTTAACCATGGATTTCTAGCCTGTTTCCACTACTTTCTGAAATTTTCACGCACCAAAAGCACGAATGATCAAATTGTGTATTTTCCCAAATTTCTTAATTCCATATACAACAACATAAAATTTACTATTGGGTTTCAAAGTAATATATCGTTGCCTCTTTTTGGATTTTCGGTTTATCAGCCAACCCTAAAATTTCACATATACCCTAAACCAATCTCTATTGAAACCCTTATTCAATTTTAATTCAACCACCCCGTTCATGTTAACTTGCTTTATTCAATTATTTATTTCGTTTTTTACTTCTGTCAGCTATATTGAAGACTACTATGGGTCATTGAGCACTAGTGTCAAATGAACGTGAATGTATTAAGAAATCCTTTTTATAAAAAAGGGGAAATAGGTATGGTACTCTTTCATACTCTAAAAACCTCCCCTGAAAGGTTAGCAGTAGATGAAGATGTATCCGTTTTAATGAATATGTCGAGGACTTCGGATTAACTTGGAACTTCACTTCAGGGGAGTTTGATGAGACGTAGGGGGTTTAACATAACGGATATGCCAGGCGCCACCAAAACTTTGAAATATATATAAACTACAAACACCGTCGAGGAAAGTGCCGAAGCCTCGACGTGAACATGCGTTAAAAAGCACAAATGCTTGAAGTTAAAACGTGCACTTACAGTAAAATTCAAAAATATTACAAGATAAGGTAACTTTTAACATACGGAATTGAATTCATTGATTTATAAGCTAGCCATTCAATGTCAACAATAACCTATATACCTTTCGAAAACTTGATCTTTTTCTATATTTTAGTACTCAAATAATAAATACAGTTAATAAAATTTGTAACAGTATTAATTCAAGCTCTAAGTAACCCCAATTACTTAGCTAATAAAAAATTACAGGTTACTTACGATTTTTAGATTTGCCCAAAATCTAAGTAACTAAACAATTCTATTGTAACTTTCGTAATACTATCTATCACTTACTTTTATAGAACTCAGGCATTTCGAAATTGCTTCACATGTTTGAAGTACTAGAGGAATAATCATTTTAAAGTTAAACGAGTCCTATATTGATGTGATTAAAGTTCATACGAAGGCCATAACATCATATAATAAACATCTGACTTCATAATTTCGAAAAAATTCCAAAAAAAAAATAAGTTGTTAGATATTTAGGTATATAGCAAAGATTTCTGTGTAATTCCCAGTACAAATGTATCAATTACGTTTAGCCGGTAAAACCGCGATTATTAGAGGAGTATGATAACAAAGGGATCGTGTTTTAGATTTAAAATAAAGGTATTTATTATGTTCGGTGCACACACAAGTGTTTCAACCACATTTTAGAAAAAGGGATTTTGTTTAGAGAAACACTCAATTATATGCTATTACGGGAAACTTGCATGTGTATATATTCTAGAAGGAATTTCAGTATCAATTTACGGCCATATGTATGTCAGTTTTATAGAAGGTTGCATACTCTAAAAGGATTTTGCATTTAATAACAAAAAACGTGTTTTTAATTGAAAACGTTTTGAATTAAGCCACTAAATCAGATAGCATGAAAATGTTTGTTGAATAACCCCATGTTCTACAACGATGAAATGTTGCGACAGGTAAACGAGACGTCCAAAAACTAAATAGCACGAAACGATAACGAAACAATGATCTGAAAATTCTCAAATAAACGGGAATGTTGGTAGCATATGTGAATGACACCTACTTTATCGAACATGGATATAATACATAGCAAAGCGAAGCGAAAGTTCGAGAAACAGCTGACCTGACTAAAAACACTGACAATCTTATTCGAATCGCCGACGAGAGTATATTATTTGATGTACTAACAATACGGTGCGTAACTAATGGCCTACACGAAATGCACAATGTTTAGTTGCGATGTTTATTTAAATATATTAATATGGAGAATAGAAAAAACTTTCGCAATATGGAGTCTTCTTAAGTATTGGAACAGGCATATTTGATTTGAACGAATTGTTATTGATGTCAAACGAGGTCAATTTGCATAGAAATTAGGATTTTATATTGATTTAAAAGGAAATGGAACCTTATATGGTAATGATTATGTTTTGAAAAAGCCAACAACAAACAGATCTGTAACGGTAAAACTTAAATCAATTTGCTTAGGCATGTTAAGTGATTTTTAAAGAATCATTTATTTAATTTTAAGGGGTTTTGGTAACCGACGCACGGGTTTTGTTACACAAATTAAAAATTGAACATGGCTGAATTCAGCTATGTTTAACGCCTTCGGTGTGGTTCAAAGAAAATCAGCTTTACCCTATTTCCTTTGCAATTTTTACAAAATTTATACACTTAATGATTTGTTTCTTTTTACGATTACACGTTTGAGTCATTTTCTACGATGATGCTATTGGTAGAAATATGATCGTACACACACAAGGAAATGAATCAAAAGAAAATTGATTTCTGTTAAAAGTACTTAGATAGAGAAGGCAATTTTTGTTCAAACCTGACTCAAATATCGTATTAAGGATTATACTTCACGTGCAATTTAGAGCCATTAACCTAACTTACGTTTCACGAGGCGCCACGCTTCAGTTAAACTAAGCAACTTTTTTTTTATTAATACGCATGTGAAGTGAAGGAATTTAATTTCCTTTCGCATACGATGCTTATTAGCATTTATTGTCTTAAAATATGAAAATTTTTGCATTTTCATTTTGACATTTGTCTCTCTAATATATATTGAACCTGCGCAATTTGCCAAATTAAATTAAGAGAGTCAAAACACCAATACATTCTTTGTGTATTTAAGGATTTAAAATTTTCTTGCAAACATGTATTCTTTCTCGTATATTAGTCTTCAAAGTCTGATCTGTTCTAATAATGTTAAATTAGTCCATTTGACTCCAGACAATTTTCCGTAATACATTGGATTTCTATTTTATGAAGTTCCAGAGTATTCTGTATAGTTTCGTTTCTGAATTCACTTCCATTATTTAAAGCTACCGATTCAGGCGTACCGTAAAATGTAAAGTACTTTAAAAATCTTCGAGTAACATCAACACTATTTTTTGAAGTAATGGGTATCGCTTGTCCTACTTATGTGAATGCGTCTACAATTGATAAAAAGTTCTGAGCTTTTACTACCAAAGTGTCTGCATGTAATTTCTGAAAAGGTTTGTTGGGTGTTTTAGTTAACATTAAGGGTACTTTTGGTGGTGATCTGTCGTATTTAGCTCTGTCACATAGTTCGCATTGATTAATAAAATCTGTAGTTAACTCTTTCACGTGTTTAAAATAATATCTACTTATGAGTTGTTTTAGGATTTCGTTTATTCCACGATGATTTGTCTTACCTTTGTGTTGGTTACGAATCACGTCGTTTATTTCATCTGGATTGTCTAAAGTAACTAGTTTTGGTGTGCATCTGATAATCTCTGGTCCTGAGTTATTAAATAATCGAATATATAATTCAGAAAATTTTTGGTACAGGTGTTCTGCTGTGAAATAGAAGTAAAAACGTTTTTTCTTCGGGTATTTTTTTTTAAATTTTAATTATTTGATCCTCGTAGTCATCTTTCGTTATTTGAAAGTGATATATTTTCCTATTGCCTCTTTTTGTGTATTTTACGGAGTCAAGGTTGGTTAAAACTTCCGTAATTATAAATTAGTTTGGCTTTGTACATATCGCTTTGTTTAGATTTTAATCGAGGTTTTCAGTTCGTCGTTTTGGGTTGAATGTATCGTTTCGATTTCATCTACGACGCATGGGTCTTCTCTCATCTCGGTTTTGTCTACATTACCTGTAACTAACTCTGTCTCTATGGCGTTGACTTGTATTCGCACCAATGCGTCCATATTATTGTTATACATTCCTTTCTTATATATGATCTCGTAGTCATACTCCTCTAACCTAATCCTCCATCTCTGTAATTTCGAGTTAGGTTCCGTTAGTTTACATAACCACACTAATGGTTTATGGTCTGGGTATATATAAAAATTTTTTCCGTAGAGATATGGCTTAAAATATTTTGTTGCTCAAATTTTGGTTAACAATTTCTTTTCAATAGTACTATATTTTTGTTGTCTCGCTTAGTGTTCGTAATGCGTAACTAATTGATTTATCGCTACCTACTTTGCCTTGACCCAATACTGCGTTGTTAATATAAACGGCTTTGAAAAGTCAGGGTACTCCAATAAAAGGTGATTCGTAAGAATACACTTGACTTTTCTACTGCTTTAATAAATTTTGGTGTATGTTCGATTTTATGAACTTTCTTTAAACAATTTGTGCATAATCCTTAATGAATTTTCTGTAATATCCACAGAGTCCTGAAAATCCTTTTATTTCTTTGTTCGTTTTTACTAAGGGGGTAGTTTAGTCGGGTATTTGGCTTATCTGGGTTTGGCATAACACCTTGTGGCGTTATTATGTGTCTCAAGAATGCTACTTCTTTTTGCAAAAATTCGCTCTTATCTATTTGTACTTTGAAGTGAGCTTTTCTTAAACGCTCAAAAACTTCTCTTAGACTCTCAATGTGCTCGTTGAGTGATGTTGAATATACAATTATGTCGTCCAGATACACAAGATATTTCTCGGTGCGTATCCCTCTCAAAATATTGTCCATAACCCTCTGAAAAGTGGTGGGTGAGTTGTTTAAGGCAAACGACATGCGTTTAAATTCATGGTGTCCTTAGGGTGTACTGGAAGCTGTTTTGGTCATCTCTTTTTCATCCATTTCCAACTGGTAGTAACCTGAGGCGAGGTATAACGTCGAAAAGTATTGGCATTTTCCTAGCTTGTCAATTATCTCTGTTACATTTGGTAATGGGTACTTATCGTCTACAGTCTTCTCGTTGAGTTTGCTGTAGTCGATAACCATTTGGTATTTGCATTGGCCGAGGCGCCTAATTTTTTTTTGTAGGGCTGCTCCATGGTGAATTTGAGTGTTGAATAATGTTTTGGTATAATACGTCTGTTGCTTCTTCTTGACTTCCTTGAGGTAGTCTATACGCTTTGATGAAAATAGGTTTCTCTGTATTCAAAACATAAATCTTTTATTGCTCTTTGTTCTTGGGTATTAATATTATCATTAAACCGAATGTTAATTAAATTTTCCTTTTATCATTTTATCATAATATGTCGGATTGGAATTACTTTTAGAGTCCTCGTCAATTTCATCCTCACTAAAATTTAATTCTTCCACTTATAATGGTTTAGTTAAAGACATTTTTATGGGGTAGTCGTTGGCATTCAGAATTGTAGTAGTGGCGTAATTATCTTCTACATGGACTAACGCGGTGATTGTTTCTACTCTCAGTTGAAATGACATGTAATTTATTATTCATATATCATTTTTTGAATTTACTAAGACGTTTACCTGTTTTTCTGTCCTAGGTTCGATTGTGTATTTTTGATTGGCGTGAATTTTACTGTTTTGAAACTTAATTGGTATTTGTCAGTGTTTTGTTCTTAATAGTTAATTTTTTATATCAAAATCTGCTCCTAATATTCTTAAAAGATCCATGCCTATCAATCCATCGTTTTTATCGATAAATTCAAAAATACAAAATTTGTGCTTCATTTTTACATTAAAAGTTTTTGGTAAGGGTATATTAGCAATAAATTGGTGTAGTGTCGTTTTGCGTAGTGGTTTGATTTTAAAAGGTTCCATTTCTACAAAATTTAGATAATGTTTCTGCACGGTTTTTGGGCTAACTAAAGTTTTTGAAGATCCTATATCGTAAATGTGGCCATCATCAGAAAACCTGTAATTAAAAAAAAAAAAAAGGCTGTTGTTCTGGAACACTTCAGAGGATATTCTCCTCACCACTTAGGCTGAAGTGAACCTTCCCAACCTATAATTTACTATATTGTTGCTTTAAACACTATCGAGGATATTCTCCTCACCGCAGGCTGGTGTTCTCAACAACAAACAAGTGAATGTGACAATTGTGACAATTCACTTGTTTGTTGTTGAGAACACCAGCCTGCGGGTGAGGAGAATATCCTCGATAGTGTTTAAAGCAACAATATAGTAAATTATAGGTTGGGAAGGTTCACTTCAGCCTAAGTGGTGAGGAGAATATCCTCTGAAGTGTTCCAGAACAACAGCCTTTTTTTTTTTTAATTACAGGTTTTCTACTGATGATGGCCACATAGTGGTTGAAATACGTATTTAGTAATTTAAATATTTTTTGTGGTTAAGGGTTTTTATTTAATTTTATTTAAATTGTGCCACAGTGTTCCTATAGATTATTATCCTATATCGACTAATAATTTAATTTCAGCATGTGGTATTTCTATATAGGGTAAAATGTGTTGATTAGTAAATATTATTTAAATTAATTACGTCTGATCGTATATAGTTCTGATCAAATGAAAATTTGAGTATATTTTTTTCATCGTCTTCTTCGTAGTTTTCGTAAAGATTGTCACATTCATAGTTTTCTGAGTAATCTGCCTCATAGTCTCTACTTGGATTTACATAATTATCGGTGTCTTCGGGCATGACTTGATTATTAAAATCTTCCACTTCTTGGTGAAATAATTCTTCGGAAGTAAAGTTTCGTTTCTGTAAATTGTCGGGTTTAATTTGAGATATCCTACTGTACTGTCTAGTGTTGCCAGATGACGTGTCCAAAGAGGTTGGTTTGTCGTAATAATAGGGGCTGTTATTATTATTTGTCATGGGTGAGTTTCTGTTAGGATTTATGCCGGATGTTTGCCATGTCCGATTTGCGTTCTAATTAAATTTGGGTGTGTTTTGTTTGTGCAAGGTTTTGAAAAGTCGAATTAAGTGTAGGTTTGGGAAATTGTCGAAATTGATTGTTAAAATTTGGATTGTTACTTTAGATTATTAAATCTAAAATGAGTTGTCGGTGTGTTAAATGATGCAAATTTGGATTGTATCGGTGTTGGTTTCGCTGCTTGTATAGTCTTAATCGGTAGATGATTTTTGCTAATATTTGGATTTGTAAATTCTGTTCCTATAATACATAACGTTCTTTTCCTGTATTATAAAATTTATATCCTCCACTACACTTTATGGGTTTCTAAATCTAATTTTATCCGATAGTCGCTCGGGTAAGCGTTTATATACGTATCTAAAGCCTTTTTGTCGTACATTTTGGTTTTAATTAAACGTACGTTAGGATCCGGTTCTTCTAACTTAAGTTTGATCGAATTCAAACTTCTCACGTCTTAACATCTTATACCAAACTGATAAGGTGATTGATTACTGTCCATTCTCAAGTTTAATAAATCTCTAACCAAAGATTTAATATTCCTTTGATCGCCAAAATAAGCAATCAATATTTTCTTATAATCTTTCCAGTCATTTAAATCATTTCTGCTCTCTATTAAAGTTAATTCTGTCTGTTAATTTACTTAAAATTAGTTTTAGTTACCATAAATTCTTCTCTATTTCTTCTTGTTTAAAAAAATTTTTAAGAAATGTTGCGCAAGCTACAATAAACATGCCTATCGTTGCTTGATTACCATCATACGTAGGAATCGAATCTAAATATAACCTTAAGTTTATTTTGTTTGAATTATTACTCTGTTTCTTTAGTCAAGTCTGCATTAAAGTTATTTAAAGAATTACTGCAATCTTGGATAGTGTTTACTTATAAAGTTCCGTTATAATTTCATCAAGTTTAGACATTCACTGAATAATTACTGCAATAATAAGTTGTACATAAAATGTGTAAAAAAATTCTTTGATTTTCAAATCTTACTAATATCAGTATTCAATTGAAAAAATGGTATAGGAAAATAAATTATAGGTACTCACAATAATTTGATTGTTCGTTCAACAGCCTTCCGTCTGTATTGGATTCGGTCGAGTTTATACTTCGTCCAATTTTTGTGTTCTGTTCCACTAAAGAATTGAAATTCACGGTTACCAGTTTTTCGATTTTGGAAATACTAGGGCTCTTCTGGAATTTGTTCCCTTGCGCCAGATAGATTTTGAGTCCTTGGGAGCATTTTTTTAAAAAGTTTATTTCCAGAAACACAACTAGTAATTTTATTTTAATTCAATAATTACTATAACTTGTTTTATTTACAGTGTATTTGAACGCTTATATTCATTGAACGTAAAGTGATTTCAATTGAAAAATATTACACGTTAGTATTTAAATTAATCAATAATTAATAATTAAGAATGAGTAGCTGGGGTACACCTAACAATGTTAAAGTTATGAAGTCAAATACTGACTCGTGAGCAGGGCGCCTTACATTTAACATGAAGCTTCTGGTCTCACATCGTTCTGTGGGAAACTGCAGATATTGCGTTTCCGCTGTTTCTTGATAAATCATACAATGTCTTTATGTTAAGTAATTAGAAATAAGTCTGCTTGATCGCAGTTCATTGTTTCTCAACCTGTGGTATCAAGTTGCGTTTGGGTTGCAAAGGAGTCGTTTCTTTTCTTATTTCTAATATGAGCTCTGTTGACACTTTTTATATTACATTTCTTTATAGAACGTATCAGGCTATGTTTAAGACATAATTATTACGTTTACTTTTATATACGTATCAATATAGGGGACATGTAACTCGTCTCATAAAAAAATAATTAGTGCTTTATTGAATCGTTGGCTTCATATTAAATTTTTAATATAGACTTACATAACTAATTAGAAAGTCTGCGAAGGATACAAGGGTTCATCATCAAACAAAGCGTTGCAAACTAGTTCATATTCTAAGTTTTTCAAAGCAAGTTTGACGTATAATAATTAATTACAGTAAAAGTTTTTCAACAAATTAAACTTTATAAAATTCTTCACAGCACCTTTGACCTTGAAATTGCAAAAATATTCTACAATAATCTTTCTTGTAATGCACAACTCCCTATACTTAACGGCTTAAAGGCAGGGCCGCGCCATCCTAGTAGCAAGTGTGTTCACTGAATATAAAGGCGGCAATATTTGGTAAGCGAAGCGGCGCGAGAAGCGATTTTTAATAAAAGTATTTATCTGCTTCAAGTGGAGCTGTTTCCACTGTTGCAAATACAACAGAAGTAAAAAATTCAATGGTAGATGTGGGCTGTGCAAAGTTCGATTGCAACTTCTTTGTTTAAATGGTATAAGCTACTGAAACAAAGCCGCCGGATTGCGGCTTAGTTATTTTTATCACATTATATCAGCTTTCATTTGCCACACGTCCAGAAATCCTAACCACTGTCAACCGACAAAAGCGCAGCTATCAGATACTGTCGTCAAAGAAAGTCGCCTGTATCTTATCAATTGTCAATCGACTTCCAGTTTCCAGATTTTTCTAGAAGCTACAGTTAGTTGTATAATGACACACGTTAGTGGCGTTAGTCGCGTGTACATAAGAAAGAAATATTCAAAATAAATTTAGTTGTTACTTGTTAGCCGATATAAATTACTTGTGGTGAAATATAAATTGTAGCAATTAAGTGTTGTATAATTATAAGTGTAAATATCAATTACGTTAAATAAATTAACAAGATCTTGTAAAATTGAAGCTACGCCGACGTTACAGTACTGAGGTAATAGACTATTCAAACTTATACAAAAATGATGTAGCGTAAAAGATTCTCCGGTGCTCAATACAAAAAGAGGAGGGTGGGTAAAGAACAAGAAAAGGGTAGAGAGAAGAGTGCGATTTTCAAACATGCGAAACTGAAGAATCGACCTCGTCTAGGAGTCACGATATTAGTGATACCATTCAAGTAAAAGATGATAGTGAGGGGAGGAAAGTATGTGAGGTTAATGCAAATGTTCAATCAGATACTATTTAGGATGCCAGTTCTAATGGTGCTGACGTCGAATACCCTTTACTTATTTTACAAACTCTCTTAAGTAACGATCAAGACACATGGCCAGAGACACTTTAACATGCAGAAAGACAACTTTTGGTTGAAAATGGTTTTATTCAAGTTAAAAGATACCCGTATCCAAAAAATGAGAAGGCGGGAAATTTTCAGAACAGTATTCGATACACCCCTTGAGGCACAATTTAGAATGATATATACAGCATTAATCACGATCTCTTATGATAACGGGAAAGACATTATAACTCATCATCAGGCAGCATATATGTGCAAAAAAATTGAAATTTTTAATTCTATGTTTTACAGTAATATGGTATGACACTGTTGCAAATTAATATAATATGTAAGCGTAAGCTATTTTAAAAAAGTATCTAATAATATTACGGAGTCCTTAGAACTATTGAATAAAATAATAGTGTATTTCAAGCAAAAACGAATACGTGGTAGCTTATTATGGTATTCTGCGCAGACAAGAAGGAAATTGGCAAAGTAAGTAAAGAAAATCGCCTACACCGAATACCGCAGCAAAACAGGGACAGAATGGTAGTATCGAACTCTAAAAGAATTAGAGTTCAGGCTAGCTCGAAAATGTCGTAGAGTGGGGTGGGTGATAAAAAAGAAAATATTGGAAACCTCAGTAAAAGGCTATATTACAACGTGTATGTAAAATATACAGTTCCAAAGGAATATTTACAGAAGTCAACAACACACAATTACGTAATCGTTCGTTAGAATGTGTAAACAAAACGTCAATTTACATATACTACAGTATATACCTAAACATTTGAAAGTATCGAGCATAAAATCGTATTATCCAAATAGTAGGTACATATATACACGTAAGAATACTTACAACATGTTCCAGCTCTAAATATGTACAAGAAATAATACAGTATATATGCAAGATATATTACAGTAATATTTGCTTTGGGAAGTGCACCTCGTAAGATTTATGAACGTAACACTAAATTTTAAATAGCGTAATCAAGTATTAACTAGAAAGTTGGGGACGTTAACATTTATGTACACAAAAAAGGAAACAGTAACAAGTGCTTTAACGCAAGCTTTAAGAATTATTGCATTGTAAACGTGGATTTGGTAACGTACAGTTTGCAATTTATTGCGGAATCTACCAAAACAAATATCTATCTTCGAAAACAGTAACACAAGTAATGCAAATAGAAAAAACTGTACCTTAAGCTATCGGCTCCTCTCTAGTACCATGTTAGAATGAGGAAATGCAGACTGCATTTGTGTACAACTGGGGTGCTGGCACCAACAACTTAACTATTCTAGCGCACTACGTACAAAAACGAATTTTGAAATTGCGACTTTACATTGCTCAAAGGATGTTGTATAACAGAAGAGTCGAACAAGTAAGTGAGCCTTTCAAACGTTGAACTTGTATTTGTACAACTTGAAAACGACAGGGGTAAGCAACATAAAAAACCATTCTAGCAATAGAAGAATGTAAAAAGCAACCACGGCACAGCTCAGGTACGACCCCAACAGTGAACACGGCAGTAGTCGTAAGTGCACAGTTATCTAACAATTTTATGGAGAAAGGAAAGACTCAACCACCTCTAATACTCCTACATATTGGATGGAACTATGTACAAGGGGAGAGGTAGAAATCTTTGTGCCTAGGACAACAAGACAAACATCCTGAAGACACTCAATATAGGTTCCCACAAAGAGATACTGCACCTGAAAAGAAAGCTGCATTTAATATGTCGAAAGGGATCACAATTTGTAACCCCCGATAAGCAATAATGATATTAGATAACTGAAATTAACTTAATACCTTGTTTAAGGAATCCAAAAATAATGTAAAGTCCCCCGTTTGGTCTACCTTTCAATAGAATAATGTGTCGTAACGTAAAGAAAGCGTAATATACAAAGGATGATTAATGGATGCTTGCAATACGACATATTTCAGACGGACTTTTTTGACAGGTTACAAGAGTTTTAATAACCATACAATGGGTAACCTTTAGTATGCCATTTTCATAATTTTGAGTATGTTTTTGAAATAATAGGAGCAATTGAATAAAATATAAATAGCCGTTAAGGAGTTTTGAAGTTCAGTTCCAATCTAAAACTTTGATTACAGTATTAAGTGTTTACTCGAGCCATAACATCGTGTATACATTTGGTATATACTTTTAAAATAAATTACCCTATGTGATAAATTATTGTGCTGATCGATTTAAATTATTAATTAGTACTCTGATAGTTAATTATAAAGGATCAATATAAATAATTAAGAGATAGTATCGTAGTTTTAAGAAGTTAATATTTGTACTCTTAACTATTAACCGTAAATAAATCGTTGTGTTTTTAGAAAATTTCACTGTAGCTACGAGTTGTTGAAAAGGTTTTTGTCTTCAGTTGATAATATAGAGCTGTTGTTTGTACAAATTGAATTTTTGTTTCAATAATAAAAGTAATGTCCAAAAAAGTATTTCTATTTTGCTTTTGAATTATAGTTTTGAATAAGAACTATCTAAAAAGATCTAGCCTACAATGAAATAATTGCTGACTTTAATTCACATAATTTAATTATTAACAACAACGAGGTACATATCGTTCGTATGAGCCCTAATAGTTTTCAGATCTGGACGTTTAACAGATGGTTATTAAAATTTTATAACCTTTAAGGTCAACATTAGAAAACAATAAATTGCCTTAACTTTTTACATGGTACAAAGCTGATAGCAAAGTTAGTCATCTTAAACATACGCCTGTGGAGTAAATAGCCTATTTTTAATTCAATTCAATATTTGATGGAACTAATAATCTAGTTATCCAAAAACATTTTTTTCCCATATAAATCGCCCATTTTACGTTGCCTGAAACTTTTTGCAAAAGGAAATTTTTCAATTATTAACAATGTAATTCGTCGATTAACTAATAGTTAATTCTGTATGAAATTTTCAGATCAACCCCAACATATTCAAAACAGATCGAATCATAAATCAAATATTAGTAGACATAAAATGGAATCACTCTTACTTTATTAATCAAAGTAATCTAAAGACGTGGTAACATTACGAGATTGTATTGTTGAGAGATCAGACCCATATCCCTAGCAGTGGACGATGTCCACCATCCGCATCTCTCGGTTTTCATTCTAACATCACAGGCATGCTCGAAGTTCCACGTGTATTTCTATACGCCATTGTAAGTAGTAACTGCTTCTGGTAACTAATCGGTCTGTTATCTTACATACTTAGCGCTACAAATAAATCGTCTTACTAATAATTAAAGGCAAACTTTATATCAGCCATTAATGAAGAGCTAAAGTTCGACACAAAGACTCATTTTTCCATTTTTCTTAGAGTAATTCGTAAATTGCCTCTCTTCGTTAACTCGAACATCTTGGCGGAATTTAAAAGAAAAACGCACAATACTCATTAAATTTTCGTGAGATGCAAACGTGAAAGGACAGTACTTCGGTGTTTAAAGCGACACACAATGCGTACAATGAGGAGTTTTAGCATCTGCAATTCACACAACCTACGGTACACGCGAATATAGCTTGAAAGTTTATAACCTTTCTCTGCTAATAATAGAACCAATCTTTTGAGTCATAGACAGCAGTAATAAACTGAGAGTAAATAAGTAAATAAATAAATTGATTAATTATTGTTTATTTATTAGACTCGTCATGAAAGAGTAAATATGCATATAGATTGTAAATCGTAACTTAAAAGCAGTTGAGGCGTAGTAGATTTAGTTTATTATTAGTTTTGTTCCGATTATAGCTATAAAGCTGTTTAATAATTACTATACAGTTTAAGAGCAACACTAAAATTAATAATAAACCTAATTCACTTGCAATTAAACAAAGTTTATTGTTTTCCTCCAACTTTCATAATATTTACTCCTTTAGCTTTTGGCACGCGCACTTTATATCATACTTTAAATTTCAAATTGCTGCTTCAATTTGTGCAATAAGTAAACACAGTTTACAACCAACTTTTATATTCTTTTTTTTGCAGTAAAAGCAGTATCGTTTGTATATTATATAAACGTTGGCTCAAAACCTTTGTTGCTTATCTTAACAATTATGAGAATAAGAATCCAAACCAGGCAACTAAAATGGACTTCGTTCAATTTCTAAACTTCTGAATTATGAAAACCTTTTGAAATGTAACGTTTCAGTTTGGATTAGAGTCTCCATAACTTTTAAAATAATAAGAGAACACTTGAAGGACTATCACTATGTTACAAATCGAGGATTCTTAAAAATAAATTTAACTTCATTTCTAACAATTAACATTTATTTACAGGTTGTTTTTTTGCTTGAAACTGTCAAGCTTCTAGCTGTCATTTTTTGGGGTGCGCAAAGTTGTGATAACCCTAGGTAATCTGTAAAGCAGTAAAACTTAGTTGCTTCAATATGGGGGGAGTGTAACGTTAATACTGCCCTACCAGAAGAAGCTCCTATAAAATAATTTTTTCGCCTAGCGTATATGAAAATGAATCATATTTGCCCTAAAAATGTGACTGAAAGTAAACCTTTGCGTCCCTAGGGCCGCTAAACTCATAACAGCATGATTTTGTAGGTTTATCACAATCTAGACACCTATGACTATCATTGAGATTCATTTATTTCGACTTTGACCTCGTGGTCGGTGTAGTGTTAATGAGACCTCCGAATTAAAATATAAAAATCATACATGAGTAGTGAATAATTGGCATGTTAAATGCTTTAAACCAAATAAATAAAATACCAGTTAATGTAGATAGACCGTCAACGTCTTCGATAAAAATAAGTCACCATGCTACCAGCACCTCAAATACTTACAAGTGCCTACAAATTCTGGTATTACTATCCATAATAATGCTCACCGGATAATTAATATCAATTGCTATAATAAATAAATACGCCAAATGTTATTAACCTTCTTTATTTTGTGTTATTTTTCTATTTTTTTTCTTTAATGCTAGGCGAAAAACAGCTGTGTGTCACACAGGCAAAAATGCATTAGCAGCCCTTAGCTATCAGTTGCCTTCGCTCGCCTCGCTCGCTCAGGCATCTAATAGCTGCGGGCTGCTAATGCTCACTTTCTGCCCTTGTGACACAATATACTATTGTTGCCTGCGCTAGCTATTTCTCAGGGTCTGCTAGCTATTTGTTGGGGTGTGCTGGGTTTGCCTATTCCTAATTAATCTGTACTAGTAGTATAACCGAGTTACTTTAACATTGAGGAGGAGAAACGTTAATTCAAATCGGCCAGAATAAAGCTACCATAACATAGCTTTGTTGTCTGTGCTAGCTTTTCTCGGGGTGCGCTAGGTTGTGATAGCCCCACGTAATGTATGTCAGCAGTAGAACTTATTTGCTTCAACATGGGTGAAGTCTAACGTTAATACAGTCCTACCAGAAAGAGCTCCCAGAATATAGGTTTGATACATGCGCTAGATATTTCTCGGGGTTCCTCTAGCTCTAAATAATTTGTGCCAGAAGAATTACTGACTTGCTTCAACATGGGGGGCAGTATAACGTTAATTCAGACCGACCAGGAAAAAGCTTCAATAATATAGTTTTTTTGCCTGCGCTACTTATTTCACGGGATGTGCTAGTTTTTTCTTGGGGTATACCAGGTTGCGGTAGCCTTGGGTAGTCTGTGCTAGTAATATAACTTAATTGCTTAAAGATAGGGGAATATACCGTTAATTCAGTCTTACCAAAAAAAAAGCTACCATAAAATAGTTTTGTTGCCTGCGTTAGTTATTTCTCATGGTGCGCTAGTTATTTTTGGGGTGTGGTAAGCTTCCCTATGCCTAAGTAATCCGTACCAGTAGATAATTGAGTTGCTTTAACATGGGGGGCATTCTAACGTTAATTCAGACCGAGCAGAGAAAAGCTTTAATTGTATAGTTTTGTTGCCTGCGCTACTTATTTCTCTGGTCGTGCTAGTTATTTTTTGGGGTGCACTAGTTGCGATAGCCTCAAGTAATCTGTGCTAGCAGTATAACTTAGTTGCTTAAACATAGGGGACATATACCATTAATTCAGTCCTTCTAAATAAAAGTTCCCATAAAATAATTTTGTTGTATGCGCTAGCTATTTCTTAGGGTGCGATAGCTATTTTTGGTGGTGTGCTAGGTTTCCCTATTCCTAAATAATCCTTACCAGTAGTTGCTTTAACATCGGGGAGGGGGCGTGGGAGAAGTATAACGTTAATTCATATCGACAAAAATAAAGCTACCATAACATAGCTTTGTTGCCTCTGCTAGCTATTTCTTGGGGTGCACTAACTATCTCTTAGGGTGTGCTAGGTTGTGATTGCTCTACGTAATCTGTGCCAGCAGTAGAACTTAGTTGCTTCAACATGGGGGGAGTCTAACGTTAATACAGTTCTACCAGAAAAAAGCTCCCATAATATAGGTTTGTTACCTGCGCTAGATATTTATCGGGGTGCGTTAGCTATTTCTTAGGGTGCTTTAGATTCCTCTAGCCCTAAGTAATCTGTGCCAGTAGTATAAGTGAGTTGCTTTCATGGGGGGGGGGCAGTATAACGTTAATTCAGACCGACCAGAAAAAAGCTTCAATAATATAGTTTTGTTGCTTGCGCTACTTATTTCTCAGGATGTGCGAGTTTTTCTTGGGGTGCACTAGGTTGCGATAGCCCTAGGTAATCTGTGCTACCAATATAACTTAGTTGCTTAAACATAGGGGAATATACCGTTAATTCAGTCCTTCAAAATAAAGCTCCCATAAAATAATTTTGTTGCCTGCGATAGCTATTTCTCATGGTGCGCTAAGTGGAGTGTGCTAAGCTTCCCCATTCCTAAGTAATCTGTACCAGTAGATAACTGAGTTGCTTTAATATCGTGGGAGGGTGAGTATAACGTTAATTCAAATCGACCAGAATAAAGCTACCATAACATGTCTGTGCTAGCTATTTCTCGGGGTGCACTAGCTCTCTCTTAGGGTGCGCTAGGTTGTAATAATCCTACGTAATCTGTGTCAGCAGTAGAAATTAATTGCTTCAACTTAGGTAGAGCTTAACGTTAATTCAATCCTAACAGAAGAGGTTCTCATAATATAGTTTTGTTACCTGGTCTAGCTATTTGTCGGGGTGCGCTGGGGGTTTAGCGTTAAATTAGCCCTCCCAATAAATACGCGTTCATTATGTAGTTTATATGCTTACGCTAGCTATTACTTGACGTGCGTTAGGTTCGCCAGCATTAAGTCACCTCCGCTGGCAGAGTAAGTTAGTTACACCAACATAACATTAATTCAAACCGATCAGAATGAAGTAGCCATAACATAACTTTGTTTCCTGCTTTACCTATTTATTAGGGTGCGCTAGCTGTCTCTTGAGGTGCGCTAGGTTGCGATAGCCCTTCGTAATCTGTGCCAGAAGTGAAACTTAATTGCTGCAACATAGGTGGGATCTGACGTTGCAGACGATTTGAATAGCCACAACCCCGCTGCCCTGTTCAAAGATTTTGTATCTTAAATATTGTGGAAGGCCGCTTAATGTGAAACTGTTTATATAACTGTCAAATGGATATTTCTCAATTAACTATTAAATATCTCGAGTTATGTATTAACATGCAATAATTAACTTTAAAACTAACAATCTGCCGTAGTTGCTTGACCAAAAATCACCACGTTTTTGTTAGTATTCAAGTAATTGTTTTAATCTATTATGTTTTAAACGGCCATATAATATCGTACTTCCGGGTCAAATATCTTACAAGACAATGAAAATGTGCTTGTCCTCCAGATTCAGGTATTCTAAAATTCTTTAATACCAAAACTCTTTAATATCAAAAACTCATGATTTTATCAAACTCAGCATTAATCTTTTTCTTAATTAGGTTTCCCCTAATCTTAAACAATGCAGCGTCATTTCAATAATTGTCTAAAATTTCACTTCGAATTCTCGAAATGTTTCAAATTCATGTTTAATGAGAAGACCATCCCATGTTTTAACAAGTACCTGCCAATATTTAATTTTTGTGTTTCCTCTTGAATTATTGGCATAGGGGCGTTAAATTATTGATAAACGTATTTGTGCTTAATTTATGATCTTTGTAAAAAAAATTTAAATTTCTTTAGTCAAATTTTACTCTTAAAGCTGTGTGCCGGTTTGTGAGAAATTTCCACCTTTTAATTTTATGATTCTGCACACAATTCTATGTTTGACAATTTAACATGAAAGACTGTGATTTAATTTTTCAAGTTCTAACAAATTGCTTTTACACAATTGTCTAGCCTAACTCATCTACACTAGCATTTATTTTATTAATCGTTTTCCTTACAAAACCTCTTTATTTGTAGCACGTCAGCTTTATTCAGTTTAATTTAGGACTAAAATATATCCACGTATCCACAGCTAAATCGTCCAATTTTAAATACTCTTGCTATATTTTTGGATATCTGAACCACTTTTGACTTCCATTGATGGCCTAACATCCTTAATCAGATCAAAAGCAAGAACTTCTTATCAAAGATATAGAAAACCATATAAGTGTATCTAAGTTCTGGATTCTCCTCCCTGAAAACCAATTATTTCACATGCACCAAAACTCTTTTCCAAACATGCCCCCAACGATTGTATACCATGCACTCTGGAACTGCGCTTTATGTTGATAATAAAATTCTTCTATATACTCAACGAAGTATATTCTTTCAATTTATTGAACCAACTATTACAAAGACAGGTCATTATCAAGCACAAGCAAATTTATAATTGAACTTGAAAGATAACAAACGAGTATTTTAATACTATTGGTATTTTGTCTTTTGTACATGATATAGTAACACCCCCACTTACAAAAAAGAACACAAAATACAATTAATTATTCATTGATATTAATAATACCCAACAGATTCAATAAACTATGATGTTTTACAGCTGTAATCCTTTCGTAAATCAGCAGGCATCATATCAGAGGGTACATGCTTAATGTCTACATCTAATTTTACAGCTAGAGCAAATAACAATCTTATAGTCGAATATCTAACTTCAGGTAAAAAAGTTTCCGTATAATCAACATCTGGCTTCTGACTGAAACCCTTAGCAACTAATCGCGCACGATATTTAATCTCACCAACACTATTTACCTTTTTTTTAACACCCACTTACAACCCACCACGGTAGAATTTTCTTCAATGTCGGCAAGCTCCCAAGCGTTGTTCTTCTCGAGCAACTTCAATTCTTCTTTAATAGCGTCGTTCCAGAGTGCAGCGTCCGGCCTTGACAAAGCATCTGAAACACTAATCGGATCACTCAATATGACTTTGGCCGCTTTGCTAACATAAGATACCGAATCGCTTTTAATAACAGGTTTGTGGGGTCTTTGAGTCCTTCGTATCGGTGCTTGAGGCAAGCTTACATTTATTGACGGTTCATAGTCGCTATCGTCATCACATAACCTATAATCATTGACGTGGTCCGCATAACCTACTAAGATGTGATTTACAGCTTTAACGTCCCATTTCTGCCTATTTGCTTTAGGAACATTCACGAACGCCGGGCTACCACATACCCGTAAATGCCCCACTTCTGGCGTTTTACCCGTCCATATTTTAAAAGGGGTTTTTGAAATGCCTGAGGCCACAGAGCGATTTTATAAATAGCACGCGGTGTTGCATGCTTCTGCCCAAAAACATTTACTAAGTTTCTGGTCAAAAAGCAAACATCTAGCCGTTTCAACAATGGTGCGGTTAAACCTTTCGGCCATCCCGTTTTGTTCTGGTGTATGACTATTAGTCGTTTGGTGAATAATTCCATTTCCCTTTAAAAAATTCTCAAAAATTAAGCTACAGAATTCACCACCGATATCAGTTCTAAGGATCTTAATTTGTTTGCTAGTTTGTTTTTCCACTAATTTTTTATAAACCGTAAACTTTTCAAAAGCTTCAGCTTTGGTTTTCAAAAAATAAATATGACGCATCCTACTATAATCATCGATAAATGTCACAAAATATTTGGATCCGGCTATGGAATTCTTTTCCATTGGACCGCAAATATCACTGTGAATAATTTCCAGCAAATCAGTAGCTCTACTGCCCTTATCTGGAAATGGTAAGCGTGTTTGCTTTGCTTCACAACATACTTCACAATTAGTTGTTAGATCTTTTGGCGATCCTTTGTAAACTAATCCGTTTACAATCGTGGTAATTTTTTTAAATAATTTGCGTTTATATGACCCAAACCTTTGTGCCAAAGTCCGCTTGTAATATCAGGTGCTACTAAAAATGCACCTTGCTTGCTTACATCTAATTTATATACATTATTTACTAATTGGGCCGTTCCCACTAATATATTATTGCTATTATAAATTTTACAACCAGTTTTATTAAAAAGAACTTTGTTACCATTGTTGATAAGTTGGCCTACAGATAATAAATTTGTAGTAAGCCCAGGGACATATTACACATTCTTTAAAATGATATTAAGCGATTTTTCCTTTATCACAGTTTTTAGTGCGATATCACCAGCGCATTTAACAGATAATATTGACTTATTAGCTACCATAACTTCTGTTACCTCAGATTTTCTTTCGTTTCTTACCCAATCCTTTACAGCTGTTAGGTGCTGGCTCCACTATCAATATACCAATCTGTATCTTGAAATTGTCCGTTTGCAAACACTGTGCTTAAAGCAACAATACAATTATTATGCGCCTAAATCCAACACCCAGAATCCGGGTGATTCTTTTACCATCAACCATTTTCTTATCCAACTCCAAAATGTTCTTATTAAAAGAGTGCCTAGCCTAAATCGAAGCTTGAAAATTCACCTCCTAGATTCCTCACTAACTTTCTGACTTAGTTTCTATATTAGAATAAAGTTAGACACTGGCTCAGAATTCACACCCACCGTAATAAAATGTCAGCCAAAATGGTCGAACTTCAACCACCCTCAATTTCAATTATCCACATTCACATAAAGATTTACACACAAATCTTACGTAATTTAAATTAATTAAATGGTGTCCTTTTTTCACGTCATAAGCTTACACCCATGTCTCAAATCGATGGAATAGTACTATTAAAATTGCATTTCAAATTCATATACCAAGATAGTTTAAATTGTTTAAAATTTACCATTAAATGCTATTAAATTTTATATATTCTTTTAATCCATATACAATATCGTACAAATTGTTTAAAATTTTATAATCAAATTACCATTTAATCCATTTAAATTTCATATATGTTTCCATTCAAGTTAAAACTTCATCTTGCCGTAATTCATTATTGTTCATTCATTTAAAACCATTTTAATTATCTATTTTAAAGTGTTACCTATTTCATAGTAGCAATAAAATTTTAAAGTCTTCTGTTTATTACAATACATTAGACTAGCATTGTGACGTTCAAAACGAATTTTAAACACTGACCATTGTAACGTTTATAACGTGTATTTAATACTGACTGTTGACCGCCTTTTTTAATTTGTTATATAATATCATATAGCGCTTTGCTACGTTATAAATCTAGAAAATCTCGTAATCTCTTGGTGCTGTTTCTACGTTTTGATTGGTTTAAAACAGAGGTCCGTTAGCCTACGTCAGCATCTCAAATCGTCTGTATGACGCAACTTTATAGAATGTGACATTTTATGGCTTGCAGATACGGTTAATTAGTACATTTTCACGCGTCATCTTTTACCTTAGAGATTTATCTCTGTCATTTCTTCATTTCTACGACCTTTACCGCTTGACTTATGACTACAGTTTGCCAGCACTGAATGAAGGTTTAAACTCCTTATCGTATATTTTGGACAATGTCATTCACCTTCAGTAATGGAATGTTCTCGAGGTCTTAATAAATCACTTTGTTACTCCAATTAAATATTCTATACGCTTCTTCGTCAAAATAAAAACGATCGTATGTTTAGCAGTATTATACACACATTTTATTGCTTTTAATATGCTTGAAATGAAATGGATAGTATATGTACTCACTTTCCCTGCAAGCGGAAAATTTTTTAGAACGCGTTTATAATGATCCCGCATCGAGTACTCCGATGGCAAATAATGGACTAATAACTCTTTTAGGCATCGCGACTTCAGAAGCCCTCCGAAGAGTCTCGAAGACGTCTGGACCTCTTCAAATTGCAAATACTTTCTTACTATCGTTATTCAAGCTCCTACTCGGCCTCACAAGTAAATCCCGAGACTTTCCGAAGGGTTCCGAAGACTTCTGAACCTTTTAATATTGTATATATATATATATATATATATATATATATATATTACTCAAATTTGGACCAGGGTAAAAAAATTAATAAACGACATCAAATCATTTTAATCACCGTGTATAAGGACGCTTTGGGTAATAATACGCTTCATTTAAAGGCATATTGGATAAATTCGTCATTTACTTCTAAACATAGGGTTTATATTGTTTAGATAATGTTAAACACCGTGTATATTAAAGCAGTGGAAAATAGTACGCTTAATTAAAGGCCTACTGTGTAGATTTAAATCATTCAATTAGAATGTAGGGTTTGTATAGAATTTCATTAGATAATACGCGTTATTAAAACCGTGGAGCATAAAAATTTATTCGTTTCATTAAAAATAAGGGATTTAAATTATTCACTAGACGCTTTCTATAAAAAGAAGCAGCATTAAAATGTTCAATTTGTATGTAATTTAATCATTCCAAGTACTAAAACTATTGAGAAATTATAAAAGACATGGGAAAGGCACGCAAAAGCTTTCAGCGTATTAGAACAAGGAACACCTGCAGAAATAACGATGTATATGTTAGTCGATAAGCTTCAAGCTATATGAGTGCAAGTAAGAAAGCGAGTTTGTGGTATAGAGACGAGCGAGATGGAATGCATTAGCAGTTAAACGAGGGGAAATGTGAAACGAGAGCACAGGTTGTAGATAGAACGAACAGACTAGATTGGCAATTAAGGTTGAAATAAGATGCAAACATGAGAGGGGAAGCATATCAGTTAGTGTGTAAAATTAATTAGTTGTTCTCGGACGTGTTGCGGGGCGTGTGGAAAATTCGTAGATTTCAACTTGGACGTGTGCAAATTTTTAGTAGAATCGCTGTGCCGAGTCGTCGGAAGGGAAACGAGAATGCGAATTTCGGAAAATCGTCTGTCGCGGGACAAATTCGACTTGCAAGCTTATAGGTGTTTCGCTCTCTTTTATTTTTGATTTTATGCGATACTTCAAACAGTTTTGCTCTTTATTTTTTGATTTTATTCAATACGTCCAGCAGAATAGATGGTGATTACGTGCTACTATAAGAGTTATTATGCATTAGTGCACTGAGAGAAGATAAAATAAAGGTAATCAAGTCTAGTTATATTTGCGGGTATTACTGTACCAATTATCCAAATTAATAACGATAAATAAATAAATAGAAGTATGCAGTTTTGGGTATAGCGTGAAAGAATTATGAATTTTAGTGCTATTTTTCGGGAATGTTAGTAATCAAATGTTATTCGTAAACGTGATTGGATCCACAAAACAAGATTTAGATATACATAGATGAAGTCCTAAGAAGCCCTGAAACCTTTTTAGACGAATGGTGGTGTAGAAAAATTTTAAAGGCGGTCAGAAATCCAAAGACG
Organism: Platerodrilus igneus; assembly: GCA_036346225.1. Lineage (NCBI taxonomy): Eukaryota > Metazoa > Arthropoda > Insecta > Coleoptera > Lycidae > Platerodrilus > Platerodrilus igneus. The sequence continues at coordinate 8,810,592 of JARFIW010001381.1, forward strand.
TAAACATAAGCCAGCTGGAATGGTGGGATTAGTAAGGACGATGTACATTGGAGCCACGAGTGCATTAACCTTCAGGTAACTTATGCTTTGTTGTTCGATCTTTGATGTTTTGGTGTGTGTTAAATATCTTTATAATTTATTTGATAAAAATGGACAGTAGTAAATTTGTATAAACAACAAATTTTTAATTTTAAGGTAAAATTTTCTTGTATAAGTAGAAAGGAGTATTTATCAAGTTTATGTTTTTGATTATGATGAAAATTTGGGTCTGTCTTTGAGCTCAATTAGACTAACCTGTTAAATTAACGTAAATGGGTGGGAGATGCTCCCTTTTATTCAGACTCAGGTCTGCAAATATTGTTTATTTAATTAGTATGCATCCTACAAGGACTCTAATTCTGGATGCAAATTAAAAAATGATGACAAATATGAACTTGAAATTTTATGATACTGCAATTTATGCTGAAATTTAATTTTGAAATTTTAATGTATTGTGAATATTGGTGTAAATAGAGTTAACGTTGATGTTTGTGGTAGGAATGTGTCTTTTTTATGAATGAGGATAAAAGTTTTATCTAGGTGAGTAGCCGAGGCGGAAGGAATGTCAGAGGAGATTTCACCGTAGTAACGAGAATTACAGCAAATCTTGGCGCCCAATTCGTGAGGCTCGAGTCTTATAGGGAATCACAGCAATATATATATATATATATATATATATATATATATATATATTGCTGTGATTTCCCTCCTTTGAATGCGGAACTGGGTCCTTTCAACAAAAAATTCTAGTCCCACAGATTGGGCGTCATAAACGGCTGTGATCCTCTTTTCGCCTCGGCTGCTCACCTAATGTTATAAACCTCCTCATTCATAAAAAAACAACACATTCCTACCAAAAACATCAACGTTAACTCTATTTACATCAATATTCAGAATACATTAAAATTTCAAAATTAAAACTCAGCATAAATTTCAGTTTTAAAAAGAATTTCAAGATTAATTTTATTATCATTTTAATGTGCATCCAAAATTAAAGTCCTTGTTGGATGCCTACTAATTAATATAACAATATAAGCAGACCGGAGTCTGAATATAAAGGGAGCATCTACCACCCCTTTACGTTAATTAACCAGGTTCGTCTAATTGAGCTCAAAGACATACCCAAATTTTCATCATATTACCGAACATCAAAACTAAATACCCCTTTCTACTTCAACAAGCAAATTTCATCTTAAAATTAAAATTTTATGGTTAGTACAATTTCACTAATGTCCATTTAAAGTAAATCAATTATAAAGTTATTCAACACAGACAAAAATGTCAAACAAAATAGTATAATTTTTATGGTTAGTACAATTTCACTAATGTCCATTTAAAGTAAATCAATTATAAAGTTATTCAACACACACAAAAATGTCAAACAAAATAGTATAATTTACCTGAAGGTTACTGTTCTCGTAGCTTCAAAGTACATCGTCCCTTTAGTTAATCACACCATTCCAACAGGATTATATTTACGGCTTCTAATTCTCAACGCTTTTAAAATTTTCTCCATCACCAGTTGTTTCTGGGCTTTACCGGAATTCATCTGAGTATATCTGACCCTTGTTTCGTGGATCCAGACACGTATTTGAACCATTTAATTATTAACACCCCCGAAAAATAGCAAATAACTTCATACTTCTTTCACCAATATACGCCAAAACTGCCTACTTTTGTGTATACATTTGTCGTTGTAAATTTTGCTAATTGGTACAGTGAAACTAAATTTTATTACCTTGTATCTAAGTGCACTGAAGTACATTCATGTTAGCACGTAAATAACAAACTATTTTGAATCACTAAAATATACGAGCAAAATTTTAAATTATTTTATCAAACTAACATGCACTGTTTAACATCTTCAATCAAGTCGCGGATGTACGAGCTTTTAACGCATCGAATCGTCAAAAGTCTAAGAGGGCTTGTTTATATTCATCTCGGTATATATAGCAAAAAGCCGGCACGTCGCTTTTGTCCTCAAAACGGGTAATTCTAAAGAATTCCTCATTCTATGTTCCCAGTCTGTCGCTCGCGCGTCGATTTTTACGAATTTTCACTCGTCCCATTTAAATCTCAGAAATTTCAGCACACGGCACGCAAGCATGTCCGAGAAAAACTAATTAATTTTGTACAGAAATTGTTGTTTCTACCTCTGATATTTGCATCCTATTTTCAACCAATTGTGACCCTCGTGACGTTGCTTAAATCCCGCCTTTTACTATATGTGTCTTTGCTTGACGCATTTTCTCTTTCCTTTTCTAACTTGTTCGTATTGGTGCAAATTGATATTCTTTATTATCGATTATATTTTAGTCCATGTGGACTGTTATCTGGGTTTAATAACCCCGTATCGCACATTCTCGTGAATATTAAGCCCCGGTTTCTCCAAGATTCTTTGAAACTATTAATTATCTACAAAATTTACGCCGTATGTGATATTTAAACTACGCAGGTGTTCAAAATAATATTAATTCTCAGAGCTTTATTTTCTGGTATTATAATCTTGGGTTTTACAAGTTTCTATAGATATTATCTGTTACTAACGGTTCAATTAACTTCAATTAAAATTAATACTCTTTAATTTTAGTGAATCCTAATTAAATATTCAATTATTATTTGTACATTTCTTTAATACTCGTTGCCCAAACTTGAATCAATTAATATAAATCTTGCACGTAATTTCCATTTGATTCTTTACTTTGGAATAATTAAATTACACGTTGAGCATTTTAAAACTGCTTATTTTTATATAAAGCGTCTTGTAAATAATTTTAATCTCTTATTTTTAATAAAACGAATGAATTTTTATTCTCCACGGGTTTTTAATAAAGCGTATTATCTAATAAACTTCCTTATACACGGTGATTAAAATTATTTGATGTAATCCATTAATTTTCTACCCTGGTCTAAATATGAGTAATATATATATATAATATATATTCAATATATAGTTCTTGTGTTCGTATTATAATTCTTTATAACTTCACATTGTCCCACAAGCAAACACGAAGCCTTCCGAAGAGTCTCGAAGACCGCCGAATACGTCTGGACCTCTTCAAACTATAAATACTTTCTAATTATCGTTATTCAAGTCCTTACTTAGCCTCACAAGCAAATCCCGAGGACTTCCGAAGCCTACCGAAGACTTCTAAACCCCTTAATATTGTATATATGTTCAATGTATAGTTCTTATATTCAGATCATAATTCTTTATTACTTCAGGTTGTCGCACAAGTAAAACACGAAACCCTCCTAAGTGTTGCGAAGATCGCCGAAGACGTCTGAACCTCTTCAAACTATAAATACTTACTAACTATCGTTATTCAAGCGTTCACTCAGCCTCACCAAGAAATCCCGATACCTTCCGAAGTGTTCTGAAGACTAACGAAGACCTCTAGACATCTCCTAACTGTGTTTACTTAGTGTTTAAGTTTCTACTTGGTTCCACAAGCAACCACGAAACCTTCCAAAGACTACCGAAGATTACTAATGACTTCCGAAGAGCTTCAAACTCCATTAACTTTTATTTTAACTATTTAACTTGTACATCTGTGTACTTATGAACTTTCTTTTAATTGTTTGCTTGTGCATATTAAACATAACAGTCTACATACTTTGAGACGCCGGCCACTCGTACTTTGTTTTTATATCTATACAGTGTGGTGAAATTAAATATTGGGACATTTAGAATTTTTTTTCGTTTTTCTGGCTTTTTGGGCGGGTTTTGCATAGAATTTGCGCGTTCAATGACCTTTCGTGACCTCTTTATCACATCAATACATATTGGATGACGTATAATAATTTCTATCTGTGTGGTTGTATAATGTTGCTTCAAATTTCAAAATACCATGCCAGCGTTGATATAAATGCCTGCCTTAAACAAGTCTCCATGCAGGTTAAAATCTAAAGTATTATTTCTTATCCGATAACTAATGCCAGGGATATAAATTTGTTGTATGTTTTAACGGGGGTATTTGAATTTACTCAAATATTTGCCAACTGCCTTTTGATTTTTGAAAGTTGTAAGCAACTTTATAGAGATTTCGTCAGAAATGAGAAACACATGTTTAAAAATACCACGGGTTGGCCTTTCGAATTTTAGGTGTAAAGAGTGGTCTTAGACTAAAATTTCTTCAGAAATGATGTCCCAAAAAATTTTAAAACTTCAAACGTGATTTGTCCCGAGAGAACCCAAAAGAATTGGATAGGCGGATCTAGGTCACGAGAACCCAATTCTCCTACTTGTAACATTTTAAAAATTTAGATCTGAAGCATATGTATCTTTTACTATAAGTGCGTTATTTCTGTAATAAATAAAAGCTGTTACAGTTTAAAGTTTTAGCAGCATTAAAAATGTCGGAAATACAAGATGACTATGATTTTCAAGCAAGATTTCGTATGAGATGATTAACAGCAAATTCTGTATCTGTATTCGGTACTTTGCTTCTAATATAGTTCGATAAATTATCGTATCGAATATTAACACTTGTGCTTCAGTCCGAACAAAAATTCATAGTATTACGGGTTACTTTATAACGTTTTTCTGTACTGTAGCTTTGACAACAAAATTAACGCATAAAATTATTAAAACCCAATTGGAATTGATATTTCATGATTCAATGATATTTACACACGACCTAATAGCCTGAAGGCTTTAATTAGCGTGTGATTTATACAGGATAAATACTGAATTTCAGAGTTTGTATACTCTTTTAGATATTTATTCAATTATGAAATGTGTTTCATTGACCAGCTTTTAATTTCGGCTATGAATAACTATCAAATATAAAGGAATTTAATCTCTGCTGCAAAATGGTAACTAATTATCACGGTAGAGTGTGCATTTATGTTTTTAGTTTGCTTTTAGCTTGCATCAGAAATTTAATTATGAATGCCGGAAAATATACATTGAAAAGGCTTTGAATACCTTGTAAAAGCAATTAGTGTATCTGTAAACGTTTCTAGCACAAAGGAATATAAATAAATAAAATCTGAGATAGAGTGAAAGAGAAAAAGGACAGGGCATAAAAAACATAATTGTAAGGAACGGATAAAAAATCGTAAACAGCAGAAGATTCTCAGTACATAGCAAAGAAATACACAGAAAAAGTGATTTTTATGTATCGTTTTTATGAATATCTTGACATTGTTTATACAGTGTTTCCTCAGTACGTGCAATGGCTCAGGACCGTATTACATGGTAAAATGTTTGGTATATAAATATAGAGGCTAAAGTGTGTCATTTTTTAATTACAAGGTATCCAAATAAAGAAGAAAATATTTTGTTTCAATTTTTAAACGGGCAAATTTAGCGTTAAATCGATTAATTTTGATTTGTCCTGAAGGGCTAGGACTTCGTAATAACAAAAAAGTTGCATCGGCTAACTGCAGTGGCGCGGGAGTGGGTTCTTACGAATAAATTAGAAAAGAAGTTAAAGAAACATAAAGAAATATAAAAGTAATAAATAACAGGGCTTAAATTAACAATTACATTACGTCAACACCTTGAAATTTCCTACTGCCAAAATCGAGTGGCGCCAAACAGTTTGTTACAGTATTTTTCTTTTGATGCCATTGCTATACGAAGGATGGTTATTCCGCATAAAGCTCCCTTGCTTTGGTATCCTAAAGTAAGTCATAATTAAAGAAATTTCTCAAAACAAAATGCTTCTTCCAAATAAGACTGTCCTTTACAAATCGCTGACTGCTTTTTTCCTAAGTAAATTGAAATAAAAATCAATCTATACGTATCATGTATTAACATAAAATTGTTTCAGTATACATACAAATACATCTTCCTATAAAACAAATTCCTTCCCTCAAATCTAGTTAGAAATTGCTAATATTTAAAAAACTTAAACTTAAGCCATTGACAAAACTATTCTCCACTCCACATTTTTCGTGCTTTTATTTTTAATTATATGATATTCATAAATCCCAAATTATTGGAAATGTCGTTTATAATAAACAAAAAAAAAACAGTTAAATCACAATTTTTTCTGCATCCTTTCACTGTCCATTCTAATATTGCAAAGTTTTATACCTTTACTAACATTAAATTTCACTAACACGGTTTTCATTTTAGACTTAATATATACAGTTCCGTCACAAACTAGTTCAGCTAAATAATCATCTTCACCTAAATAATTTCTTATTACCAGAATAACAACCATTAAGCATTCAAAGGTTCATAACATTACCTTGTAAAACGATACATAAACAATTTATAAGAGTACTCATTCCAGGATTTCCAACAACCATCGGTATTTTTCCTCTCATTATTTCTTGATATCTAAACGCGCAACTTTCTGATTCTGAACATACTACAAAGTTCGAATGGAATCGAAGATCATTCACTATGCTCTACCTTTTTGTTATTAAATGTCCTCCGACATTATATCCGTGCTCGCGTGTTCATGAGCATATCCTGCCACTTGCAGATGTATTTTATTTTACATGTCGATCGCCGTCTTTTCTTTTCAGAATTCAACTAAATTTTTATTAGAGTTCTGTACATTCAACCTCACTGTTTAATTCATATTCTATCAAATCTCCATATACAAAGTAACTTCTACTAATCCCCTCTATTCGCGCGTATTTCTACATCTTGATGTTTTTATGTAACCGTGTTCTATATAACTCACTTTATATTTTTTTTTCGGTGCGTTCAACAAATCTAATTTATGACCACTGTAAATCATATTTTATTACGATCAGCGTCTGATTAATATAATGTTTTGAGTTTATTCTATGCTAGTACACAAGTTTTTACGCATACAGTCAATTACATTGTATTTATCTGTAAAAAATGCATATACAAGTGCTTGTTGCATTTCGACCTCTGCTTTCTGGTTCTTTCTTGACCGCCCTTCATTCTTATCATACGATGTATTTAAAAACAATTAATTTGTACTTTCGTATCTGAATTGTTTTCATAGCAATAAAGTTCGAAATATCCTGATTAATTAAGAACGATTATTTACAAAATCTTTATGCAATGCGCGTCCATATATTTGTCTCTTCAAAATTAATTTCTATTTCTTTTACACTTAATGTATTGTTAGCGTAACCCGGCGCGAGTTATGTAATCCCCCATTTGTTATATATAAATAAAGAAACTAATAATTAGGAATTATTAGAAATATTAGAAAATGCGCAACAATGTAATTGAACGACAATTCATTTCAGTTTATTAACGTTCATGGGAACGGAAACGCTACTTTGTAGCACAGAGATAAGTGACACTGCAGATGTCAGGTCACAGGCGGTCGCAGACAGTCACGTACCGAGATTACGGAGAAGTAAGCTCGCAACAAAGTAGTTATGAATAGATTTAAGATAGCAACAACGTATTATGAATATAAGTCAAGAGTAAGCAGACATTAGGTCTGCAAGTTCCCACAGACATGTGAGGGGGTAGGGATATTATAAAAGGCCCGGGAGCTCCACTCGCAGTCAGTTAATCCATCGTTCAGCTTTAACATTGCAGTTCTTTAGATAACTCACTTGTACAATTAATTAATAGTTTTGGACTTAGAGTAATTATTTCAAGATTGTCCAAATTCAACATTAATTTCTGTATAACAAATAAATAAATGTGTTAAAAAGTTTGGAAGTCTTTTTTAAAAAGCCGCTCCCAAGCCACGAACCTTAACTCGCGTTGCACCAAAAATCTTCTATCCTAATATCCCTGGCGTTAGTTTAGTATTCTTCCTGCGACAAAATCCATTCGTTAACCCATTAAGTCCAAAAAATTAAAAAATAAAGGTAAAAGTAAAAACAGAAAGTAAAACGCTTTATACCCTAAATTATACAACTCCGCGAGTGCCGCTGAAAGCAAAAATTTGCGAAGCGTCCTTCCCTATAGCGGAATAAAACACCTACGGGTGTCTAGCTTTTCAATACCACTTGACAAATGTATCCCGTTTCATCCGTCAGTCAAGTATTACCCCAACCCTGTGGGAATAACTTACGAATGGATAACTTGATCAGAAAAACCACTTGGAAATCGATCTCAACAACTTCCCTCTTAATCCCTCTTTTGTAATGTTAAAAACGCACGGGCAAGACAAACATAGAAGGGTCAATAAAGTGAGAACCCGCACGAATCACGATTACATGTAAAAGATAAAGAAATTTAAAAATACCGGACTACAAATGCGGAGAGTGGGTGGTACACATAGACAAGAAAAGTACATCATCATCGATTTTCTATTTACAATAAACGTAAAAATTTCTAGTTCAAACAGCATAAATAAATAATTAATTATATTTTACAAACAAATTTTAAGATTCGATGTACGAAGTGCGCAATGTAAAATTATCAGTCGTAAAAAGGTAATGCTTATACTTTCTCATAAAGTAAGCGTGTTAGATTAGAAATATTAACTGCAGACCAAAATCTAGTAATCATTAAAAAAAAGTAGCAAGAAGCACCAGCGATGCACAAACCCCAAAAGAAGAAAAATGGTACTCTTGATATATAAAAAAAATATCGTAACATACCTACATGTGCTTAGATACAGATGCAGCGTTACAACGGTAGCTAGATCTTTAGTGCTGCGACCATCACTGCAACAGCGGTCTACAGACAAGGGCAGTTGGGCCTACGCCAAAAAATAATCGGACCTACATAAAAAACAATTTGGCCTCTCGTAGGAGAACCATTGGGCCTGCGTCGAAGAGCTAAAAGGAAAATCTTACTAGTATTGATAAGCACGGAGGAACTTACCGATGCACCCAAGATATCCACTTCTCGTGAAAAAAAAACAATCACGCAGAGAGCACCTACTATGAGGGCGAAAGGCAGGATCAAAGTGAAAGTGAAATTAGGAAAAGGGATAAGCGATTCAAATACTTGAGTAACACATGTCAAAATAACACTTCCATAGTCGTTGTAATGTATAAACAGATATCGAAAACCAGCAAATTTGAATACAAAAGCTACTTTCCCATTTTAAAAATTGTTAAAATTATCGAACAAAACTTAATTAAAAATATAGTATTCCAAAAAGTAAAATTAAAAATAAATTAATTAATTATTTTGTTGACCTATGTTTCTTCCTAAATATTTTCAATCTTATATATTGTTTTCAAACTTTTAATACAAGTCCCATTCCACTTAAAAAAAGAATTCTCATGCCAATTCCTTTAGGATTGATCTACACTATCACTACTTTACATATCTTTATCAAAATTTTATCAATAACCAAAAATAAATCTAAAAATTCAGATATTCATCCGACCTTGAAGAAGTCCTTCGTATCTGAGAGCAAAATATTTCCCCTAAATTTTATTTCCGACTCAATAACTAACTCCATGCCTCGTATGTTCTAAGGTGTTTCCCTGAAATTTATGTTAATCTAATAGCTGTCTAATCAATTTTTTTCCACGTCTTAACTCGCAATTCATAACTCTATTCAGTTTTCGATAAAAATCTACATTGCATGTAAATTCCCATTTTAAAAAAGTTTTTCGTTTTCAGGTGATAATCAGTCAATTTTTGTCTTAAAAACCTCTCACGATAAGTTTAAAAAAATCTTTCAAAAATTACGTTTTATCAACCTAATTTTAAAAAACGACTACTTTAAAAAAACTCACATTAAAAAAGCTTTTCGATTAAATCGTTAAGAATACACAAAAATTGTATGGCCTATACGTTGATGCTAAAACATCAATTTAAAAACAAAAAACAACCTAACAAGAAAACCTAAAGTTATTAAAGTTACTTTAAAATAATAAAAAACTACCTGTTTAAAAAAAATTTGCCTTCACAGAAAAAATTTCAACGTTTAGTGCTAAAAATTTTACCTCTATAAAAATTAGCAAAATTACACATACAAAAACAATCTTATATTTAAAAAGTATCCTATTGAAGAAAACAGCCCTAATAAAAAATTCGAAGGATAAAATATTACTATAAAATAAAAAACCTACATACTTGTAAAAAAAATACTTCCCTGAAAAAACGCCCTACGTGTTTTTTCAAACTGTTCCACTAAAAAGCACGGTTTTAATGAAAAAGCAGGGTAAAAGTTTTAAAAAGTGCCCTATCGAAAAAAAGATCTTGAAGATGTTAACCAAACAATTTACCAAACGTCTAAAATTTTAAAAAACAGTCCTAGCAAAACAAATTGCCCTAATGAAAAAACGCTTTAAATTAAAAAAAAACTATAAATTTAAAAACCACCAACAATTTTACTATAAAATGACGAAAAACGACCTTGTATTAAAAAATGCCTCGCCAATAAAAAAAGGCTATAATGTAGGGCACCAAAAAATACTGTTTCGGATAAACTAAGTGTTAATGAATTAATTTTGATTTGCTCTGATGGGGCGTAAAAATATAAGGGTGCGTCGGCTAACTGCAGTGTTGCGTGAGTGGGTTCCTACTGATAAATGAAAAATGTAAGGAAAAGCAAAAAATTACAAAACTAATAAATAACAAGGCTTCTCAGGACTTACATTACCTTAACACTTACCCTGAAAGGTTTTTCCTACTGTCAGAATCAGGCGCGTCCAACAGTCTAGTACAGTAAACCCTTTGATATCATTTCTATACCGAGGTTGGTTACTCCACATAAAACTCCCTTGCTTTGTTATCCTAAAGATGGTCATAATTAAAGAAATTTCTCAAAATTAAATGCTTCTTTCAAATAAGACTATCACTGGGGGCGCTACGACCACTAGGAGATACCTGCTGTGCACTAACACGCATCGAGAGCTTCAATACGAACTTTGCACTATTACATTATCATTTCTAAAATATTTCCTACCTACGTATTGCTTAATGTTTTACTAGTAGTAACTTTTATCCTTAAATTTAATCACCAATTTTTTTATCGATAAATCCTCAATAAAGAACAATTCACTGTGATGTTTGATTAGTGCAAAACATATTATCTCCACGTTCACATGTAGATTATACCAAATCATAACCAATCCTTTACTATAACTTACCATTTTATCCATCTAATTTAGGTAATCTTCAGACCACACCAGTTTTCCATTTTCTCAAAGCAACAGCTACAACATAACCCAAAATTCACAATTAATGGCAGAAAGAACAAGTCCAATTACACTCTCTACACTCTCTACAACCTTGCAGAATCACAAGCGAAAAATCATACAATTTCTCGTATGCCGCGTTTTCTCCCGTTCACCTGTGCTACGTATCCTTACCTCGCTACAAATTTTAACTCCTAACTAACGTCCCTTAATTTCTAACTTTCCGCATTTAACTTGTCCGGGCCTCGCACAGAACAGCCTCTCTTCCCGTCCGCATTTACACCTTTTGGTATCCCTACATGATTGATGTATTCAGATCACTGAAGCCAATATAATTGACTTCTGTCAATCTCTATCACCCCTTGTTCTATTTGCTGGCGTCTCTCGCTCTCTACATTTTTGATGTTTTCCGTTGACCGATTTCTATAAGACTATGTCTAGCTCTACAAAACTCATTTTATTACCACTATAAATGATAAGCGTCTACATAATACAATACATAGAGTTTACTTAATGCTTGTTCACCATTATCACGCTTTCTGCATATTCTAATGAGACGATTACCTCATCAATGTAATTCTATTTCCTGGTTTTTCAAAGTCTAGTAGTTCATACAAATTTAATAAAGTATACCTGGTTTCCCATTCATGATAATTGCTACAATATCTATTAAAACCGTGTCTTATTGAACGAAATTTATTAACCAACTTCCTAAAATTCATATTTGGGGCGATATTGATAAATTCACCATCTTTTTCATAACAATTTCAGAAAGCGTTTTATGACTAGCTTTTTTCTAAAATTTGACAACCATACTTGATTTGTTTACGTATGATAGCCATTACTCATTCGCAATCTAAATGAATAACGGCCATAACTTGCGAGTAGAAAACTATAATTTTTCACGACTACACAAATCCTCATTATCAGATGTTTTCTAAACGTTTAAACTGATATTACAAACACTGACAAGCAAAAATTTATTTGTCAAAATATAACTACTTTGCATGATACGAAAACTATATCCAGGATTATGAAAAATTCAGGTTTATACTGATTTGTCAAAAATGTTGGATTATGATCATAACCCACAACCTGGATGTTCCCGATTGGTTAGAGATGTTGGGTTATGTAATCATATACCCCTACAGAATAATGAATACTATTTTGTTACCCATTTTTAAATGCATTAGAAGTGCATTACTGGATAGTCGTGGTAAAAATAATGTACAACCCGTTATCCAAGTTTTCCTGTGTATTTAATAGCAAACACAACTTTTTTGTGGTTTACAGTTTAGTTCGAATATAAATACGAATATAATTGCAAGTTGTAACGGGCATTTTTGTAGTTAAACATTTTACGCTTTTTTCCAAATTCGTAAATACATCTCTGCAATTACTATTTCTATATTTTATATTTATTAACTCGTGGGCGAATGCGTCGTATTATCATGAATGAATTGTAAATTGGATTATTCGTAAATTACTTTCCAACTTATCGGAAATGATAAACCGCTGTAATTAATTATTGGATGTGATTGCGGCATTCACGTTTTGGATGTTCCTTATGTTATTAACGAAGTCGCGATGATAGTCGACAAGAGTTTATGGTAACAACTAGTTTATATAAACAGATTGAGAGTCGGAGTTCTGTTCTGTGTTCCGATATATGAAGTACGTTAAAAATACGGCTTCTTTTCTGCTTTGATAATAGTGAGAATTACTACGGTATCAATTCTCGTATTGTTCATGAACAAGCACGCCGTGTTTTTAGTTGATTTTCTGTTGAAAATAAAAGTGAAGAGCTTGTTAAACTTGAGACACGTGTGCTTTACGGAACATTTGACGGACGGTTTTGTTGCTTACGCGTGTCTTACTAATTGTTTTTAGTTGTTTTTCTTGTGAGATAAATGCTTTATGGAACATTTGACGGACGTGCTTTAGTGATACACGTGCTTTACCCATTATGGTTCTTTTTAGTTGTTTTGTCTTTTGATATTTAAACTGTGTGTGCGATCTAGTTTCGCGGTCCTTTTCTTTTCAGAGTAGCGCATACTTTGGATTATTTAAATACAGTGATACTGTGTTTCTGAATTTTCTAACAACAAAGAATCTAAAATAGATCATTGCTTGCGCAAATTTCGTTATTTGTGAAATATAACAGATTACCGGCTTACAATGGTATTGGTTGAAGTTTCTCACTGCTTTTTGGGATGTTTATGAAAATAATATACCTTTGGTTCCAGTTGAAATTTAACTAGTGCTTCAGAATATTTCGAAATTGTTGTCTTAGGAAATAGAATTACCAAGAAATTTATCAAGGCTACATAGTTCCGACGCGTGATAATGTCTGCTGCTAACACCAGTGAAATACGTAGGTGTGATTAGTGTAACGTGTGATAAGTTCCATCAACACCCTCACAGTCAAGGGTGAAGTGCTTCGTTACTGCAGGACATCGTGAATCTCACACTTCCGTTCCAAGGAAGCGTTGCTGAAGGACTTTTGTAAGTTGAACTATTTCCTACTTGTTATTACTTTAAATATCTATCCGTTGCTTTACCATATCTTTGTCGTTCTGATACCTTTTACAAAAGACTTGCATGATATTTTAAAACATAAGAAAAAAAAAAGAAAGGTAGAGAAAGAAAGATCAATACTACTGGATTACTCATATCAATTGTGTCTTACCTATTTATCTTTTGTTAACATTTTGTCTGATTTATGTTTAATTGGTGTGTAAGGAAACGTTTCTGCTACTCCCCAATATTACCTCACTTTGTACTAAAAGTTTTTGTACTGCTTTTACCGTTATTATATTATATAGTTTATCTAAACAGTTTTTTTTACATTCTACAAAGTACTGAATAACTTAGACGTTTCATTGCTGCTATGCTTATTCTTTTTTTTTCAGGTTTGTTTAACTAATTTTGTTGCAGGTATTGTTATTAACCCCTTACAGCCGCGTACCTTATATGTTGGTCTGCTTTCTACAACCCCAATCTCCGATTGAGCCCGGTCATTTCTTTGTCTTTGATTTTCTTCGTGTTACGCACTGCCACGAATTACGTAGCATAAATTTAGCGCCCAACGTGGCTGCCTCGAAAAAAAACGTAACAAAGTATTGGTTTTTAAACACTGTTTTATATAGAATGACTATTCTACAGGGTGCTTTAGTGACAAGTTCGTCCATTCAATTTAAATATTATTTTTTCACTCTAGTTTATGCCTAACGTAGCGCATAACGTGATATCTATCGCAACGCATTTCACACTTAATGTAATAATGATTTATTTAAGGAATTTATGGAGAATGTGAGTCATCAAACTTTTGAGAATAACCCTATTGTATTAAGATGCCTGTCAATCCGTTCTTATCGCTAGACAGATACGATGGTATTACGATACCTGTAAATCTTCTTTCTATATCGATAGGCATTTGTGAGGCCACTTTAGTAAAAACAGAATAAACGTATTTTCTAGAACGTTCCATTCCTTTTTAATTACTGCTACAATATGAAACAAGTTGCGACGTGTAATACCGGGCTTGCTTTATTTTTATGCGTACATTACAATTTCGTACTAGTATTATAAAGGTAACACGCGTCATTTACTCACTATTTTTATTATACTCGTATTAATTGTTTTATGATGTGTTTGTAAGGCGAATTTACACCTAGTTGACTTAAGGCATATATTTTAAATGAATATACGTGTGTTCTAGATTCAAATAATAGTCACGTGATGGTCGTTTTCGTTTCTAACTATATATTTTTAAATTTCTGTATAAATGGAATTTATTTGATGTAGCACTTTAAATTGAAATACTTTCCAGTAAGGGTCGTTGACAAAGTAATCATCGGCAGACGTGTGTGTGTGTGTGTGTGTAAGTGTTTATGTGTATATATAAATATATAATATATATAAATAATATATAAATACCTTCACAAATTAGTTATATATATGACATTCAAATCATATCATACATCTAATTATTGTTTAATTGTTTCAGGTAAGAGAAAAAGGAATTCTACTTTACAACAATTATCTATAATAGAATAATTAAGTTTTTCTCATCGCTACCAGGTAAGATTATTATATAGCAATAATTTTAATCTTGGAAGAAAACCAATTTCGACAAAACAAAAGTTAACAAAAACGTATTTATGACGCGGGTTCAATATAAGACTGATAATTCAAGGTCAAGAATCACAGTCTACTGTTCGAGACTCTTTATATATATATATATATATATATATATATATATTATATATATATATATATATATATATATATATATTGTTGTGATAAAAGGTTGTTTAGGGGTGTATTGAGTCGTAGGGGTCGCGTAGTAACTGTAAATAGCAATAGGAAACAGAAAACTGCATGTATTTAGCATGAAAATAAATAATTCGCATATTATGCAAATAGCAAACATTTAACACCATGTATAAGAACCGCAATTAACTTTAATCAATGTCAGTAAGCATATCTTTCAATAATAGAACCCATATTCAGCAGAGAAATAATTATACATGCAATTCAACTAATTCAAGAAGCGTTCAATAAGTGTATAAAATTGACACGCATGAGATAAGATAAAACTTAGTAAGTCTTCATGCAATTACGCATGGGATAAAGAAAGAATAATAAAGAGCTTTGATAAGAGACGCACTTTCAAAGATAAGTTTTGAATACGAGACGTAAACAAGAACACGTAGATTTACATCACTCATATTACATCAGTTATTTATTCAATTCTCCAAAAAGCTTCATCTACACAAACAACAGACATAAGTTAAATTAAAGTCCAATAATAATAACAAAACAGGCGGTCAAAGATCGTAAAATAATGGGAATACAAGCATAGCGTATAACTACAGAATAATTTCGTCAGAAATAAAGATTGAAGACTGCTAGGAATGTCCAAAACAAACATGGTTGGTTACAACACTTTGTAAGACGTTTCTGATAAGCCAATAAAAATGTAGATATCGAAAGCAATATAACGCCCAGAGTAGATAAGGAGAGGCAGTTTTAATTTGAAGCACGTTGAACCTGCATCACTCTTACTCGAATATTTAAGCATCAAATAAATAAATTTTAAATTAAATTATTGTGAACAGTGGTTTTGGTATAATGATATTTGATGATAAATTACGTTAAAGATATATGAAAAGCTTTTGCCGTATTGCTGAAAACGTGAGTAAAAATTTGTTAATTAATTTAAATTAAATGTTTATAATAATGTAGGGCTCTAATTTAGAAATCTAAGACATCTTAGACAAAACTCTAAGAATTCCAAGTCAAAACTCTAAGAAATCTAAGTCAAAACTCTAAGAAATTTAAGTAAGGTGGATCTAAGTGTGGTATTCAGAGATCCAAGTTGTATTTAAGTCGAACGGATCTGAGGCGTATCCAAAAAATACAAAGTAAAGCACGAGGTGAATTTTGGAAACAAGGAGTAACAATACTGAATTATTGGTCCAAACGTACGTGAAGGAGTACAAAGCAGGGCATTGTTTTTCAATTGAAGATAATAAAAGGGGTGCTGATTCAACAAACGCAACAGCAGACCAAAGGGGAAAAAACTCATCAGAAAATCACAGGTCAGGGCTAACTAGTATAAGGAATCATTTCATATTTAAATTTGAACACTGAATATATTTTTTTCTCTAATTTGTAAGGAGTCAACAAAAATATTTAATAAGTTGAAATTGACGTAGAAAGGATAAAAGGTCTTGAACGTTCTAGATTTTTTTAGTAAAAAGTGTCGTTTTTGGTGACTTTAAATTAAATTAAAGGAATATAATTTTTGGGATAAATGATCCAAATAATATTAATTGATTGAAGGGTTTATTTAAGAGATTACAAAACTGTGAAGTATAGATATTATTTTCTTTCATTATACGAATATTGATCGACTTTGATTTATCATTCCAAACAGGTAAGATTTAAGGTAAATTTATTTGATCATCGTAACGTTGTGCACTCTGTGTGAATTAAACTGGGCTAGCCGTGGCATACTTAAAATTAGAATATTAGAAAAACACAGAGCGGTGGCTTTCAGCAGGAAACTGGACGTTCATTACATGGGCGTGCGGCGTTATCATATCAGTATATAATATTTAAATTTATTTATGAATGATAATATATAATATAATATATATATGATAGAAAATAATATCTATAACACGTGTAATTAAATACTTCGAATCAATCTAATTTATTTGATATTATCAAGAATGTATATCCTAATTAATTTAAATGTCACCAAAACTTAACTGGAGGAATCCAGGCCAGTTTTGTATCCGTTTACAAAATTGGTGTAAGTTGTCTGGTTTTGGAGATATTCGAAGAAAACTAAAATGGCGGATTTTGTTTTTGATAATAAAACATGAATCATAAGTCACACCATCACAAGACTTGCACATTATTAAGACACTTTTCTAAAAGGAGTATTTTAGCATAAACAGAATCATTCGACTGTCTTTTGTTTTCGAGGAAACGCCCACAACTTTTGTTTTTCTTATGGCCGCCATTTTGAATATTAGGTGAATGTTATGCGCCTTAAAATTACCTTTTCAACGATATGCCACATGTCTATAAAAAATGCAAAAACTATCCTAAATTTTAAAAATAACTAAATTTGTAAGTTCTATAACGTTTGGTAATCCCAACAGGGCAAAAATTTGATTTCTACTTTCCAAACAGTAGTAGTAGTAGTAGTACCACATACATTTTGTTAAGTAGAACTCGTAAAGAATTGGATATAAATCTTAAAATTCATTTAAACATAAAACTGTAGCCTATCTTATCTAATTTAGGGAACAAAATTAAATGTGACCGAAACAGCAAACTATCATCTAAATTCCTTCCCGTAGATGCTGAAAATGCTGTCCGTTTGCATCACGGCACATTCGACAATTAATTAAAACTTTCCGTACAACTCTGCTTAACGTGCGCCTATTTATAGAGTTAAGAATGTCACGGACTCTTTCCTGCAGTTCGTTTATATTATGAGGCGGTTCAAACTCATATACCTCATTTTTAGCAAAACCCCATAAATAAAAATCAAGTGGTGTAAGATCTGGTGATCTTGCCGGCCACATAATTGGTCCACTATTGCATATAATATTTTGGCCAAAATGTTCAGCTAAAGGGCGCTAACTTCTCGGGAATTGTGAGCTGGACAACCATCTTGCTGAAACCATAGTTTTCGAAAATCATCATCATTTGGTACAAGTCCTCTAATAGCCGGAATTATTTGGTCTCTTAACAATTCCGTATATCTGGCGCCATTGAGGTTATTGACAAAATAAAAGGGTCCAATCAAATTATTACCTATAAAAGTATTAATTACATTGGTTAATTTACTAAAATATTTATATCATAATTAACTACCTAAGATACCACACCAAACGTTAAATCCATATCTCGTTTGAAATTTGCGTTGCGCCGTCAGATGATGATTTTCAGTGCTCCAGTAATGCGTGTTATGTTTATTGAACACCCCGCAATTGGTAAACCGCGTTTCGTCTGTCCATATTATCAATTCTGGAAAGTGCGGTTCTTCCTCGCATTTTTGGATGTACCAATTACAAAAACGCATTCGTCTGGCGAAATCTTCTCTTTTGAGGCCTTGGACAATAGTAGGTTTATAAGGATGAAACTTTTCCTTTTTTAAAATATTATGAACAGTTGATTTTGGAATATTAAGTTCACGGCTTACAGATTGTAACGTGCATTGTTTGTAGTTTAACATTTTCCGCTTTACCAAATTTGTAAATACATTTCTGCAACTACTATCTCTATGTTTTATATTTATTAACTTGTTTGCGAATAATCCCTTTCTATTATATTACGCGATTATCAACTTTCACTCCCTACAATTCGATAGTGTGGTTAGGTGATCGAAATTGAAACAAATCCTTAGGTGAATGCGTCGTAGTGTAATTAATTATAAATTGCATGATTCTTGTCTAACCGCTGATATAAATGATGTTCCTTATGTTATGAAGGAAGTCTAGATAAGAGTCGATACGCGGTTGTAATAGAACGATTGATATAAACAGATGAGGAGTGTTAGTTTTCGTGCTTGGTTCCTATATGTTAATTACGGTAAAAATACTGCTTTCCGTTTTGCTTTGAAGAGAGTGATAGTGATTTGATATTTATTAACTACAAGCACGACACGGTTTTAGTTGATTTTCTGTTGGAAATAAAAGGAGTAGAACTTGTTGGACTCGACCTGCACGCGTGTTGTTTACGGAACATTTGACGGACTTGCTTAGTGTTTGCACGTGCTTTACTAATTGTGTTTTTTGTTGATTTATCTTTTTATATTGGAACTGTTTGTGCAAATTTCGTTATTCAAAAACATTAGATTTTCTTTGTTACCATAGGTAGCAAATAAAACACTTCACGTTCCTGTTAGTTTAATGCATTACATCGTGCCTTCAAAGCCCGTTATTCTAAATTTTTATTACCATTTTTTTTTATTTGTGTTACAAAGTATTTGGAAATTATTGTCTCAGGAAATAGAATTAACAAGAAATTTATCAATGCTACATAGTTCCGTCAGCATGATAATGTCTGCTGATAACACCAGTGAAATACGTAGGTGTGATTAGTGTAACGTGTGATAAGTTCCATCAACACCCTCACAGTCAAGGGTGAAGTGCTTCATTAGTGCAGGACATCGCTGAATCCCACACTTACGTTGCAAGGAAGCGTTGCTGAAGGACTTTCTGTAAGTTGAACTATTTCCTACTTGTTTTTACTTTAAATACCTGTCCGTTGCTTTGCCATACCTGTGGCGTTCTATAATCGCGTAATATAATAGAAAGGGAATATTCGCAAACGAGTTAATAAATATAAAACATAGAGATAGTAGTTGCAGAAATGTATTTACAAATTTGGTAAAGCGGAAAATGTTAAACTACAAAAAATGCACGTTACAAGATCTTACGGATGTGGATGGATTTCGTGTTACCGTCTCAGTAATGCTTAGAACACGTTCCCTATTGTTTAAGTCGTATTGTTCCCTAGTCTGTTCAAAAGCACCATAATCCAGTAAATTCATTACAATTTTTCTGAAGTATGTTTTATGCGGTTGTCGTCTTTCTGGATACAATTCCAAATATCTGGCGGATGCCGTATCAGCGTTCCGAAACGATTGTAAATAAGTATTTAGCATATCAAACTTTTCCTCATTCGAAAACTTGTAGATATGTGCCATTTTTTAAATTAAAAATGCAGCACCACCGGCACCAAAACTTACAACACACAAGTTTATCTAAATTTTAGAATTTGTTTGACATATAACTGTAATTCAATTGTTTGGTTTTGTCACATACCACCGCCTACTATTATAAAACGATATCATTTTAACTCTAGTACCACCATAATTAATAATTTGTGACAAATGCTGTTTGTGTACATTATAAAATGTGTATTGTACTTTTCATAAAGTAGAAATCAAATTTTTGCCCTGTTGGGATTACCAAACGTTAAAGAACTTACAAATTCAGTTGTTTTTAAAATTTAGGATATTTTTGCATTTTTTTATAGACATGTGACATATCTTTGAAAAGGTAATTTTAAGGCGCATAATATTCACTTAATATTCAAAATGGCGGCCATAAGAAAACAAAAGTTGTGGGCGTTTCCTCGAAAACAAAAGACAGTCGAATGATTCTGTTTATGCTAAAATACTCCTTTTAGAAAAGTGTCTTAATAATGTGCAAGTCTTGTGATGGTGCGACTTATGATTCATGTTTTATTATCAAAAAACAAAATCCGCCATTTTTAGTTTTCTTCGAATATCTCCAAAACCAGACAACTTACACCAATTTTGTAAACGGATACAAAACTGGCCTGGATTCCTCCAAATCTTTCCCCATTTAACCCAATTTCTATCTCTTATAATAACTGAAATCACAATGTAGAGACTCGAAATTTGGACACACTGTATATATATATATATATATATATATATATATATATATATATATATATATATATATATATATATTTATGTTTATGCCGAAACCTTATATTTTCCATCTTTCAATTACTAGCTCGATTTGAAATGATCAATTGGGCTTTGCATAAAAGTCTAAGTTATTATTTCATCTTATTCACTGTAATACTATAGTATTTATCAACTTACCTTGTGTAATTAACTATCTAAAATATTTATATATTTAATATTTGGTTTATAGCCGTAATTTCGAGCGTAGCTTCCTGTCTATAACTGACATAAGTCAAAAACTTGACAATGTCAGATATGATTGACAAAAATGCCAAACGTAGTTGAAAGTTAGGTTTATGTATATATATATATATATATATATATATATATATATATATATATATTTAGTTGTTATTCGCGTGACTATAAGTCCAAGGTCTCGGGTTCGAATCCCGACACAGTCCGCTTGAAAAATGTTGAGCAAGCATTTTTTACAAAAATACGCCCTCGTTCGAATGAGAGTTAAAATGTAGGTCCCGTGTGTGAGTGTCGTCATGCAGGTTAAAGATCCATACCTTGCTTGGTACATCAAGAGTTCGGCAAAATTCAAAATTTCCAAGTAAAAAACTATCTTACTGGTCAATGTAGTACCTTCGGGTGGAGCATTGGAAAATCAAATGTTAGTGTTCGATACTATATCTTATTTAGTTGAAGTTTAAATGGGTATACATACAGTAATCTAGAGATTGTCAACCGTCATGGAAACTGATACACTGGTAAACGCTAAAGACCATATTAATTTAAAATAAACGAAACTTTATAACTTTTTTTAAATCATTGGATAGGTTAAAGGCTTTTACAAAACTAATTCTATTTCAACATAATACCAGTTATATCTGAAATGTCGATCTTTATCTAATTACTGGCTTGGAATGAAATTTTACCAACTTAAGTAGGAGTAATTTTAGCTGAAAATCATTTTTCTCAAGGATTTAAAGTATAAAGAAAATTTTAGAAGCATTCGATGGCCGAATTCTTTGCATTGAAGAATTTTTTGTTATTTTTAACTTGGTTTTAAAAGAATACCTATTTTCTTCTGTTTCAAGTTTTCATATAATTCATTCTTATCATTTTAAACTTTTATTCATAATAATGTGGTCGCATATCATACAAAGTCTGGTGTGCAGAAGCTGCAATTTCATAAAACTATAATAAAACAATCAACTACTTTCGGTAACATCCTCTATCGGTTTCACGCCACTATGTGTATTAAGTGACGACCCGGCCCACTTGATTTTGCACCAAGTAGTGTTTTTATATAGCACTACCATAGATTGCATTTCACTCAGTAATAGGATATCTAGCATCTAAAAGGTATTGAAGATTTGGCAAGAGGTCGCAAAGTTCCTGGGCTAAGAAGAAATCAAACCTCGCAATACTATTTTTTTTAGATTTTATTGCTTGCTCCTGTTACCATTCCGATTATACCAGTAGTACCAGTAATTAAGCCGTTGGCGCCAGGGAGATTGAGAATATATTATGGTGCAAAGCTTACGGGTCCTAAGATGATGGTATATAGCAAATAATGGAATATTATCAAAACAATAGCACTAGCAATTTGTATAAAGTGTAGCGTTGTATGGTTGAGAGGTATGTACTATGGGAGCAAAAGAGAGGGGAGACTTTTGGAATATGGTACAAATAGGAAAATGTGGAAAATTAGTTTAGTGGACAAGATAAGAATTTACGAAAACTGGTCTATTTGGGAAACGGAGTGCTACGGGAAGGTATTGAGAATTAGAAAGAAAAACTGAAAATTAATGAGTTGATACTGTTGGCGAATTACTGTAAACGTTTCCTTATGTTACCAGAACATGTACCGTAAAAAATTAAGTTAAGGGTGCGCCGGCTAACTGCAGTGATGCGGGAGTACGTTCCTATGGAAACAATGAAAGAAATGGAACAAAAATCGAAAAATGTAACCGCTAACCAGGTGTAATTTCGAACTACGTTACCTGAAACACTGTCAAATTAATGGGCGCCAACTCATCTAGTGATAGTCCTCGGAACGAGTAATTCTGGTGAATTTTTTATTACGTTTACTTCCTGGTGGAATAAAGTTCCTCTTACAATTAATCTTGATATTCGATCAAGAAAAACACAGTCTCACTGCGTCACCTAAATTTATTTTTAATACAATATCATATTATTATTCCTGTAAACACGTATGTACAAAATATAAAATTACCTAAAAACTATTAAATTCATGTAGCATAATAATATTTTTGTGCACCGCTACGCATACAGCATTTGAATGTACATAAATGAGTCACTTTCGATTGATCACACCTTCTTTCTTTATTTACTTATAGCCACGTGTCCACATTCTCTACTTTGTTAACTTTAATTCTAATGTCCAGATTTCGTAAATCTAAAATAGTAAACAAGTTATCTACAATGCTGGTAGACATTGTACACTTTTAATGGGCAGCTAGAACGGGCTTTATAAATACATACCACCACAAAACAAAAGAATATTTTATACTGAACTATACTGAACTTACAACCGAGTACCAAATAAATTAAGGGTATCCCTTTTACCATCTGGAATCCACGTTGGAAAAGATTATTTAATTTCCCATCAAGGTGGTATGGAATTAACTGTTTAAATTGGATATTGGGTTCTTATCGATTTAACCGCGCGCATCACGACGTTAAAGTCCTCGTTGCTAGTCCATGGCCAATGGAGTTTTTTGACTTCCCCTATCATCGTAACCGTGCACGTGCCTATTCGTTACTGGTTTCCAGGTGAATAATTCTTTTCCGTCGGGTGCATAGGTTCTGTCATTTCTCCCATTCTGCATGCCTGAGGCGGGGTATTATGTCACGACATAGTCTTCCTATTAAGCATAGGAATGAAACACGTAAAAGACGTGTCATACCATATGGTTTACTTGTGTTAAGATCGCCTGTTCATATCTTCAGCAATATAAATGAATACATTGTATTGTGTGATATGATTAATTTATCTGCAACCTGATATTTGTGAGTTTCACTAATCATGGGCCTGTGTTAAGTGTTTAATACATTGTACGAATATGCTTATGATATGACCTGGGATTTACCTTATATTGTATTTGCTCGTGTTTCCATTTAACATTAATTTTAATAACTTTACTACAAATTGTAAAGTTTTTCTGTGATTCGGATGATTATGATATGGAACATTGATATTAATGATTTCGCGGTTCTTTATTTTTTATTCTAGAAACTTTTCCAATATGACCACGCTATGAAAATTTACTGTTACGAATATTCTGTTTACCTTTTTGTTGTATTTTGGAAATAATTTATCCACCCCGAGTTACCTTCAAATAAGTATTTCACAGAGAAAAAAACTGGTTTTGTGGTTTTAAGTATATGACCTGAATTTCCTTTAATAGAATTAAAATTTTTTTGAACTGTAATGCTTATTGGACACTACTATTCCTGAAATCAAAATATACATACAGAGTACATTAAATCAGTTTTGCCCGTTTAAGATTATTTTTTTCTTTTTCCTACCGGTTTCTATTTAACGTAACGTCATCGCGTTACAAAGTAGATCAACATGAGATAAAGCTTACTTTTATATGTATTTTCCCATAAGAAAATCTATTTTTTATGGGTTTCATTGATCATTCACCTCACGAACGACATATCTCTAAACATTTGGAACATTGCGAAATATGTCGTTCATGAGATGAACGGCCATGGGAACTCACAAAACGATTTTTTTTGTACCTTGACTTTTCTTATGCTATTTCACCAATAAAATTTGCCGCTCGGGATATTACGTACTTTGGCTAACTTTGTTATTGAATTTTTAAATTTATTCCGTTTTGCAATCAAAAAATTATTGTCACTTTATCTCTTCACATAGAGTTTATTATCCAATATACAATAACGTTTCGTTTTCGTACAAAGCTGTGTATAGTTCCAAATTTTATAAGCAAGTCCGTCAAATCTCAAAATTCACTTTGAACTGGTAACAAGCAGATTAAATTACTGAACTAAATACACAGAGGCTGATGTACTTTGTAGATTAAGCGAACTGTAAGTTATCGACAAAAGCTTGCTTTGAGCAATGTACATCTGTGATCCTTAGAAGGGTAGCAAAGATACGTAGAACGTACATTTACCTACTCAACTGAATAACAATTTTCCTTTCGAACCCATAACTAACATTATTAATCACCTGAACATTTGCTTGCGACCAGAAACTAAAAACTATAGACCATTAAATTTACTCAAGCCGGATTGAATATCATTTGCGTAATATGACGTAGTTGCATCCGTGCTCAAGTGTACTTTAGTAATGTGGAGCAAATGTTTTTTTTTTACTTTAATGGTAATGATTTACTAAAGAATGATACGACATAACTTTAATAGTAGTCAACTGCATACTCTGTTTGAATACAATTTGTTCATGAAGTTCAAGACAATTTGCGGCAAATTTGTTTTTGTTATCACAGTTGTGAAAAAGATAATAAATGTTGCAAAATACAAGTTGGGCCTTGTAAATTGATTTTTAAAAACCATTTATCGTTTAATCTCTAAAAGAAATAATAAAATTAGCAGCATTGTACTTTATTTATTTATTAATTTATAAAAATGAACGTTTGTACTCAACAGAGAAGTAATGTTAAAACTTTAAGCTGTTCGTACACTTTTACACATTTGTCACGTCTATCCCGTCCGTTGCTTACGGATTGGAATATATAGACCAGGACCCTCCTATCTTACTTTTATTTAGTAATTTATCAATTGTCAACAAACACTTTTACGAGTTCCTGGTGTTTTCATATATCAATCAATTCTTTTTATTTAGAATACATAAATATTCCTTAATCTATATTTGTCACCATTAAGTAGTTTAGTTGGGTTGACAAGTATCAATTATCATTTACCTTGTACCATATGTCGCCTTGAAGAGTCAAACATCAGTCACTCATTTTTTAGTTCCATTTACTTATTTTTATAGTTTAAGGAGGTACTTAAGCTTAAATTTCTGTTTACTTTCGCTTTAACATTAATCTTCATAAAATAATACATTACACAGTCTCTAAGGCATGACTTTCACATTATCCTTATTTATTACTTACCACCAACTTGTCGGTTATAAACTAAGGGTTGACACTTTCCCTTTCGCATAAATATTTACAAAATATCGTTTTGCAAGTATCTTATGAATTACGCTTTTGAGTATCCTGTTCTTAAGGCCACTTATTAAGATATCGTAACTTGCGCACCCTTTGTTACATATTTACAGTTAATTGTTACAATATTCACGTCTGCCGATATTAATGTCGGCAGACGTGAAAATTGTACTTTAAATTTTTCTTGATTTGAGATGTTTCGCATTGGTTTTCTCACCACAGAGAGGTTGGAAGTTTAAATAGTTAGAATGTAACCATTTGTATTTAAAACTTAATTAATTTTCTTCTTTATTTGGATTTGCAATTCAGTTTATCATTATGTAAACCTGAAGATGAGTTTAGCTGTGGTTTGAAACAGTTATGGTTATGTTAATTTCAGCGACTACAAATTTTAGGGAGATTGTGTGATATTTTTATAATTTATAGTTGAATCTACTCTATTACTGTAGTATTAAAAATAAACTAAAAACGTCTAGTTCTGATTCTGCATTTGACAATTTGAACTCCACGTGTGTTTGTTTTTACCTTATAGACAAACTTTACTCTAAACAACAATATTTGGATTGTTGTTAACGGTTTTACTACAAGGTATATCATTTTCATTTACAATAAACTTGTCGTTTTTAGTATGACGCTCTTGTAAATCCGTGTCACCTTTTTTATTCTGAGGTGTTTTTCAGTTGCTTGTATCTATATCAGTAATTTCTGCTTCAACATTTGTAAATGCTTCAAAATTTTCTTCATCTTGAGTGCCAAGTAAATCTTGCTTAGACTCACTGCCACTGTTTTAATAAAGTTCTTTTTCGCTATGATCTTCTGTTTAGCTTTAAGAATTGTTTTCATCTAAGTAAACATTTTGTCATCTTTATACAAAAGTTGATCGTTTTCATCATTAGTCGAGGTGGATGCCTTATTCAACGATTTTTTCACATAATTCTGCGATTATCTGAAAACAGTAGCCATTATCAAAAATAGATGTTAATTTCAAAAATTAAACAAAAGTAAGCAAACATATTTCCAGGCCCTTCTATTGTAGTGAGAAGCACTAAATCACTTGTCTTAAATGCAATATGTTATCATCATCATCATTGGTCTTCAGTCCTGGAACTGGTTAGACGGTTACTCTCATTGTTTTTATTCTGAGATAATCTACACATTTCCCTGAAATTTCCCCAGTTTGCGTGAAGTGGTCTGATCTAGGTCGACTCTACCTCTTTTTCCTATCTCTGCTTGTAATATATCCCGCACTATTCCACAAAAATCACTTAAAACGTATCCTGCCTTCCTAGTTCTTCAATTTTTTGTTTTCCATAGATATCTTTATTCCGCTGTTATTTCTATAACTTCTTTGTTATTAACTTTGTCGATGCTATCATTGTCATACATCTGAAGCACAGCATTCTAAAATACTTCTACCGTTTTTCTGTTGCTTCTCCTACTGCCCCTATTTCATAGGCGTACTGTGCTGTGCTCCACATATTTGCTTTCAACAATTTTCTCCATGTTTCAATGTTTGTTGTCTTCGAACATAGCCGCTGCTCTTACTTGTTAGATGCAGTTCGGTTCCCCTTCTATTGCTTGCAAATTTATACCTTATTCTCCCGACATTTAGTGGTATGTGAAGGGGGGCGTCGCCGTAGATCAATGTAGTAAGCGTGTAAGACTACGGATCCCAAGGTCCTGGGTTTGAATCCCGACAAGTCCGACTGCTTGAAAAATGGCAGGTGAGCATTTTTTACAAAAATTACGGCCTCGTTCGAATGAGAGGTTAAATGGAGGTCCCGTGTGTGAGTGTTGTCACGCACGTTAAAAATCCCTACCTTGCCTGGAACGGCAAGGCTTCGAAAATTCTAAAAAATTTCCAGGCAACAGAAAGCTCGCCTCCTGGCCAATGTGGTACCTACGGGTGGAGCATTGGAAAATCGCATGTAAGGTCTATGAAGGGGAGGCTGTAGTTAGTATGCCCAAGGTCCCGGGTTCAAATCCCGACACGGTCGGCTTGAAAAATGTTAGGCGAGGATTTTTCACAAAAATGCGCCCTTGTTCGGATGAGAGGTAAAGTGGAGGTCCCGTGTGTGAGTGTTGACATGCACGTTAAAGATCCTTACCTTGCTTGAAACAGCAAGGGTTCAGCAACATTCAAAATTTCTAGGTAAAAAAAACTCGCTTCCTGGACAATGTAGTACCTTCGGATGGAGCATTGGAAAAAATCAAATGTAAGGTATGTGAAGAGGATTAAGCAGCCTGTGGCTACCAAGATCCCCCAACACTTGAACATTTGCCGAATAACTACTGTTCCAATATATTCTTTCGCACAATCAACATAAGTTGAAAATATTGCAAAACCAACACCTGTAGTTGTTTAAAATAATCATCAGATTTCGGTGAAATTATTTTTTCCGTCATTAGGTTTTCCGTCTTGAAACTGGTTGGACGCGTACCTTGACTTATTTCTATTCTATTCACTGAAATTCCTTCAGCTTCGATACAGCTCGGTTCCCCTTCTATTGTTTACTAATTGTATGCCCTATTTCACGGAGATTCATTGGAATGTGAAGGGGGTTGAGCTGACTGCGGTTACCAAGGATCCCCCAGACCCTGCCGAATTAATAATTCTCAGTAAATCTTTTCGTACAATTAGCTGAGAATATTGAAAATATTGCAAAATCAATACTTGTAGTTGCCTATAATAATCATTAGATTTAAGAACAGTTATTCTTTCCGTCATTAGGTTTTCATCTTGGAACTGGTTGAACGCATATTTCCATTGATTTCTATTCTGAGCTAGCCTGCACATTTCCCGAAATTCCTCATACCCTACATCGTTCACTATTTGTGTACAATAGTCTAACCTAGGTCTACGTCTACTTTTCATTTTTTATCTCCACTTCTAATATATTCCGCACTATTTCCTCATACCCTAGTAAGTGGCCTAACATCCTATCTTTCCTATCATTTTACTGATGTCCACATACTTCTTTCTTCCGCTACCATTTTAGTATCTCTTTGTTCTAAACTTTGTCTGTCCATGATATCTTCATCATTCGTCGGTAGCACCATATTAGACTTCTACTTTTTTCCTGTCCGCTTCTCCCACTGTCCACGTTTCTCAGCCATACAGTGCTGTGCTCCACACATGTTTTCCTTGTTTCTATCTTTGTTGTCTTGAACACAGTAGTTGCTTTTTCTTGTTAAATGCAGCACAATCTTGTACTAATCTTTGTTTAATATCATTTGCGCTCTTGCCATCTTACGTTATTTGGCTTCCTAGGTAGCAGAAATTCTTAACCTCTTGTAAGTTCTCGTTACCTATTTGTATTCTTGTTTTTGATTTATTTTCCCCTCCTTTACATACTAGTACTTTAATTTTATTTTTGTTAATTTTTATACCCTATTTCTCTGTTAGAACTGTTTCCATTTCATTAAAAGCAGCTTATAATTCTTCCTCGCTATATGCTAGTACCGCTATATTATCTGCAAATCTAAGCATATTAATGTTTTGTCCCTGCATAATTATTCCAAATGTCTACCTGCATTTGACATTCATTGCCTCTTTGATGTACAAGTTAAAAATTAATGGGCATAGGGCACGTCCCTGTCTCACACCTTTGCTAATATTTACATATCTACGTTCCCGCTCTAATTCTATTACCGCTGTTTGCTCTTTGTATAAGCACTATCTGTTCATCCCTAAAACTCATTCCAATCTATTTGAGTATTTCGAACATTTTCTTCTATTTTACATTGTCAAATGCTTTTTCCAGATCTACAAACCTTATATATACGCTTTCCCCCTTTTTTTTATCGTTTTCTCCATTGTCACCCTAACATCTAGAACAGCCTCTCATGTTCCCCTGTTTCGTCTAAACCCAAATTGATTTTTCCTAGTATTTCTTTAGCTCTTTTTTCCATTGGCCTTTGTACAATTCTAGTTAATATTTTTGACACGTGCGCTGTCAAACTTATTGTTCGAAAATTTTCACATCTATCCGCGCCTTTCTTTTTTGTTATAGTTACTATGATGCTATGTTTGAAATCTTTGGGTATTTTGCCTGTCTCATACATATAGCTTACAAGTTGGAAGAGACATTCTGTTACTGCTTGTCCAGCGGCTTTTAGAGTTTCTGCTTGCACCTTATCTGTACCCGGCGCCTTACCATTTTTCAGACCATTTAATACTAATTCAAACTCATCTCTAGTACAGCATCTCCCATGTCATACTTTTCAATGTCTGATTCCTGTTCTAATGCTGTTAGTTCCTTTCCTGCATATAAATTCTCTATATATTCTTACCATCTAACCACTTTCTCTGCATTTTCTATAATGGTGTTTTCTCCCGCGTCACTTATATTTTTGATATATGGTTTTATATCCCTAAAATTCATTCTAATTAGTTTGCATGCTTCGTCTGTCTTTCCTATTTCCATCTTAGTTTGTGCCTTTGCACTTTTTATCAATGTATTGTTCTTTAGCTTTTTTGCATTTGCGAATAATTTCCCGTTTTATAGCTTTGTATCTCTGTTTTCCTGTTTCATCTAATTTATTTTTGTAATTTCGTCTTTCTTCTATTAAATTCAGGATATCATTTGCTGTCCATGGTTTCTTATTTTCCTTTTGTGTATACTGCAGAATATCTCTGGTCGCCATGTCTAAACTGGATTTAATGCTATTCCATTCTGTTTCTACTTCCTTAGTGTAAGAAATTTTCCGGATATCTTTCAGCAACTCATTTGACTTTTTTAAAATCTTTATCTTTGGGTTTCTCAATGTCTTTTTCCATTCCTTTTTTTAAAATTTCTAAATTTAAGATCGGCCTTCATAATTACGCTGTTGTGCTTCTGGGTAGCTTCTGCAGTCCTTTACTTGATTCCTAAACCATTGCCTAACAAGAATGTAATCTATTTGATATCTTCCTATATCTCCCGGCATCTTCCACGTGTATCGTCTTCTAGCATGATGTTGAAATAATGTGTTTGTGATAATTGCATCGTTCTTGTCGCCAAATTCTACCAGCCTATTTCCCCTGTCGTTTCTCGTGCCAAAACCAAATAAATATACAACCGCTCCTTCCCTACCATCACCTACCACTGCATTAAAATTCCTGGTAGTTATTAAATTTTCATGTCCTTATACGTATCTTAATATGTCTTCGATATCTTTGTAGATCGCTCCTACCTCTTCGTCACTGTAGCTAGAGGTGGACATGTATACTTGTATTATTGCTGTATTTACCAGTTATGTAGTTTAAGCCATATAAAAGTTTGTAGCACATTATTCTGACGTCATTTATAAACACGTAGGTTCTTTGGTTTTCTACACTTATTGTACCGATTTCTTGGATCAATAATTATTCCTTTAATACCGATTACTATTCAGTCATTTATAATATAAACCAATTAGGAGTGGAGTATTGTTTAAAATGAATAATAAATGCTTATACTTTTATGAATGGTTGTATGAACTTTGCTCAATATGACAAGCAACATAAGCTCATTTAATTTGATCGTTAACTCGGAAAGCATTCGTTCTCAGTTGTTGGAACAGGCAAGATGGGTTTTGAGAAGAACTGATCGAGCAATTTGTGCATCGCCATTTAATTTTGTACATTTGAATAGTAAGGTCGCATCAAGTTTAATTTCTCTGTTAACGGTAATCATGTAAAAGTATTTAATACGTTATTCTAATTTGATTTCAAATGCAGTGTTTTTAATCTTGATCTTAAAAAACTACACAGTCATGAGGTCTCAGCCTCAAGGATAAATATAGCGTCTTACATTAGGCCGTTTCTGATTGTTGGTTTATGGAAGACGAACATTAAATCTAATTAAGAAATTAACTTTACGAAGGAAGAAAAACGTCATGATTATTCAGTTCCTTGGTAATTTGCAGTTCTCGAAATTTATGTAGGAAAATTTGCTTGTTTGGTTGTTTCATTACGAATCATATGGGTCCGTTGTGCTATTTTGTTATCTTTTAACATTTGTTTAACAATTTAAGCTAAACCATTAGCTTTATACATACTGTCCTGAGACCTGTTCGTTTTAAAGATTAAAAAGGAAGTCAATGTCACCTTACCACGCGCACAGTAATCTAACAAATATTTGTTAATATTATAATTGCAATATGAATTGCTATTTAAATAATTATGTTTACGTTTCAAGTAGTATTTGTAACCTAAAGATCGTATGCATTGCACAGGCTATACGAACTATAATTAAAAATTAATAACAGAAACTTAAATAAATTACCAAGAAAAGTGGTAACCTAAAATTTAAAATACTAGTAGTTGTGTCAAAATCGTTGCGAGTTTAGATATACAAATCTGAATATTATAGGATGTTATTATATGTTCTAGTATAAATACCGTTTTCATATAAAATTGTTAAGGATAATATACTCTACTAAAATTAAACTTTCTGCTGCTTTTTGAAAGCTTTGATTTGTTTGTGAATATTTGCTGTATATTTTGTAATTGGAATCATTAGACAAAACAGAATGCATGTTTATTGGGCGAATAATTTGAACTAAATTTGCTGTATTATTTTAGATGCGTGCCGGTCAAATTGGGGAGACTTACATACAATTCTTTAACTTGTATTCATAGATGTGTGGGATAGTGCTATTGACCAATTCCTAATCATTTTAGTGTTTACTATCAGGTTTAGTCAGTAATACTACTTAGTACTTACATTAGTGCGAGTTTAAACCGGCAAACGCTTTTGTAACCTTGACTTACAGTAGTCCTTAAGTAGCTACAGTAGCATAGAATGATAACAGAGATATATGTACTACAAGAAGTGATTTTGTTTGTTTTTGTTGCAATAGCAAGGTAGTAACAGCACGCCTCTTCCCTTTTTTTTTATCTAAGTATATTGTTTTATTACAGGTGCTACGCACTCTTTTTGATAACAGCATTTACGCAGCGAATGCCATATTTATCCCTGAGGGTTTCCAAGTTCTCTCTTAAAGCACTTCTTATTTTCTATAATTCAGGGACTTGGTGGCTCCTTACTTAGTTTTGTTTTGTGTTGTCCTAATTTCTTTTTCTATTGAGATTTGTATAAAGTACAGCTTCTTAAGAACCACAATTGCCTTTCATTCCCCTACCCAAGAATAAACCATTACTGTCGTCGGAAGATAATTTCTTTTAGGGAAGGATTTTTGTAATTACTCACACTGCCACCCCGAAGTGTAATTATGAGAAATTAGTGCAAGTTATAGCAATATAGCGAGTTCTCAAAAGAAGTGTTTTTATTATTGTTACAGTAAACTAATACCGTATAAAATAGTATAAGTGTTAACGAAAAAAGGTTGTTTGCGCTAGTTTGGTTACGTTACCTTTGTGTTTGGCAGCAAAAAAATTCAACATTTTCAATAGTGGGGTTATATTGCAGAATAATTTCAACAAGTATGGCGATTGGCATTTATTATTTCCACTTCTATTTTAGAGAAGTTTAACGTCAAATTTTGTGATTGGTTGACGTTATTTTATAATATTGCGGTAGAAAACAAATTTACGTTAATGTTTCTGTTTCTTTATAATTACAAGCATGACGAAAGTATTATAAGGAAAAAGTATGCATCCCCAAACTCTATAATAAGTCAACTAAAACCTTACTCTAACGGTATCGCGTAATAAAATTTACGACGAAGGAGATACAATTTCCGGGAAAAACTTCCTCTAATTACTGTTCCAACTTCGACTCCCGAGATTTCCATCGAACAAATGGTATTGCCTTCGTTGCTCGTCCTTGAAGTTGAATTCAAAGCCGTTGACAACTTACCAGAAGGCTTTTCGTCTTTAAGGATATTCTAAAATATTTTGGCCTAAATTTACAGGTTATTACGACCTATAGAACCCACTTACCTCTTATGAATTGTTCAGTTTACTATGATTATTATTCGGTGGGTCTAAATTGTAGTTTTTATTAAGGGAATTGCT
This sequence comes from Platerodrilus igneus, assembly GCA_036346225.1. Lineage (NCBI taxonomy): Eukaryota > Metazoa > Arthropoda > Insecta > Coleoptera > Lycidae > Platerodrilus > Platerodrilus igneus. Next base: position 8,844,754 of record JARFIW010001381.1, read on the forward strand.
TGGATCAAAACTAGAGAGATTTTATCCAAAAATTTAGGTAGACCAGCTGGCATGACGTACATTGCGTTTTACGTATTGGTAGTCGTTTGGTACATTCTAAGCTGCCATACTCTGAATAATATCCGGCACTATTGCTTTGTCGTCACCGATTGCAGGAACTCGAAATTTTATTCATTCGTGCGTACTGTCACGCAGGTATTTCAACTACAGCGTATCTGATTCAACAAAACATTTGGATCACATCAGTCGAATATATCTTTCTTCGTGCATTAAATGTTTCCTCGCTAAACCGGTTTCCAAAACATCATTTATGGGTGACTTGCATCTAGCTCGTGTGATTTAAACTAACACTTTCCGTTGTGTGGGTGTCGAGTTTGCGAGATTCATTTCAACTAAAAACTTTTCTTTGAGAAAATCAAAATTTCTCGCCGTGTATGTTTATTTATGTGTTCTTCCACCAAGTTTACACATATTCAGTTTCTTTCCGATTGCTGCACTCCTCGCTGCCCTGCTACGCTTAATGTTCGTTGTGGGCGCTGCTTCAGTATATTCAGCGATTGCGGTACGAATTTTGTAGGTTTCAACAGCCAGCTTCTCTTTTATATGCAAGATGGTGCTGACCAGAAAGGTATTACTTTGTTCTTTAACCCCTCCTAGTGACCCAATTTCGGTGGCGAATGGTAAGTGGCGTTAAAATGTTGAATCATCTTTTACGTGGCATCTAGGAACTAGCACTCACATTTGAGGATATATATATATATATATATATATATATATATGTATATGAACTCCTCCAGGAACTGTCTTTATCGAGCTCCGACGTTGGGCCGTATATAAATTATGCTATGAACTCCCTCCAGGAACTAACATGCCCCGACGTTGGCCCGTCATATAAATTATTGCTATGAACTCCTCACAATTATTCTTGCGCCATCGTTTGTGCGGCCATATAAATATTGCTATGAATTAACTGGAACTAACAGGAATTTGAACGTGGACCGACCTTGTGTCGAACAATAACAAAACTTGATGTGATACCGCCTTACTCGTTATCAATGGCGTATTCAACTTATAGCTCCTCTTTTATTTTTAAATTATCAAATTACACTCCCAAAAACTTTATCATTTGACCTCGACTAGCTTTTCTCTTGAATTATAAAATGAAGTTAATTCAACTCCATACAATGAATACAAATATTAAGTACAGGTTTTGAAATTATTTAAAATACACTTTTCAATCAATTAATGTTGTAAATCTTATTTGTCTCAAAAAACATATGCTTTTTAATCAATCTAAAGTCACCAAAAAACTTATTATTTTTATAAAAAGAAGCCTGGAACGTTCTAATCCCCTTTATCGTACTTTCAACGTATGCAAGTTCATTGTTGACTCTGTCACACTAATTTAAATTAAATCAGCAAATTCAATATTCAATATTTAAATTCAAATAGAGAAAAAATGTCTTAAAACTAAAAAATCTAACCTGGTGTGTTTTCTTCGTTATTTCATTTTCGCAACCAAAATTATCGACGCATCAACTAGTATTTTCCATGCATTATACCATCCATTTGGATCAAAATTATTCTCCACCAATTCAGAATCATTATATGCCCATTGGAAATATTGTCCTTTGAATTATTGTCTTCAAACTTAGACTTATTCTCACCAGCCTCAGACTTAGAATTATTTTCCCCAAATTTTTGTTGTCTCATTTAGACTTATGACTTTTTCTCACCAGAATCAGAATATCATTTATTCTCCCCGGACAGACTTAGAATTTATTCTCATCAATTTTTCTCGCCAGACTCGGACTTGTAATTTATACTCCCCGGACTCAGAGCCGTATTATTATTATGTTTTAGTTTAAATAAGTTCCCCAAAATCTACTTAATCGGCATCGTAATTTTCATCTATGTCGCACTTAAACAATTTTCACTTTTAAATTATTCTTACGGGTTACACTTGGGTTCAAAGTGGCGCACCTCGGCCTTCGTTGAGTTGAAAACTGACTTCTTTATCATTATCGCTGTTAATATATGCTTGATATCCCACTTCGTCTGTGGGCATGGCCTACAAGCCCGTCGCTAATTTTAACCAATCAAGTCCTTGCATTTAAAGTAGTTTCTGATGTAACATTCTCGTCCTCTCAAATAATTGTTGTTTGTTCGCAGCTGCTTTGTTATCAGACATGCGGTGTTTTGAGAAATATAATCGCTTTTCCATGTTGTACACAAATACCTGATGCAACTCGACTTTCAATTTCCATATATGCTTGTTTATTTACGCAATTTTTAATCACCTTTACTTATCAAAATTGTTAATCGTTTGTACGCATTTACACTACGCTTCTTTAAGCTTTATTTCTTATCTCCGTATTATCATAATTGATTGGAATTCCTTTTGAATGCGTGCTTAATTACACTTATTATGCTTACTTATAAATACGCGTGCTTCCACTGAAAATATCGTTATTTGCATTACCTAAATTAACTAAAACTCTATCTACAGGGCGTTAAATATTCGTTATCTACTTAATGCATGTATTCCTTATTCCTATGCTAACTAGGCGTCTTCTTGTCCTAAGATGTGTCTATTTGCGTCGCTTAAAATTACTTATACTCTATATACAGGGTGTTGACTGCTTACTATTTACTAAATAAATGCAGTTTCCTGCTTCCTATTATAATTTCTGATTCCTGCACGACCTTTGCTATAAAATACACCCTTAAACAACCCCTTATCACTGCTATATATATATATATATATATATATATACACACACACAATCCTTATCCAAATAGGGGCATTATTAAACTCTAAACCCTTATGTGCTTTAATCTCCGATTCGAATGACCTGCAATGTCTTTCACCCGGCCAATTAATAAGAAAAGAACTTTAACTTGTTCCTCCAGATGAGGTTCTATTCCAAATTAAAATACCTTTTCGTGATCGCAAGATATAGCTAAAAAAAATTTTTGGTAGAGCTGGAATCTAAAATACATAAATATACTACGTCAGAGATCCAAATAGCCCAAACAAGGTGCCCAACTTACTGAAAACTCCTTTTAATCAAGGACGATCGGCTACTCCCATTACAGCGGAAGCTCAGACGTATTACACATTTATATCCCGGCCTCGGTGGTATCGTCCAGTTTGCGGATATTCGAAACCATGTGGTATTTTTCAACTACCCTTGGTCAAGCTGTGCGCTTTGCCTTTATGTCTATCATCTTTATATCATTTCTTATATTCCACGCCTTTTTTCTCGTGTATGTTTCAGTTTTTTAATCCCTTAATTTACTGAAATTATTAAATTTGGTGGGCGGTATATTTTAGCCGAATTCTTGTATTATGACAATTACCACGCCGGAAATATACCAGGTATTGTTCTGGTAACTACATATTCTTGAATCGTATGTGTTATGTGGCCTTTTTTTATCGGATTTCAGTAGAATTTGTTGATAATCTACAACATTAAAACTAGAAATAAACAGGTATTCTAAATAAGGGACGATTAGAGTTACGCGGGTCACTTCAGTGCATTGCAACGCTCTGTTTGTCATCGGTTTATTCGTGCGGTAGCCCAGTGTAGTCCCCATAATGGCGATTGGCTTTTTTATTTGTCCAAACCACAATCCTTCATTGATATGCATACTGAACTGTCGAAGCCAACGACGTACATTTTGCGAAGCGTGGGATATATCTTATTTAACATTTTATTCCTTTTAAATACATAATAAACATAATAAAACAATTTCCAAAGTCCCCGACCAGTCCTGGGAACTCGAAACTGCATGTATATAGTGCGTCATAACCTACCTTAATCCACAAGAAAAAGTCCCATAGGATGATAACTAAAATAAAACTGTTGTGGAGTCGTATCAGGCGCAACAATTTAGCCAAAAATCATTAGCGAATATAAGGAGTGGACGGATAAGTTGGTATTAGTTTTCAAATTATATAAACTAACTGTTTTAGGCTGAATTGTTATACAATCAAAAATTACTTAACTGCTTAATCTGTTACTTCACATTAAACAATTTTGCCCAGTCATTAAAGAAGCATGTGCTAAATATTGTTTTTGATTTCAATTATGTTTTCTTTTTATTAACATAATTGCGCAAAAATAATGCATGTGGCCAGTTTTATAAACTAGTTAGTTTCAAGTATATAATTCTATTCGTATAGCTCTATCTACCTTTCGGTTGGTATTTGTACCTTCCCATGCATTTCAGGAACGCTAATATATACACATTATTGATTAAAATTAATTGTGCTTGCTTCAGCTACGGAATTTTCGTAATAAATCATCAGCGCAGTTTGAATTATTTAGGATAACATATAATACCCTTGTACTGAATTTTCACGGATATAACACCAATATATTCTACCTCTACAATGATAATATAATTCACAATGATGAACAGCTATGTCACACCCTTCCTTGTATAATGGAGTTTAATGAAAGGATCCAAGAATTCAAAGCAAGGATAGCCATAACTTCGTAGTTATATGCGAAGGTTCTCATATATAACAAGGATTATCAGATCATTACCCATGCTAAAAAGGTCAACGAAGATTACACTGATACAACTTTTTGAGTTATTGTGCTTTCTAGGTCAAACTAATATCACGCACAATACCTGTTAATATTTTTATATTGATCAAGCTTTATAGTTAAATCGGTATTTCAGAACAACCCCGTGTATCGGTTTTTCAGAGCTTCATTTGCAGAGGGATGCTTTAAAACTTGGGCAAATTTAAGGATTACGCATTTATTACAATTTTGGCCATGTCTGAACTAAAAGGCAGATAAGATGTTTTCAGTGTACGATATACGTTACACCACACCTTTGCAAATTGCGACCTGTGTGCTAGATGCGACCCGCGCCGAAAACTTCGTTGCCCCGTTTAGTAAATTTTGCTCTGAAAATAACTAATGCTGTGTAGAATTTATTGAAATTATTTAACCTGTCATTAGTCGCAAATTTTGTTTTCGAAAGTGAAAACTCTAATAAAGATATATTTATTGAGTGAACAAGTTATTACAAATCAAATACAACTGTAATACAACTAAGTTCAGCAGTACGAGTTATAATGTTCAGCAATAACTAGATGTTTTTGTTACCTGTTGTTTTTATACATTGTTTATTGTGATAATCGTATTTGATAGTATAGGTTAGGTCTACAAGAAGTCGAGTTTTTATTTGCCTTCATGGCGGATTAGTAGGAGGTAGAGCAGTTGTGAGCAAGGCTGTGTCAACCTCTGACTTCAGTGGAAACATTGAAACCGTCTCTCAGAGCACCCATCATCCGGGTAGCCATCCAGATGGTTTGACCCTCAAAGGTTTTATATAGACAAAGGGTTTAAAGGCTTAAAGATAGGTGTAAAGGTATTTAGTAAAAGTGTTTTAATTTGTATACCCCTCGAAGTTTTGCATTTGCTTTAATAGAACCAATCCCTCACCACTGAATTCTAATCAGTGCTGTATTTAACCTTTATGTTACTTCGCTCTTGCAAAGTAAAATTCATATACTTAACGTCAATCCAGCACGTAACAGAATTTTGACGCCTAACTTGTGGAGCCAATTTTTGTTTTTTACTTGTTAAATAGTTTCTGTACTTAAAGAACGAGCTTTTTTTTTATTTTTCTTGAGTCTAAATAATCATTTTTAAAGGGGAAACAATTTAGAAAATTTATCTCGAAAGGTTTTTGGGACAAAAATTTAACCGATTATGACAAAAGCTTAAAAAAAATTCCGAGCTTTAAAATAGAGTTTACTTATAACTTAGATTATTTATTAAAAACGGAATTAACTTATAAATTAAATGTTAGAAATATTGAAACAATTTGATAATCGTGGAGTAATTAAAGCACCGACAAAAGTAGATGACGATTTTGAATAACCATTTGATTTTACGGATGTTGTCATCTTTATAAAAACAGAATTAGGTCAAATTAGGGAAAGCACTGAAGTTTGAATCAGGAAATTACGGGAAAATTGTGTCCAAAATTGCTTATTTTTATTCCAGATTATTACGTAGTTTAGCGAATGAAGAAATTCATGAGGAATTATAACGTACAGTTGTGGCCCCAGAAAATCTGGCCATTAATCTATAGAAAAATATCCGCTAAAAATTCTGTTTCGATAAAATACCGAATACCTCACTGTATTGAGAAGAATGGTTGGCAACTAACTCAGTGGGAAGGGTGGTGTAAGTGTTTTGAGGTGAGTCTCATAATTCTGTCGTGTGTGAAATACGTCTTAATCTCAAATTATCCTTTACACCATCTAATCTCGAAATAAGGGATTTCTAGAACAAAGTCCCAGAATAAATAACAAGTGGATGCAAAAACCCGAGATCAGGAAAGTGATTCTGGCTTAAAATTTACACGAGAAATTGTTGTATACATTAATGCTAAAACTAACCTAAAATAAACGTTGACAATAATGACACTGATATAACAATTTGAAAACTGCTAGCTGAAAAGGTTTCCAAAATCAAATGTTAAGTTACCTGAATATTAATCACACCTCTACGTAATTGCAATATAATTCAATACAACTATATCTTTATGTTAGTTGTGAAAAACACTAATACAGGACTACTACACAATTATGTGTTCATTACAAGTACATATAAACATTCTTAAGCAATACAATAAGAACCAAATACATCAAAAATTACTCACCTTAACGGAAAACGTTTTCGGCGAATAAAATTACTTTCTAAACTCTTAATAACAAGAAAGTACCGAGGGTACGTACACTGGTTCATACGGTTTATTTATTTACAGTTACTATAGGTTATAGTTTCTGAGCTTGATCATAAATAACTGGCGTGATCTTTCAACTGTTGGTACCTCGGATACAACTAAAGCCAATGCTATTCTGGACTCAACTCGTTCCATCAGATCGTACGGGATTTCTGGGACTTCGTTAAAGAATTGGATGTCATTTCTTAACATCCCTTATTCCAACATGTAGTTGTCTACTGAAGGAACAATTCTTCTAAAATCAAATGCAACCAACTTGGCAGGGTAAAGTTCCAAACTTTATTGAATAACCACATTAGTCAGTTTGATATCTTGTTATCAACGGTTAACTATATCTATTTAAGTTTTGCATGTTATCAATTCCTATAGTAATGACGAAATGTTCTATAAAAAATTATCTTGTTTTATACACGATTTGAGATATCATCAGCAGAAATCGGACAAATGAATTAAGACTGTAAATTGAAATTATATTTTTACATCTTTCTTTATTATCTTACTGAGATCTTATAACTAGAACTGTAGGAAACGGCTTTTCATTTTTTGAATCAGCATAATTTTGCGTATGAAACTGCTTCATACCAAGACTACGAGGTTATAAGCGTCATGGTTATATATTATTAATCAAAACAAATGAATCATAAAACTGTAGTATTTTTTTAGTGTTGTATTTTTTTAAGGAAATAACCCAACCCTTATTGGTAGTATTTATCAATACGGAAGCTTTTAAAATGAAATATGATTATAATCACTTCAAAGAAATGTCACAGAATATAGGAATCAGTTACAAACAGACTTAGAAAAATTAAGCAAAGATTACCAAAAGAAAAAAGCAAATATTCTTAACGTTAGTGAGGACGCAAATTAAGTAAAAAAGAAAATTTAGTTTCAGACGTAGAAATCGAAAATAGTTTAGATAGTTTTGAAGAAGTAGGTAATGACATAAGATTTTGAGGACAAATTAAACTTAAACTCATTACTAGTAGAACCTAAACGAGTTAATTTAAAGAGTAGTTTTCGAAAGTTTAAAGCTAGGTAGACATTTAAATAATTCAGGTACTTAATGTCAGTTAATTACGTAACAACTTTTTCCTATAAATATTTATGGTTCTGGGTTGGAACCGTGTCATTTTATAAATTAAGGTCGACGTTTCGCCCGCTTTTGTAAGGGGCTTCATCAGGACAAGACAATAAAATAAGTAATAAAATAAAAATAATAAAGATAAGAATGCTAATATTAAATGACAAGTTAAAGTGTAAAGAGAAGAGTTACTCTTGAACTAGCAGACTCACTAGCCCATTGAAAGCCAAAAGGTGTCTTGTGGCGAGTAACTGGTGAGAATAGCGAAAGTGGTAGTTTATATAGGGCGACAACTTGATGCATGAGCGATCATGGATGGAGAGAGGTGTCGTAGCGGATCAGTGAATGGCATGGTTCCGCTGTTGTGAACATAGGCTTGTTTTCCAAATGGGGAAGGTAGTAGCTATCGTCTTTGTTTAGATTATTAGAAGTCGATTCCTACACTCCTATAACAAAAGACCCCATTTCAAAGCTTGAATGGGAAATTTCAGCACTTATCAAATCCTCTAATATTCCCAAAACTATCCAAAAACGCATAATACCTCGCGAATCTAAACCACCTCGATTGTACGGCCTTCCTAAGGTCCATAAACCTGATGTCCCTCTCCGTCCGATAGTTAGCACAATTGACTCGCCAACCAACCATCTAGCAAAATACCTAGCAAATTTCTTACAATCTTATTCCGGTAACACCCCTACTAATGTTTTAAACTCCACTCATTTCATAGAACTAATCGCAAATATTGAGCTAGGCCCTAATGATATACTAGTCAGTTTTGACGTAACATCCCTATTTACAAACGTACCTGTCACAGACACTGTTTTCATTATTAAACAGCTCCTACCTCAAGAAAACGAATATGATTACCTGGCCACCCTCATTGAAACATGCCTAACTTCTACCTACTGTGTCTTCGACGGACAATTTTACAAACAAACTTCGGGCACACCAATGGGCTCACCTCTATCCCCTATTGGGGCTAATATATTCATAGAGTCTTTGGAATCCCTGGCTCTAGAATCCACAGACCTTAAACAAAAAACTTGGCTCCGTTATGTAGATGACACTTTTGTAATCTGGGCCCATGGACATCAAACGCTCAATAATTTTCAAGATCACATAAAGATATTAAGTTCACTATAGAAATTGAAAAGAACGGAACTCTACCATTCCTTGACGTTCTGGTGGAACGCCAACCTAACGGACGACTAGGTCATTCCGTGTATCGAAAATCCACACAGACAGACAGTGTAACGTATTTTTTTTTCCAAGTTAGTTACGCATTCCTTATAAATCTAATATCATGTTTCGATAATATAAAAACATAATTTATAATTGTCTGATCACTAAAAATAGTTTATTAAGTGTATAATGGATTATGCGCTCCTTCGCTTTCTATATCTAAGTTACAACACAAATCGTGTGTCTGTCATTTCAACGGCACTTTTCCATTAGCGCTTGAAGAAGTAAGCTGCTCTCTGGAGCATAGATAGTTCAACATGCTTAGGCATATGGCCTGGTGTAGAGTTTGTAAAAGAAGTTGATTAACGAATACCTTCGTGTCTTGATGTGGTTCCTGCCAACTTTTGGTAAAGATTTTGTTTTGTATTCCACCATCGGTAAAGTTAGTTGATTGCTGCAGACGCGAAGAATATTTGAAGTAATCCATCATTAAAACAGTTAGTATAAATAATTTGATAAAATTCATTAATTCGTTTTCTGTAGTGCAATACCACAGATATAAAGCTTTAGTTTAAAATTTAGGAAACATGAAAATTATTGGTTATATGTAACGGAGATGTGCTTAGATTGATTTGTCGACATCTGATGTTTGGTTCTTGTGAGAACGTTTAAGTTTTTTTGTTTGAACTGTACTTTAAGCACGTGAGTGATATTTAACCTTTAATTTAATTTGTATTTATTTAACTGTCTTACGTATGATCAAAGGTTGATATTCCACTTTGATTTAGTTATTTTGAAATTCATTTTGTAAGAAGCATCCAGTTTTATTCTCATAACTTTACAAAATTTTAAAGATGGCTCCATAGTTGCCTACCATATTTGTTCCACAAGCAAACAGATTTGGCTTCACTAAAAAAATTGTTATTGACACATGATGTCAAAAATATCTAGTTAATCAATATAATTACCACATGCGATTCTATGTTACGTTAATAATATCTTTGATTATTTTGAGGTCATGCAATTTAATTTTAAGACATGATAAATTTTTGAAAGATATAAAGTTAAAGTTTATTCTTTGTTTGAATGCTACATTTTAGTATCACGTAAAATAATCTTGATTCTTACTTGTAAAGTCGACTGTAGTACTACTGAAGGCTATAACTAAATTTGAAATTTAATTTATTAAGAAAGTAAATACCTTACAGTAAACATATGTTGAAATATTGAGTTTAAAGATGTTCGTGTTTCTGAAGGTAGAACAATACTAGTTTCTTTCTATGTAAATTTAAATTGTAAATATTAATGTTGAAACAAGCTAAACCAATCTAATTAAATAGAATTCTTTTTGCTTAATTTTTTTATTATTAAAAATTCAAAGGAAATTTATTGGTTCTTAATAAGCAAAAGATTAACTCTGTCTAATGAAAACAAATACCTGAGTGTATATATTTTTGGAATTTAAAATCAAATATGTTATTTATTGGTGAATATTTTTAAGGACACACACGGTGTCCCTGTTGTGCATTTGTTTGTTCACAGGATATGCAGAGACATCTGTAATACATCTGGTTAGTGACATTTTGGTAAGTGCTTTGCAAGGTTGATATTTAGGTGTTGTGGCTACATAAGCGGTGTAGATTTCAGGTTTCCGCATTCTCCTAATACAAATTACATCTATCTCCGTATGTTGTTGTATTGAAAAATACGGTGGCGCTCTTTATCTATATTTTTGGTCATTTGTCAACCCATGACCCAAACTCATGGTCTACCCAGAGCTAACCCTCTACTAGCCGTTTATCTCTAATGAGTTTTTCTTTTCCTCAAGCCGTTTTCCATCCAACTTTACCTTGGGCTTCCCTTATTAACAAGAAATTCTCGACCTTGTAATATCAGGTAAGGTAGGCGTTTATGGTATATGGAGCTCCAATTTGCTATCTGATATTCACGAGGGATTTTTAGTTTTCAACAGATACCTACATGCGTCGTCACGTCATCATTCCTCACAAAAATTATCGGTAATCAACTCTCTAGTCCACCGTGCAATAAAGATTTCACAACTAGAACACTTATCTAATGAACTGACACATCTTAAAACTAGTGTTATAAAAACGGCTATCGTAACTCAGATATTGGCAGAGTAATAAACCGGCATCTGCGTCCTACACGAACCCCCAAACCACGCTGTAATCTCGATACACGATCTTTAGCAATCCCTCCATATATACACAAAGTAACAGACCGAATTGGCAAAATTCTACGTAAACACAACATCAAAACAATCTATAAACCCACCAATAAAATTTCACAAATATTACCAACTAGGGCTTACAATACCGAACTAAAATCTGAATACCGGTATTTATTATTTGAAATTTGAAATATCGGGATACCGGTATTAATACCGGTATTATTAATAAAAATTTACTACTTATATTTTTACTTACCTCAGTTGTTATATTGACTTGTTAACAAATAATATATGAAATCCAATAAATATTGTTCTGAAATAAGTAGATATTATTTATTTTATTACATAGAGAGTAGGAGTGGATAGATACAAAAAAACGTGCAAGTAAAAAAAAGTACATATTAAATTCTATGTTACATGAAGAAGTAAGATGGCTGACTGACTAAAGCTACGTACTCAACCTCCTAATATAAATTCATATAACTCAGTAATTAAGAGTTAGTTAATTATTAATTCCTACTACAGTGAGTGAACAAAGTATTGTGATTGATTTACTTCAGTGTGTTTTCTAAATGCTTACTGGTTCGTATACTTACTATAAATTAAATTAAACCAAATATTGTAATATACCAGACATTCATTTAAATAGCGTAATCTGTTGTATAGCAGCTGCCGCTTATCAGTATCGGCATTGAACATTAATATCGTGCTAGTGTATTAATTTTATAAGTTGTAGGCTAGGATGGATTCGCGCGTATATTTCGAAACATTTGAACGTACATTTCTTAATAAAATGAGCGATTTCGAAAATAAACTGCTTATTGTATCTTCTAATAATTCCAAAGACAACAGAGAAGACGGTACATCAATTAGCTTAGAAAGTTTGTGCAAGGAATTTTATAGTTTCAAAATGATATTATTGATTGCATGTCAACAATGAAAAGTTGCCTCGATGGACTGATTGTTGACGTTGGTGAACAAATTGATGCTCTTGAAGCTTACTCACGAAATAATTGTTTGCTGTTTCACGGTATTAAGGAAGACAACTCCAAAATCGACGTCAATAATATAATAGTTAATTTCGTAAACACTACATTAAAGATCAACGATTTTCGTTGAATAGTATTGATCGGTGTCATCGCCTAGGCACACGAAGTAATGATAGTAAAAAACCACGCCCTATTATAGTGAAATTTATGTCTTATCAAATTAGACGTTGTGTATGGGAGAGGAAAAAGTGCCTTAAAGGTATGCCGTATCTCATAACCGAGTCCCTCACTAGACGACGATTAGCACTCTATAACTCCTGTAAGGAAACTTTTGGTCCTAGGAATACCTGGACTCAAGACGGAAAAATACATGTTTTCAAGCAGGAAAAAATTTCTATCACCACTATGGAACATCTTAAGGCGGCAGCTCAGGATTCCCGTAAGACTTCGGACAACACGACTAAACATTACAACACCCGTAGCCAACAACACGGATTACAAAAATCTACATAACTAGGTCTTATTACGATTACATCTATATCGTTATGGTTGGGTAATATTATCTGATTAAATAATTTTAATTTTCCTTTTTCTTTTTTTTGCATTTTGGATAATAATGATTCATTTATCCTCTATACAGCGTATTTGTTCGGAGCCTAAATACTATCGGACTCTAGCTTCAATTATGTACCCATTAGGTTTAAGTTTAGTTGTGTATTTAGTTGTTTTTCTATGCTTTTGTATGATTCCTTGTGTGAGTTGCGGGCGCTTAATCTGTAAACCCTGTTTTATTCTCTCTTTTAACTTTTCCTTTTGCAATGGCTGAATACTTTTCAGACCTTTGTAGAATCGATGTAGATACCCCAGACGAGGAACCTGATATTCTGTCTCTTCTGCCTAGCGTCCCATCTGCTTCGACTCGTCTACAACAGGCATTACGGCGACATTCAAGGGCTTTTCATTGCTGTCATGTGAACTCGGAGTCGTTATTAAGTAAATTCGACGATTTTTCTAATGTCTTTGAATTTAGTGGTGCACATTGCATTGCTATATCCGAAACTTGGCTCAAACCTTCACTCTCAGATAATCTAGTAAATCTGCACGGATATCGTATATTAAGAAATGATAGAACCAAACAACGTGGCGGCGGAGTAGCTTTATATGTAAGGGAGGACCTATCTGCTAAGTTGATCGCTAGCTCGCAATCTGCATATCGTGCTAGACCCGAATACATGTTTGTTGAGATTTCGTTCATGCATCAGAAGATCCTGATTGGCACTATATATCGTCCACCAAATACTGGCTGTTTGTCCGACATTGAGGATATTCTATTTCAGTTCATACCAGTATATAGTGATATCATTGTACTAGGTGATTTCAATATAAATATCACTAAGGACACTTATGACGTTCGGTGTTTACAAAATATTATAAATTCGTGCAACTTAAGTTTACTGCCTCTTATGCCAACTCACCATCTAATCACTGCCACTCATGAGGTGCATTCAAGTATAGATCATATAATGCTGCTAAAGAAAGAAAAGCAATTCAATTTGGCCAGTTCCCCATTCTTGAACTGTCTAAACATGATCTCATATATGTATGTTATTCAGCAAAACTACCGAAATTTATTCCAAAATATAAAACATTCAGAGATTTTAAACATATGGATATTAAACAAATTACAAAGGATGCTCATGAAATACCGTGGAATCAAATTGACTTTTGCCTAATGTCAACTGCAAACTGCAATCATTTATCTCCTTTGTTACTGACCTCTACAACCTTCATGCTCCAATTAAAATGGTTCGGATTACAAAGCCTAAAGCACCGTGGCTAAACGATCAAATACAGGAAATGAGACGTTTCAGAGACGCTGTTGCAGTTCAGTTTCAACGACTACCTACGTTGGAAAATCATTCACGTTATAAGTTATTTCGTAATAAAACTAAACAATTAATCCGTAATTCTAAGTTACGGCATTTGTACTCGCTGTCGTCAAATTTAAGTTCTGCCAAAACCTGGAAAGAGTTACAAACGTTGGGAGTTGGTAAACATTCCATTCGTTCACCAAATGTGTTAAATTTAAATGAATTAAACGATCACTTTGTAACTATAATTTGTGCAGACTCAATTCTTATTGAAAGAAATATTAAAAATATCACTTCGTTAAATTCTCCTGTATATCCTAAATTTTATTTTCAAACTGTAAATAAAGATACTGTCCATAAAGCGTTTAAGCGCATCAAATCGAGCGCAATAGGGGTCGATGGAATATCTAAATCAATGATTCTATATATACTTCCTAGTCTGATGGAGGCCCTTCTGTCTATTGTAAACTGTTCGTTCTTAACAAGTACTTTTCCTGAATGCTGGAAACAAGCGCTGGTTCGTCCGTTACCTAAGAAGAAAAGTCCTTTATCTCCCTCTGACTTTCGCCCAATTTGTATCCTTCCAACTCTCTCTAAATTAATCGAATATATAGCTCTTGATCAACTACTTGACTACTTTCACCTAAATAACCTTTTTGATAAATACCAGTCTGGTTTTCGCAAATTCCATAGTACCTCTACGGCCTTAATTTGTATAATTGATGATATTAAGCAAGCCATGGATAAAAAACAGCTTACAGTTCTTGTGCAATTAGATTTTAGCTCAGCTTTTAATAATGTTAATTTTGCAATATTACTTGCAAAGCTTAAAATGCTATATAACTTTTCCGATAGCGCTCTTGAATGGTTTAAATCATACCTTAACGGCCGTGAACAACGTGTTGTCAATGATGAAGGAAATCAATTTTCTAATTGGGCGAATCTACAGGCAGGGGTTCCACAGGGAAGTGTGCTTGGTCCTTTTCTGATTTCTTTGTATATTCAAGATATTAATAAGGTTCTCAAATTTAGTAAGTACCATTGTTATGCCGACGACATTCAAATATATTGTCACTGTCATCCTAATGATTTACTAAATACATTTATCAATATTAATTCTGATCTTGCTAAAATAAAATCATGGGGAGACGAAAACCAACTAACAATAAATCCTTGTAAATGTGAAGCAATTGTATTCGGATCTTCCAAATTGTTAGGTAAAACTGACCAATCGATACTCCCGCCTCTTCAAATGGGTGGGTCGCTAATCAAACTTTGCCCGGTCGTTAAAAGTCTTGGAGTTGTTATTGACGCGACCCTATCTTGGAAGAACCACACACTATACACATGTCAAAAGTTTTGCTTCGCTGCATGGTCTCAATAGAATTAGACGATTTTACCAATTTGCTTAAAATCAAATTGGTCCAAGCCCTAATCCAGCCAATTTTCGATTATGGAGATGTTGTGTATAATAATTTGCCCCAGATTAGTGGTGATCGTTTGCAAAAAGTTCATAATAGCTGCATTCGCTTTATATTTGATATTAAGCGCCATGATCACATCTCACCATTTTTTAAGAAATTATCCTGGTTGAAGCTGCATAACCAGAGGAAATTACATCAAGCGATAATGTTGTTTAAGTTTTACGCGGGATTGGTCCAAACTACCTTACTACAAAATTTTCGCCTTTATCTAACGGCCACTACAACATCAGAGATGATAACCGGTTGAAAATTCCACATCATCGAACTGAAATGTATCATTCCTCTTTTGTGGTTTCCAGTTCTTCACTGTGGAACACGATTCCTGCTATTATAAGAAGTTCTATCACAATCTCTAAGTTCCGACAAACGTATCGGGAGTATCTACTATCGCAACAGTAGTTACATTTAGGATGCATGGGTTTTGAGATTAAGTGCCTGTTGTTTGATTGAGTGTTTTTGTTATGTGTATGCATGAGTATGGGTGCGAGTGCGCATACGCGCGTATGTGAATGTGTATGTCAAAGGTATACTATTTATTTAATTATTTATACTTATATTTATTTATTTAAATTTATTTACTAAGTGCCTGTTGTGTGACAGTGTTTTTGTTATCTCTATGTATGAGCATGGGTGCGAGTGCGCATACGCGCCAGTATGTATATGTATGCCTAAGGAATATTTATTTATTTGTTTAAACACTGTAAAAAAATGCTTATTTTATTTTATTTTATTTTTATTTTTCATATTTTTATTTAGTTATCTGTCAATTTTGAAGTAATCTCTAGTTAGGTGTAAGAGTGGACTTCATAGTCCAAATCTCGCTAGAATTACTTCTTGAGTTAATAGTTATTTGTATCAATGCTATTTAAATAATAAAGATATACAATACAATACAATACATTTTACATATAATAGGCTCGTATGGCATTATATAATTAAAGAAGCAAAAAATATAATTAAATTGAAAGTATTTATGAAATAATATTAATAACGCGTTTTGTTTATTAAAGTATGCTCTTAAAAAACATAAACAATCAATGGTTTCATTATCAAGCGAGGACCGAATTTTCGTGCAAATATAACCAGCCGCCGAAAAAGCTCCGTCTGATTTTACATTTGTCGGCACTATTGTCATTAAGAAATCATACACATTTTGTAAATACGTTCCTTTTGTTCCTGTTTTTTCAAAAAAAGTAATTTCATCTTTTATTTTTTGTTCTAGACCTGGAATTTTTTTAAACGCAGGCACGGGTGAAGTATTTAGTGTTTCGTCTATTGCTGCTTGTAGTTTTTTCTTTAATGCGTTTACGTTTACGTTATCAGATTCTAATACTGTTTCATTACTAATTTGGGAAGATATTGGAAGGGATGTTTCTTGCACAACTTCCATATCTTCTCTATCTTCTAGATTTTCATGTATGAGCCGTTTAGTTAAGCTTACAATTTTTTTAATGATTGTAAAGTTGGATATGCGTTTAAATACTTCTCCAACATCTTGTGAGCCCTTTTGCAGATACTGAAGTATTTGTGATAATTCAGTTCGTCGCAGTAAAATTCGAGATTTTAATGCTTCCAATAATTATAATGCAATTGCAGATTTTTGCTGGAAAAAGTATCTAACATAAATGTTAAAAAAGCGTCAGCCGTCAAAAGATTTGCATCTTTTCGGCATAATGCATCTACTGTTAATTTTGCAGGAGTAAGAGCAGCAATAATTGAAGATAATAAATTAAATTCTTCGTCAGAAAAATGAATATCGGAACTAATGTCAATATGCGCTTTTTGAATACAAAATTTAATTTCTTCAAATTTTTCTAACATAAATAACATACTGTTCCATCTTGTTTGACATTCTAATTTTAGCGCTGTTTCTTTACCTAATTGTTCTTCACGTACTTTTGTAAATATTTATCATTTTTAGAAGGTGAATTTTTAAATGTTTTCACTACTTTCCGAATGTTTGAAACTAGAGATGATATACCAGTATGTCTATTATTTATATTACTTGTAGTAATACTAGCATCTAACTCTATAATAATTCCATTACCATCTTCTTCGTCGATATCGTCGTCATTGTTATCATCGTCATCGTCAACATCATTAACATCGTCATCATTATAATTTTGCTCCACAACATCAATATCCACACTAGGGTTCAAAGTTGACTTATACAAAACATCAGTAATTGCTAAATGTATGTAATGTGCCATACATTGTTGATGTTCAGCCTCTATAATTTTTCCTAATTTTACCATAACCGACGCACCATCAGTAGTTACTCCAACTATGTCTTTAGATATATCTAAATTAAAATCTTTTAATTTTTCTTCTACAAGGGATAAGCATTTTTCTGCTGGAACGGATCCGTAAGCGCGCACTAATCCGATATTCCACATTGTTCCTCCAACAGAATGTACATTAATGTTTATGTAGCGCCGATTACAAATAGATGTCCATTCCTCAAATGTGATACTGAAACGTTTACCTTCAGATTTCAGTCTAGAAATTTCATGCACTGTAGACTGTTTAATCATTTTACTATATTCAAGTACCATATTTCTAATAGTGACTGCAGATTTTGGTATGTTTTTGAATCCTCTAGCCTTTAAGCCTTCTCTTATGTCATACGATTTTATAAAAATATTAAAAGACAAACCATCGCGAGCTGTCATTCGGGCAAGCACTTCTGAAAGTTTTTCGTTTTTATTATTTTTAAAATAATTTGTTATTAACAATTTAGGCTGATTAGAAACACTTGATTCGACATCTTGGGGGGATTCACATTTCTTTTTAAGATTTAGTCCATGTATCGTTTTTAAGTGAGTATAAAGGCCACTTGTGGATTCTTATGTACACTTTATTTCTTTCACGCAATTTTTACATTTAGCAACCTGTCCGTTTTTTTCATCAAAAAATGATTCCAAACTGAAGTTTTGTCCTGTGCTTTTCGGTGCTTCGTAAATGTATTCATCTTTCAGGGGGTATAGCAGTTTATGCTTACTAATTTTATTTGTAAATTAATTACACTCTAATTTACATTAATACAAATATAAACTTACCGTATCATATAATTCATATGGAATATAGATTAATCAGTATTTAAATACCGTTATATGATTTTCAATTATTAGAAATAAAACCAGAAAACAAGTGCACATAATCCACGCACCATAAGACACAACGGAATGAAAAATAAAATTGAAAATATAAAATATAATTTTTACTTGTAAACACTACAGCTGATTTGCAAAATTAAACAATCTAATCTAAACTATTTAATAATTTTTGTGTTATACACTTTATGTATTTGTATAAACGAGATCTATTCATTGGGTAGTAGACTTGAAACATAAACAATCGCTTTATACGGCTGACATCGATGGTGTCATACTCGGCTTGGTATGTGTAATAAATGTGCCTGATATAGATTTTAATACAATGAAATTGTTTATCTTCAAAAAAAAATTTTTGTAATTAATTAATATTATTTTAAATTAAATTTATATTGTGCATAAATTCAATTTTTATCAACTAATGTAATACCAAAATACCGGTATTTTTACATAAATACCGGTTTTTAATAACGGACAAAAATCGTCCGGGATTCCGGTATTCGGGATCCCGGAATCCCGGTATTGTAAGCCCTATTACCAACCCCTAAAGATTCCGTAAATAGTCTTAAAGCCCCAGGCGTATATAGAATACCTTGCAGTTGCGGTTTAGTATACATAGGAGAAACAGAACGGTCAGTACAGACTAGACTAAACGAGCATAAGCGATTCTTAAAAACAATCCAGTACAATCGCTCAGCGGTGCCCGAACACCAACATGAAACAGGCCATACCATTAACTTTGACAAGACGAAACTAATTGCCAGAATTCCATTTTTCAACAATAGAAAAAATTAGAGAATCCATAGAAATCAATAAAAATTCTAATGATCTAAACAAAGACTATGGCTACTACTTTTCCGCCATTTGGAAAACAAGCCTATGTTCACAACAGCGGAACCGTGACATCCACTGATCCGCTACGACACTCCTCTCCATTCATGATCGCTCATGCATCAAGTTCTCGCCTTATATAAACTTCCACTTTCGCTATTCTCACCAGTTCCTTCGCCACAAGACACCTTTTGGCTTTGAATGAGCTAGTGAGTGTGCTAGTTCGGGAGTAACTCTTTTTTTTACATTTTAACTTGTCTATTTAATATTATCACTCTTATCTTTATTATTTTATTGTCTTGTCCTGATGAAGCCCCTTACAAAAGCGGGCAAAACGTCGACCTTAATTTATAAAACGACACGGTCCCAACCCGGAACCATAAATATTTATAATGACTCCGGCCGTGAAAGCCTCCGACAATATAACTTTTCCTATTCATAATATTACTACGGAATAGTGCATTGTGTAAAATCAATTACAAAGTCTATATACAACAAACGACGGACGTACAATTGGTTGTTTATTATTCCTAACTTAACCAATTCCATTTATCTTATAAACGACAAATAAACAAAATATTGTCTTATATTTTGTACTAAACTTCAAAACTTTTCACGCGCCCAGAATATATAAATGGAATATATAAATGCGGTTAAACTCCTACCCAATCTGAAAAAATGGAATGACAGTTGCTACAGCACAAACTGCTTGTAAATCTTCTTAATTACAACATTCGGCCGATACACAGTCAGCATACGCTAGTTTTTATTATCAAAGAAAAGGAATTTGTAATAATTATTTCTCATATTCACAAAATCTTGACTATATCTCAAACTAATAACGACTGTCCAAAAATGAACAGCACGTTATAAAAATTACAAGTTGTATTGATTTATTTCTTTAATGCCGCCTGAAAACATACCAATAACTTATAAAATCTAAACATTTATATAAACCACTCAACTAACATCAAAAGGATTGTATTGAATAAACAGACAAGTAACGCTTGAGCTAAAGCTGTAAGATAAATTACAGAAAGCTTGAAGGTATTTTTGACATCTTCAGTGTCTCATATTTAAGATTAACAGCACTTACATAAGATTTGCTATTATTTGAAACATCTAGTTGCGTATTTTATTTTTAATGGTTGTAGCCTTGGTCTGTTCAAACCTCCCAATTGTATATACAAATAGCGTGTTTCCAAATAATAAAATTTAACATCTAACGCGCATTCCGAAGTCTTAGAGAACCGACTTTTAAAAATCAGTTAACAATACGTAATTAAAAAAGTTTAGCGGTGTAACGAAAAGTTTCAGAAAAGTCTAAGAGTTAACTATGTCGAGCAAATGGCTCAAGTGCTTTCAAACCAAATCAAAAGATTCAAAGCGTATCTACTTAGGAAAGTTTAAACGAAAGCCATATTGATTAAAATTCAAATTTTCTGCAGACTTATAAATGAGTTTCTGATTAAAGAACGTTTGCTTGCAATGCATTTCTTTGGCTTGGACAATGGTGTGACGTTTCCGAATTATATCAACGCTAGAACAATGCGCAAGGTATATCACCTATCTACTGACCGATAAATACAGCTAGTTTAATTTTATTAGGCATAATAAAACTGAACCCGTTAAATTCTAATGCACAAAATTATTTAGTCTATCCTATAAAATTTACGATCTAGTCGCCAGAACTGGAATGTTGGCATTCATATAGGTTTGCTCTTATAATATCTTGGTGCAAACTGTAGCTTTTTTGCATTGATAGCTCGCTAACACCATCTCTTATTAAACATCAATACCAAACAGGGGGTTACGTACAGTTTTGGTTCCAGAAAATATAGCCAGTAATCCACATAAGAACGCGGTGAGGTACTGCGCTAAAATTCTGTTTCGGGAAAGTACCGAAAACCTCGACTGTGTTAACAGATTGGTTGCCGACCAACTTAGTGAGACAGGTGGTGTAAGTGTTTCAAGAGGGTCCAGGAATGTTATTGTGTGTGAAATATGTCTTATTCGAGAAGTATCTTGGATGACTCCTAATATCAGAGTACAGGAGTTTCTAGGAAAAAGCCCCAGAAATAAAAATAAGATGATGCCAAATCCTGAGATCAAGAAAGTGATTTTGACCTAAAACCCACATGAGAAATCATAAGTACCCTATTGTTAAAACAAACATAAAACAAACGTTAACCATTAGAGCACTAATGAATCTATTTAAAACTGCTAGCTGAAAGAAAGGTTTCTAAAATCAAATGTTAAATTACCTAAATTTTAATCACGCCTCTTGGTAATTGCAGCATAATTTATCATAACAAAATTGAAACTATTACCTTCACATTGGTTGGAAAAGCACCCGTACAAAAAAGTCTTTATTACACGATTACCTTTTTATTACAAGTAAATGATGGGCATTCTTAATCAAAAATTAAAAACAAATATATCAAAAATGCCGTTCTGAATGGATGTACACCTTGAAAAAGTTCTAGATTACTAGAACGGATGGAACGGCTTGAGAATTTCAGTGATATAAAAGGTCGAACTACAGATTCAACCAAATTAGTGGGAGCTTTAGTGAGGATCCAGATCAAGACAGGTCCCTGAAGGAGGCCAGCAGCTCTTCGGTACTTAGAGTGGCAAAGACCATAGGGGAAGGGGTTGGTATGGCATTCTAAGATACACTACTGCGATGTGGAAGGCGACAGGAAACCACCACATTAACTCCGAAGTACGCAGCGTACTTAAATTGTTATTTAAGATGATGTCATTCTCTGGGGTATAAATTCCGCAGTTAAAATAGTCCCCCATTCGGATCTCCGGTAGAGGATTACTTCGTAGGATGTGATCGCAAAGTTTAGAAAAAGGGCGGGGAACATTCTGCGAGTCGGAGCGTGGAACGTCAGAGGTATGAAGCAAGTAGGTAAGCTAGAGAATTTGAAAATTGAAACGGATAAGTTAGCATTAGACATAGTAGGGATCAGCGAAGTTCCGTGGCCAGAGGCGGTGGATTTCTGGAGCGGAGACTTTAGAGTAATTCGGGTGTGGCGATAATTATGCGAAAAAAGATAGGACACTGTAGAAAACTACTTACAAAAGAACGACAGAATACGCATGTTAGATTAGAACTAAACCGTTAAGCACAGTAATAATATAAGTATAGATTCCGACCTCTAGCTACAGTGATTAAGAGGTAGAAGCGATCCACAAAATATCAAAGACATACTAAGATACGTAAAAGGACATGAAAATTTAATAGTTACGGGAGATTTTAAAGCAATGGTATGTGAAGGTAAGAAAGGAGTGGTAGTAGGTTTATTTGGTTTAGGTACGAGAAACTGCGGGAGATATTGGTTGGTAAAATTTTGCAACAAAAACAATTTAACCATCACAAACTCATTATTTCAACATCATGCTAGAAGCGATACACCTGGAAGATGCCAAGAGATATAGAAAGATATCAAATGAATTACATTCTTGTTAGACAACGGTTTAGAAATCAAATAAAACACTGTAGAAGCTACCCAGAAGCAGATACAGACACTGACCACAGCACCGTAATCATGAAGGCCTCTCTTAAATTTAAAAATTTTAGAAAAAGGAACGGAAAAAGACACTTTAACTTTGAGAAACTAAAAGATACAGATATCCAAAAAAGATTTGAAAAAGTCAAATGAATTGCTGAAAGATATCGGTAAAGTTTCATATACTAAGGAAGTAGAAACCGATTGGAATGACACTAAATCCAGCTTAGAGATAGCGGTTAGAGATATTCTGGGTTATACACAAAAAGAAAATAACAAACCATGGATAACAAAGGATATCCTGAATTTAATAAAAGAAAGACGAAAATACAAAAACAACCTAGACCAGTCTGGAAAACAGAGATACAAAACCATAAAATGCGAAATTATTCGCACATGCAGAAAAGCTAAAGATCAGTGGATTGATGAAAAGTGCAAAGAGGTGCAAACTAAGATGGAAATAGGAAAAACTGACGAAGCATACAAACTAATTCGATTAAATTTTAGGAATATAAAACCGTAAGCAAAAATATGAGGGGTGCGGAAGGAGACATCATTATAGAAAATGTAAAGAAGGTGGTTAGATGGCAAGGATATATACAGAATTTATATGCGGGAGAGAAACCAACCGCACTAGATCAGGAACCAGACCGATTACTTGGGATATACTATACTTAGAGATGTGTTTGAATTAGCATTAAAAGGCATGAAGAATGGTAAGGCACCGGGTATAGATAAGGTGCAAGCAGAAGTTCTAAAGCCGCTGGACAAGCAGTAACAGAACGTCTCTTCCAACTTGTAAGCTATATGTATGAGAGAGACCAGATACCCAGACAACAAACGTAACACCATAGTCACTATATTAGAAAAGTGAGGCATAGATAGTTGTAAAAATTTTCGAACAATAAGTTTGACAACACACGTGTCACAAATAGTAATTAGAATTGTACAAAGACGGATGAAAAAACGGGCCGATGGAGTACTAGGAGAAGATCAATTTGGATTTAGGCGAAACAAAGGAACACATGAGACTATTTCAGCTCTAAGGGTGATAATGGAGAAGACAATAGAAAAAGGAAAAAGCATGTATATAGGGTTTGTACATCTGCAAAAAGCATTCGACAATGTAAAATGAAAAAAAAATGTTCAAAGTACTCAAAAAGATTGAAACGAGTTCTAGGAATGGACATTTAGTACACAGCTTTTACAAAGAGCAAACAGCTGTAATAGAATTAGAGCAGGAACGTAGAAAAGTAGATATTAGAAAAGAAGTGATACAGGGATATGCCCTATTCCCATTAATTTTTAACTTGTACATTGAAGAGGCAATTAATACTGTAAATCTGCAGGAAGACATTTGAATTTATGCAGGGACAAATATTGACTTGCTTAGATTTGCAGATGATAGAGCATCTAGCAAGGAAGAGTTAGAGGCAGCTCTTAATAAAATGGAAACAGTTCTAACAGAGAAATACGGTATGAAAATTAACATAAATATAACTAAACTACTGGTATACAAGGCAGGGGAAAATAAATCAAAAACTAGAATACAAATAGGAAACGACAACCTACAAGAGTTTAAAGATTTCTGCTATCTAAGAAGTCAAATAACGCAAGATAGGAAAACCGTAAAAGATATAAAACGAAGATTAGCACAAGGTCGTGCTGCATTTAACAAGAAAAGGCAATTACTGTGTTGAAAGACAACAAACATAGAAACAAGTAAAAGATTGATGAAAGCATATGTGTGGAGCACAGCACTGTACGTCTGTGAAACTTGGAATGTGATGCTACAGACGTATGGTGAAGATATCATGGACAGACAAAGTTACGAACAAAGAGGTTCTAGAAATGGTAGGGGGAGAAAGAAAATGTGATAAAAAGGAAAAAATTAGGAGAAATAGGATGATAGGTCAGATACTAGAGCACGTAGGAATAGTGCGGAATATATTAGAAGCAGAGATAAAGAAGAGAAGTAGAGGCGGACCTAGGTTAGACTATTGCACACAGATAGTCAAGGATGTAGGCTGTGGGAATTTTAAGGAAATGTGTGGGATAGCTCAGAATAGAAATCAATGGAGGTACGCGTCCAACCAGTTCAAAGACGGAAATCCTTATGACGATAAAAAATAATTGTACTTAAACCTGATAATCATTATAAGCAACTACAAGTGTTGGTTTTGCAATAATCTCAACTCTTGTTAATTGAGTGAAAGAATTTACTGGAAAACTGTTAATTCGGCAAATGACTGTGTTGGGGGATTTTAGTAGCCGCAGGCTGCTTCACATACCACTGAATATCGGTACAATAGGGCATATATTTAGAAAATACTAGAGGGGGAGTCAAGCTGTATCTAGGCTGTAGGGATGTCAGGGAACTGTGTAGGATAACCCAAAACAAAAATCATTGGAGGTACGCGTTCAACCTGTTCCAAGATGGAAAACCTTTAGACGAAAAGCTAATTGCACTTACACCTGATGAGTACTAGAAACAAATATAGGTGTTGGTTTTGCAATATTTTCAATTAATCCTGAATGTACGAAAGGATTTATTGGAAAACTATTAATTGAGCAAATATTCAAGAGTTGGGAGGATCTTGGTAGCCACAGGCTGCTTAATCCCCTTCATATACCACTGAATATCAGTGAAAAAGGGCATATATTTAGAGAGGGAGCTGAGCTATATCTAGGCTGTAGAAATATCTGGGAACTGTGTAGGCTAGCGTAGAATAGAAATCAGTGGAAGTACGCGTTCAATCAATTCTAAAACAAAAAACCTAATGAGGAAAAATAATTGCACTTAAGTCTGATGATTAATATATACTACTACAGGTGTTGGTTTTGCAATATTTTCAACTAATCTTGATTATGCGAAAGCATTGATTGAAAAACTATTAATTCGGCAAATGTTCAAG
This sequence comes from Platerodrilus igneus, assembly GCA_036346225.1. Lineage (NCBI taxonomy): Eukaryota > Metazoa > Arthropoda > Insecta > Coleoptera > Lycidae > Platerodrilus > Platerodrilus igneus. The sequence goes on from JARFIW010001381.1 coordinate 8,870,710, forward strand.
TGTTGGGGGATCTTGATAGCCACAAGCTGCTTAAACCCCTTCACATATCACTGAATATTTGAGAAATTGGGTATATATTTATTGAACAATAGAAGAGAAATCAAACTGTATCTGTTAAGAAGAACAGCAACTTTGTTCGGAGACAGTAAAGATAGAAAAAAGGACAAAAGCGTTAGTAGCATATGTGTAGAGCACAGCACTAAACGCCGATAAAATAGAAACAATAGGAGAAGCAGACAGGAAAAGGAAGAAACCTTTTCCAATGGTATGCTTCAGACATATTATGATGATAGCATGGACAGACAAAGTTAATAACAACGTTATAGAAGTAGTGGGGAAATAAAGATATTTGTAGAAATTTTAAAAATAGGAGAAATAGAAGGGCAGGATACATTCTAAGTCATTTTTAGACACTAGTGCGGGCTATATTACAAGCAGATATAGGAAAAAAACGAGGTAGATGTAGACCTAGATCAAACTATTGCACACAGGTAGTGAAAGATGCCGACTGTGGGAATTTCAGGGAAATTTGTAGGTTAGTTTAGAATAGGAAACAATGAAAGATACGTATTCCCTGTATGTTTGTTGTGGTTTGTTTAGCATTTTTCTTAATCTTCTTTGGGAAGTAAACCACTCATAGTTTTTAAATTTATCTTTATGACATAGGTCATAGATCGAAACGTAAATAAAGATGAATTTAAAAACTATGAGTGGTTTACTTCCCAAAGAAGATTCAGAAAAATGAGAGGTGCGCATCTAACTAGTTCCAGGACTGAAGAATTGATAATAATGATATCAAAAATTACCTAGGTTAATAGAAAACGTTTTCGGCGGAAAAAGTACTATCTAAACTCTTAACCTAATAACAAGAATATATTGTAGAAACGTTTATATATTTCATGCAATTAATTAAAAATGTTCATTCACTTACTGCAACTGTAGGTTATAGTTTAAGAAATTTCAATCATAAACACCTGATGAGTGATTTTTGATTGTAGATAACCTGGACGCCACTAAAAGTCTATATCTCGTGGACGTATCTAACCTACTCAAGTTACATGTTATTTGGTTTTGGGTTTTAAAGACGAAGTCTCTATATAACAAATTCTTCTTTCCATAAAGCAATTTGAGATATCTTTGACAGAATTCGAACAGATGAATTAAGAGCAAAGGTTAACTAGAACCAGGAAAAATTGATTTTCTAAATTTGTTAATCAGTACAATTTTGCATGCGAAAGTCTTCGTGCCTAGACAATGAAGTTATAAGCGCTAGCGTGATACATTATTAATAAAAACAAATGAATCATAATACTGTAATAATTTTAGAATAGATGGTAGCCACGATATCATTTCTTAACAAGCACCTTAATGAATTTAACAACGTTTGAGTATGGTCAATAAAGATGCACAATTTTATTCTTTCCTAGATCAACAATACATGTAACTTAAAAAGTGTATTTCTTAAAGAAAATAACCGTGTAACATAAATAATTTTAAGATATGCAATTTAGCATCATCCGATATTTAATTTAGAATAGCAAGTTGTATCATCGAAGATTGCAGAATTAGGTCCTTGTACTTATAAATAGAATACATTTTACAAATATCAAGTTTTACATGTTAATCTTACATGCTCCCAAACAAAATTTGCTGGGTTCATCCAGGTTGCTAGTGAAAAAGTAAGTCATTCAGAGTCGTGAAAATCGCACCTGCGGTCCGAATACCTTTTTTTGGTCGTAGGCTTCATATGGACACTTCCACGCGATTTGCTGAAAGAGTAAGATGAATTCTGTTCGAAAATTTATGTGGAAACGCCATAAGACCAGATCTTTTTGCGTGACGGCCAACAGACAGATGCTCCATCCCAGAGTTTCAATGGTTAATATAAATTAATTACTTATCAGACTAATATTTTTTTGGTATTTCAGGGTTCAGGTAACTTACTACCACTTATAGTATTCTTTCTTGCGTAGGAATTAACTTTAAATAAGATTAACAAATTTTGCAAATTAAAATGTCGTAACTAAAGCGATATTATAGTTGAATTCGATGGAAAATAATCATACATTGTTGCAAGATAACGTTAAAAGAGTAAATACCTGGTTGAAGATTAGCATTGTTCATATGGTCAACCATTCCTGAGCAGCGACGTGTATTTCCAGTCGTCCACTTGTAAGTAGGTCGAATTCGCTCTATGCTGAATGTATAAAAAGGGGTAAGCACGTTATTTCCTTTTATGTTATCGGAAGCCGTGAGGTTACACCTCGTTTCTTTGTGCTAAACATTTTAGTAAGGGCTAACTTCTTTTCTAGCGTGATCCTTATAGTTTAACCTGCTTTTAACTTGGAACTATTTTGGCTTGAATTATTTTTGCCCAAAATCTAATTAATTGTTTTGTCCCGTTATGTGTTGTCAGAATTTGATGGAGATTCTTCTTATTCAACTTTTAGGAGAGTATGTTCGAGGCTGATTCATCTTTCTGGCAGTATTAAGCGTATGAAAACCTCTCCGGTAAATACATAGGAAGCTGTTCAGTATAGGAATGAGATCTTGGCTACTATACTTACCTTAGAAGCCGACCTGTACGATAAAATAAACAAGGGTTCAGAGGCCACTAGTCTTGATAGAACTATTTCAGTACCACCTACAGAAGATAATATACCAATTCACACCGTGACATGTACATCACCGCATACCTATTGGTTCATGGTCTGTGAAATTTTCGGACAATCCTAAGAATTGCAGTCGTTCCTTCATAGAGTTAGCGAGTTGGCTCTATCCCGCAAAGTCTCCAAAGATGATCTTTTTGTAGTGCAGTCGAACTATTCGTTGGACGGTCTTATCTGGCTTCGTAGTGTACAGAATTCTGGGAGCGTGAGTTCTTTGGTGCAACGTTTAAGAAAAAATTTCTTACCTAGTTTTTCGTATGACGACGTTTGGGATAAAATTAAAAGCTGTCTGCAAGGAAAATGCGAAAATATAGTTTTGTTGAGTCGACCTACCAACCATCCAACTGAAATTACGAAGGTTAAAATGATAAGAAAAAATTTAATCCCAGATTTTATCTTAGCTCTTGCTCTGTGGGAAATTTCAGATGTGACTACTTTGTTGAAATTGTGCAAAAAGTTGGAGGAAGTTTCTCTAATGAAACAGAAACTTGTCTCTGCGCCCTCTTGTAAACTTAATAATTCATTTAGTAAATTTAAGCAGCGCCGCGATGATACACGTCCCATTTCGAATAAGGAGGTTTGTATAGATAGGGTCGCGTTTATAAAAATAATCATCTCCTCTCACAGATACAAATACTGAATAAAAATATTTCTGTGCCACCGGTTGTAAATTCGCCCCACCCAGATAAATTAGACAATCTATTTTTTTAGGGATTGTTCGAGTGCTGGGCATCAATTTACATATTGCAGAGCACCAATGGTGTGGTGGTCAAGGTGTTAAATCAGTGTCGGGTCAATCTTATTAAAAAAAACGAGGAACCAGTTGATGCTAGGTAGTCGACATTCTGCTCCGTTTGTTAAGGCTGCTGTTAAGATGTGGGAACATAAAAAATTCTACAGTAAAAATGAATGGTCGAAATGGCTTGATGAGTAAAAAAATTTCTGTTGAGCTACCCCTAAGCCTAATACTGACTCTTTATTTGTGAAAAGTTTATGATAATCGTCCGTATATTTATCATGATAAAGTTATTTGACAGAGATATTACAGGTCCTTGAGATTCAGGATGTACTACTTCGGTGGTTGGATCGTTAGCACTACCACTAATCGAGAAATTAAAAATAAAAATTTTTAGCTGCGTGAAGACAGGCATAGCTACAGCAGATGGAGCTGAAAAGTCTGTTTTAGGTTCAATTAATCTACCGATTTGTATTGGTAGTAATTGTCGTGTTTTTAGTGCATTGATGGTATCCTCGCTACCGCATGCGCTTATATTCGGTAGTGATTTTGCGAAATTATTTGGATTGGTTATAGATTTCAGGAATAATGAATAGTTGGTCCAGAGTGATTTCGAGAATATAGGTTTGTACATAGGTACATCTTTACTCTCTTTGAGTTATAATAATTATTTGTGTGATTTGCATGACCTTTCAGACATTCAGCGTGCGCAAGACCAAGAAGTAATAAAAGTCATTTAATGATATTAGCAGCGTCGATCGATTAGGACGTACTAGCCTGATTGAGATGGATATAGACTTGATAATCAAATGGATGGGGTGAGTCCTTGAGAAAAAAGATTTTGGTGTCTCCAGTGAGTTACATGAAACGAATTTTTTTAAACTCGACGCATTAATGTAAGAAAATAATCATGCGTGCTCACAACAAACAGGTCTTGCACAATAACCACATTTCCGAACGTAAGGAGTCAATAAAAAAGCATCTAATTTACGTCATCTGTTAAAGAATCCCATTATAAAATGTGCCTACGTAATCTTTTAAAAATAAACTTGACAAGTTCGAATAAAATCCAACATATGAGGAAATGCATTTTGGCGTACGTGCAAGATTAAATGTAATGGCTAATAATTTCCTATACAAAATACGTAAACATGATATTGAACGGCACAAAGTACCATAGCCAACGAACTCCATAGTGTTAAGTTTTAATGCCTACGTGATTTGGGAGCGTTGCAACAAGATTTAGGATAGGTAACTTCTTGTAAAATACGAAGGCTTACATGATAAGACAAGTGCAACGCCTCAACTAAGATAATGCGCAATCAAGCTTATGACAGCACGTGAAAGAGCTTGCTTTTAAATATTACACCAAGCTTTTAATGGTCAGTTTTTCTATAACTGAAGCACAAACTGTACTAGTTTGAACAAAAATACTACGCAAAGTTCAAGTGTGAAATTAAATCACGACTTTAAGTGAAGGTTAATAATTAAAAATTGTGCACGTTTAAATATACAAGTTCGCCGTCGACATAAAACGTAAGTCCAAATTTTAATTAAGGTATACATGATATTTAACATTTATTGACTTAGAAAATCTAAGGAATCTAAGGAAACTGAGAAATTCTCTGAGAAATCTACTAAAAATATACTGAGAGATTTACAAAGCGATTCAATAAACAATTCAAAATATAATATTACGAATAACAGATATAATAAAGAGGAAAACTCCGAATCGGGACGTTGAGCTGAAAGCAACCTAAGGTCACTGGTTAACAGCACGTAGCCGCCGGTCAAAGGATTGTGGGTGTACGCAGAACTACACATTCGAACCAAGAAATCAACAGAGATCATAGTAAATTAATAGCATAAAGCTTTTTTTTTAACATTCAAAACTTGCATGTACATAGATATTTATGTGAAGGGTCATCAAAAATTTTGATTGATACGTAGAAATTACGTTAAGAGGTAGAAGGGCCATTGTACGTTTAACGAGGCTTCCAATATAATACAGAGTTATTTTTGCTGGCTTTATATATTTTTAATAGGGTTATAATTTGGTGGTGAACAGATTTATATTTTTACTTTGATTCAAGTGTTTTAAATAGCAAATAATATTTTGAAGATTGTAGAAGTGCAAATTGTATATATTTTTTGATTTATTATACAAATTTTTGGTTATTCGGCCTATCTTATTTAGGTATGAAGTGTTAGAGAAGAATGGGGATAGAAACTTCTCTGTTACCGTATTGTCGTGCACTCTGTGTGGAGTTGAGCTGAGCTAGTCGATGAGTAATTCTATTTGTGTTAAATTTAAAATTTATTCTAGATTATTTAGGCACACAGAACGGTGGCGAACAGCAGGCAACTGAGCGTTAAATACATCGAAGTACGGCGATATCACAGCAATATATATATATATATATATATATATATATATATATACAATTATTAAGATGAAATAACAACTTAGACCTTTATGCAAAGCCCAAAATGATCATTTCAAATCGAGCTAGTACACGATTTATATTTGTAAATTTCTCAATTATAGTCATCGGTCCAGGTGGCGTAATTGGTTAACGCACAGTTCCGGCAAAACTGAGATGCAGGTTCAAATCCTGTCCAAGACCTTATATTTTCCTTTTTTTAATTACTAGCTCGATTTGAAATGATCATTTTGGGCTTTGCATAAAGGTCTAAGTTGTTATTTCATTTAGTAATTGGAATACGTTGGTATTTATCAACTTACCCTGCGTAAAAAAACTACCTAAAATATTTATATATTAATACTTGGCTTATAGTCGTAATATTAAGCGTTGCTTCCTGTCTATATCTGGCATAAGTCAGAAACTTGACAATGTTAGATATGATTGACAAAAATGCTAAGCGTAATTGAAAGTTAGGTTTATATATAGTTCTGTACAGGATTTAGATTTGTAAATTTCTCAATTATAGTCATCGGTCTCGGTGGCGTAATTGGTTAATGCACAGTTCCGGCAAAACTGATAATTATCATTTCCAAAGTTAATCAAAATCCAGCAAAAATCACCCTTATTATTATAATCTGAAGTCCCATGAACGTTCATTCAACTTCTTTAAAAATTTACGTAATTTATAAGGTGTATTAAAAAAACGATCTTTTTTATGAAAGCAATTTTTAAATTATTCAAATTAGAAATATGCAACGAAATATTAATTTTTAAATTATTTAGATTAGAAATATACAACGAAATATTCACAAATAAAAATAATAAAACATTCAGATTGGCTAACCTGTTGTTTCCAGCTTGAATCAGTCCAAACTGCTCCCGTATTCAGTTTAGTGATTTAATACTCCCAACATTGAATCTAGATCTGCTTTAGATAGGGTCTGCATTTTTTTAGCATCTCTTTAAATTATTTTAGCTTCCTTTGTTAAACTTTCCAGTAATCAATAATTGAATTAAGTGCTTGTTGCATTTCCTCATTGGATCGAGTAATTATTTAGAGTCCTTTTCATTAATGTTAATATTAGAATTTAAATTAAACAACTTCTAGTTACTTACGTTTTTAAAGAGTTAAAACGACAAACCACTTTTAATTTTTCACAATTACCATTGTATCATTTATTACCCCACAATAAATCACTTCATGTAAATATTTTCTTCTGAGTGATGTGAACTAAGCCTTAATTCATGTTGAACTGATCTGTTTACAATTTCGGTCGTATTTAAATGAATCGCCTATCTATTGACAAGCGCAGAGTTCGCTATTATTCGTGATTGTTTCATACCGGGTTTTGGGTATTCCAATCGTACTTTATTGTATATTAAAGTTAACGCGTTGATTTCAGCACGTAGCATTTCGATTTAATTGCATTCATTCTTTTAGATTTTCATATTTTTAGATCACGTAGACCATTGTTTGTCCAAATAAATTTAGTAAACTTTGATTATATCACTATGCAGTGTTTGTTTCCAATATATCAGGTGCTGATTTTCGCTTGAAGTCACGTAGACTTAATATAATTTATGTATTAAATTATATGCGTTTGATAACTTACGCATTTTTAAGCCTGCTTGTTTTAATTGGGATTCTTGGCGTAATAATGATGCGTTATCCATGGGTGTTGCGTTTCAGCTTTCGTTCATGTTGGTTTACGACTTGTAAATTTGTTTATTTAAATAAATCTTCCAAAATATTTTTTATTAACTAAATTAATTATGATTATAGTTTATATACAGGGCGTTATCATTTACTTTCCAGCTTAACCATCGTATTTCTTGTTTTCTGCAGAAAGCTGTCTCGTGTTCTGAGTCCTCGTGTAATTTATGTGTAGTGCGCTATACTATTGGTCCTAACTACCCTTAAATGACCTTATTAACACAGCATTTTATATACATATATGTGCTTAAATCTTGCTCTAAATTTTGAGAATTGTAAACCATTACTTTCAATAGTTTTAACATTGTTGGCTATTATCTTAGTGTTATCCTCCATGTGATTCCAAATAGAAAACTGTTTAACCAGTTTATGAACGAGTTTTTACAAAACGTTGGGTGATGCAGAGATGGAATCTTCTTTGACGAAAGAAGCTGAATTCAAAAAATTCAGGCGATTTGGATCTAAGCTGACCAGCTTTGTGGTGGGGCAAAGCGTAGTGTACGGCTAATATGGAAAAGCAAACTGTAAATGTAGAGAATTGAAACTGGAGAAGAAATACCAGAGTTCTTTGAAGGACCGCAAACCTATTATATACTAGCTGTGCAAATAGAACTGCAATACAGGTATCTGCTAGTTCGTGCAAAGTTATGTCGACAGAAGGCAAATACCACTACGCTTATGCACAGGAAATGTTTTATATTTACATACCGATACATTTTAGGAAGCTGTTGTTAAATATAATGATTACAATAATTTTCTATACGAGATTCACATTTATACTATTAAATAGGTTCAAAATTACCCAAGAAAAAGGAATAAAGTTGCACAGGACACCTAAATCACATATTTTAGTAGATCACAAACATTTTCGGTTTACCTGGAGGCTTTAGTGTAATTTGGGCACAAAAATGAATAAATAAAGAAAGAAAAATTGTCATTCACTAAAAAACACGAAAAAGTTTTATGGATAGACCGTGGACACCTAAAAATCATAACGCTGTTTTTAGCACTAAAAACTGGAAACGTGTCGTCGTCCAAAAAATTTTTATTCTTCAGAACTGTACTGAAGAGGGGAACTTGTCAGAAAGCGCGTATAAAATTTATGTGAAAGAAGTACTCTATCTGAGAACAAGCAAGAACAATGGAAGAACAAATTGACCAACTCTTGAGCTTGTAGGACGTCAACTGATTTTTATAATAACACAAACTTGTATGCAATACTTGCATGCGGTGGACCGACATTGAAAAGTTATCAAAAAGAAAACCTATCCATTTAAATAGAAGTTGTCTATAACATTTTATATTTTGAATTCACGCGTCAATATAATTATTCAGCATAAAGGAAGCGACAGAGTATGCAGGTTTATTGTGTTAGTAGGCAATTAATTTGACGAATACACTACAAGAAGGATCAATTTTTATCTGTCGAACAAGTCTGCGAAGTATAATAACCCTAACGTTCAAAAAATGGTATCTTTGCGGGGGTAAATTAAATAGAACTCTTGTTCTGTAGAGTTGCAATAAGACGGCGCCAGAAAGCGTACGTTGATTGTGTTAGAGCCAATTAGAAGAATTTATATCTTTTATTAGGCGGTTTATTCTCTATAGGGTTTCTGAAGCCCCGGACATCACTAATTAGATGACAGCACTTAGATAATTTATTATACTGAAGGATGCTTTAAAATTTAACCGGCCTAACCAAGTATTTGTATTACGAAGCGCTATTTTATTTGTTTGAGCTAATTGTTTGCAAAACCCAAACACGACCATTTAAAATAGCAGCGTATAGTTATACCTGAAAGATTACGTTTAAGTTCAGTAACTTAATAACAGATATTTACTTATAAACTACGTACAAACTTGCTACTATAGTTCTCGATAGTTTTGTATAATTTACTTTATAGAGTAGTTAGTTACTAAACAACCAAAAGTCAAACAAGAAATTATAGAACTTCTAAAGCTAGACTATCAGAAAGCTGAGCTTTCAATGGTAACCCCGAAAATGCTCATTTGCTAAATATAAATTTGTAGTAGCTATTGTATTGGAATTAGTGATAGCCACGGGTAAATGGTTCTGTAATACATTGGAAATGCTTGAAATTCCATTTAGAAATTTGGACCTTTAGAAATACCATTTAGTAATCTTGTCATTGATTTTGATATTGCTAAGTGCGGTTTCTAACTACTAACACGAATTATTCAAGATAATCTTGTTTCTGATTTAAAAATTAGATAATATATTATCGCTATTCAACTAAGTATATAAGTATAAGCTTATCATGTTGCAGTGATTCGCTGAACGAGCAAAAGCCCGTTGCATAGGTAACCGACGAAGTTATATGGTAATTGCATAAAACAATTTATGTTTGACGGATAGTGGGGTAGAGGTTAAGGTAAGTGCTTAAAAGAGGAAGTATTATTGTCGAGAATTACCTGTCTAAATAGATAATTTTTTAGACGCCATTTGATTTCGATTAGTTTCAGGCTTTTGAAATACCAACCCAAGTGCAAAAATATATTCGGCGGGAAGAAGTCAGCAGCGAATTTTCATCAACCTTTTTCTTCCAGAGTGTATTTTTAAATAAACGTAAAATTCGTACTTAGAATTTGAGTTATACCTTTCACCTTAACAACCGTCCTTATTGCATCTGTAAAGCAATGTTTACTTGCCATCTGCAGGGGCTTCAAAAACGACCCTTAAATGATAAAATATAATAATCAAAAATGGTAGAGGGTAATCGAGTTGCATTTCTTGCATTGATACAACAATCGTTAAGACCACTGTCATGCATCTGTAGAAATAAAATTTACTTGCAATCCAACCCGTAGGGGCCTGAAAAACCACCCTTAAAGGATAAAAATATGAAAAATCAGAGATGGCAGAAGCTAATCGGGTTACACTTTCCGCATTGGCACATATATTGCTAATACCGCCCTTAATGCCTGTGCAAAAGGAATTTACTTGCGACTAGTAGGGGCTTCAAAAACCACCCATAAAGGTTAAAAATATAAAAAATTAGAAATAGCAGAAGGCAATCGTGTTACACCTGCATCCTCAAAATTATCGCTAAGACGCACCTTAACGCACTTGGAAAATGTACATTTATATGCAACCCGTAGAGGCTTTAAAAACTATCCTAACATGATAAAATATAAAAAATCAGAAATGACAGAGGGTAATCAAGTTACACCTTTGTGTTAGTACAACTATCGCTAAGCAGCCTTGAGTGCACGTGTAAAAGAAAAAATTTCTTTCAATCCGTTGCGTGTGCAAAAACCACCCTTAAAGAATAAAAATATAAGAAATCAAAAATAGTTAAAAATAATTGAGTTACCCCTCAGTCTTGGCACAAATATCACTAAGACTGTTCTTAACACATATGTAGAAATCAAATTTTTTTGCAGCTCTTAGAGGCATCAAGAACCACCATTAAAAACTAAAAGTAAAAAAAACTAAAAATGATAAAAAGCAATCGGGTTGCAGCTTCTGCACTGGAGGAACTATTACTAAGAGCACCTTTAATGCTTATGTAAAAGAAATTTACTTGCGGCTGGTAGGAGTTTCAGAAACCACCCAAGGACAAAATAAATAAAAAAATCTGAAATGGTAGAACTTATTCGAGTTACCTGATTATTTATTTTTTTATTCTTTAAAGGTGGTTTTTAAAGCCTCTGCGGGTCGCAAGTAGATTTTTGTTGTACCAATGCGGAAATTGCAACTCGACTATTTTCTGCCATTTCTGATTTTTTATATTCTTATTCTTTAAAGATTGTTTTTGAAGCTCCTACGGGTCGCGTGTAAATATTATTTTTTACTTATTCGTTAAGGATGGTCTTTGCAATAAGTGTGCCAAGGATAACGTGTAAGTCCAATTATGAAAAGCGGTTTTTACGTTTATTGACAAAGAGGTTCTGGAAAAAATGGCTGAAAATTGGCTACTAACTTCACTCCCATAATAATATAGAGGTTACCATAACACGAAATCAAGCAAAGGAAAAGGACACGGTAAGATGGTAATTTTGTATCTTTTATTGCATCCTCATTAATACAATTCAGCCGTATCCAACTCACAGTATAATTGGTGGTCACTGTGAAGTTTACCCTACTAAAACGTCTCTGATATCATGCCCCACTGTTGGGCTGACAATCTTGTGTATTTTAACCTGTGAAACTCGTGCCCCACAAATTGGGTCGTAATATTGTGTAGTTTAACCTCAAATCTTGCCTTTGAGTGCTCCCAATAATTTCTATTACCTAATTTCCTAAATTAATATTGACACCTACCTGTTACATCCAAAAACTTCCTCGCAATATCCCCATGCTGAAACCTAAATAGAAATTCACACCAATCACACACTCAAAAATAACTCAATTGACCAAATACATCACACTCTATTTAAATTAGATCCATAGTACATTTTAAAACACCATTCCTTTATGTACATTCATAAAGGTCAATAAATCTTATAACAATAATCATGCAAATTGATAACCTTTTAAACACATATATTTTTATTAAAGTAAGAGGGCGTTCCTCATACCTTATGTTAACCTTTTGTCTTAGCATGAGCTCATAATAAAACTCTACAACTGTGCATATAAATTTCCTGCACTACCAAATATCAATAAGCCCTCTATACCTCATTACAACATTTGGTTATCTGTAAATCCATTAATTATTTTTAAAAATCGATTTCCTTTTAAAGTCCCATAAATGTCTGTTCACTAAATATCAAATAATAATAAAAACACATCAAACTCAAATCCAAATAATCACAAACACCATAAAAATATTTACCACTCAATGTTCTATTCTATCGCCTACCTGGTTTTTATCTTCTAAATGTGCTCCACCGCCTAGCTCCTTGGAGATGCTGCCGTCTAGTAGATACCCAGTTCATCAGCTAACTCCCTGGTCCAATTACCATATCTGCCATGCATGCCGCTGTTTACAATTTCCAATCCAAAAATTCCAATCTCCAAAATTAACTTTTATTATTCAAACATCGCTTTTTTTCATCATTCAAACAATTTCAAATTTTAATACTTCCGTGCATTCCAATACCAACATAATAAGCTTTGTACTTACATAACACTTTAACGTTTTAACACAAAAATGCTTTATTAGCTTCTACATAAATTTTTATTAAATTGCACTAGTTCACTTGAAAGTAACTATTATCACCAATGATGGATGAAATTAAAACGAAAGACAAAGAGAGCACGGCCCCTCCCTGCCAGTGATTATATAAGTAAAATTTGCCCCCCCCCCCGTTTTAAATTGGCATGTACGCTTGTACACCCGTTTCTATAATTCTTGAAAATCTTTTCTAACCGCTCGTTGTTCCAGCAAAAAACATCTAACGAACCTCGGATTCTTGTGAATTTCCATAACGAACATAACTATACTCGGTAAATCGCTTCAAACTTGAAACTAATTTTTGTAGTTTTTTTATGAAGGCCGCCAGGGAAACTTAATTTTCTAAATGGGCGCCAGTGCACAAAAATCTTCCGACAGCTAGGGGTTTATTCCTGGGTAGACCAATAAGAAGTGGGGGGGAGAAGTCGAATTTTGTTTGCAAACCAATGCTAAACAAAGTTAAATAGGCGCCACCAAGTCCTGAGATAATCACGATAAGAGCAAAGCACAATTCTAAGGGCGGACGTGGAAACCTTCGTTAACAAAAACCTGTCTTATAAAAATAAGACTCAGCTCCTGTAAGAAATTACAAAGATTAAATAAAAAAATTGTAGAACACCATTTGTGTTCTATAAAAGTATTAAAAATAAAAAAATCTATATCCAATATGGTATTGGCACAAAATTATTACTCAAAATTTCTACCTTTATGTTATCAGATTTGATCGCATTTGACGAAAATAAAAGTCTCAAAGTTTAGCTAATTGTTTACTGAAGTAAAAAACTTTCTTTTAAAAAAATCATAACTTTTTAACATGTAAAAAAATTCTCAACAATAACTATTTATAACAAAGTCAAAATTTTGTCTTTCTAAAGCAAAAGACTGCTCTCTAAACATAAGCTTGTTTTAAATATTTGATCAAAATAATTTATAACCACAATGCATTGAACTAACATTTCTATGCTGGGCAGATCTTATCAGGTAGATTACAGTTTCATAATTATTACGCAGCGTGTATTTAAATTTTTATACTTAGTTTTTATAATTTATCTGTGAATAATAGCTAACTTCAAGATTGAAGAATGTTTAGTTTGAATTTTAGGAAAGCTGCACGAAACATCTGCTTTCACGGCAAACATCTGTCAAATGTTGCTACATCACAAAAATGTATAACGTCGAAAATATACCTTGAAATTTATCTGAAGTTCAAATGGAACAAAGCTTACAATTATATAAACCTAACCTGACAAAATTTCTTTTACGGCTTGTAAAACCAGTTCAACAATAATCGAAAATGAAACAGATCATATGTTCATAAACATGATAGCAAATTTCGTGTTTTTTATATGACTATCTGTTTATCAAGAATAACGACATTCTAAACACATGCAAAAATTTCTTAAATTTAATAACGAACCAAGTGCATCTGATTCTCCTCGACAAATCCGAACAGAAATTCCATCAGTTCCAAACAATATTATAAGCCATTTCAAACTTAGGATAACAGCAATCACGACCACATGTCTGCAATCTCAAATGCTTGTACAAAACCATACAACTTACAAAACCAAAATCTTCACTTGTCCTTCTCTATTGTTTTTCGTAGACGCGCTAAATAAATGAAACAAAATTAAATTAGGTTAGTACAATGTATAAATTACAAACCGTTAGTAGAAGTTACTGAAATTGTTCCAAGTCTAGCATGACCTGAACCACTCACACAAATAATTCAACCGAAGGTCGCATGCCTCTAGTCTGGAATACATCTTGATGAATTGATTGCTAGGGAGTTACTAACGAACCAAACTCAAAACAAATGTTCGCGACGGTATTAAAGACTCGCGGTTAAAGGTGGGGAAATACGTAAGATGCAGGATTACTAGAGGTGCTCGCCAAAATAACTTTATGTGACACAGATATTTTACTACAAGAAGATTATTAAAACGAAGCGTTCCATTAGGTACTCTATGGAACATTATTAAAGAGTAAAGCACGCTGTAACGGGAATTTTTGTAGGTTAACATTTTACGCTTCCTTTCTGTTAGAGTACTTAAAAATACATCGTTTCTTTGGGATCGCTATTTGTATAAAGTAAATACTTCAGAATAGTTCAGATTTGTATGCAATTTAACTCGTGTGTATTAATTTAAAAGTAGATAATTTGAAGATTGATTTTCATTAATAAATGAATTGTAAATTGGATTATTCGTAAATTACTTTCCCACTTATCGAAAATGATAAACAGCTCGTAATTAAATTTTGTTGCTTATGTGGATATACAAGTTTAGATAATAGTCGATAAGAGGTTATGGTAACAACTATTGAATAGAAACAGATTAGAGAGGAGTTGTAGTTTGTGTTTTGTTCCGATATTACGTTAAAAATACTGTTTCCTTGTTACTTTACTAATTGTGTTTTTAGTTGAGTTTTCTTGTGAAGTAAAAGTTGTTTTATTAACTGTAGAGCAGTGTGGTTCTGATGGCTTTTGAAGGAAAGATGCTTGATAGGCGAACGTGTTTGACTCGACCGCACGTGCTTGTTTACGGAACATTGACTGACAGTTGTAGTGATACGCGTAGCTTTACTAATTGTTTCTGTTGCTTTTCTGTTGGAAATAAAAGTTGTAGAACTTGCTTGCTAAAACTTGACCGATTCTTCTTTAGGATTACTGTGTGCGCGATCTAGTTTAGTGGTCCTTTTTATCAGGGTAAGTGCAATAAACTTGTACAGAATTTTTAAAGGAGCCACTTTAGTCAGGTTTTAAACTCCCTAAAACATTTGCAAAATGAAATTGCAAAAGTGTTTAACTCATTCCGTATTAATGATATGTTAAATTTACCTTGCATTCAATAATAAGTAAATAAAATATGAAGGTACATTTTTTTAAAGACGAGATTGTGAGAGTGATCGTGTTTTTAAATGTTTCGCCGTATCCAACCAATGCCTTTACCAACTGAAATTAGCTTCAGAAGTTGACGAAGTTCTTTCTGCTGAAGCAGATCCGCAATACGAAAAATTCTTGGCGGATGTTTGGATCGGAATTATACTAACTTTAATTGTTCTTAGTTGCGTGTGTTGCATGTGTTCCTGTCTGTTGTACCACAAATTCCACCCCCGCGAATAGACTGTGAATCTTTGCCAAGCTACACCAGTGCATCCGGCTTACCAAGCTAACAGGAAGCTTTCGATCTGGGATGGAACCATGGACACCCCACACTCCACCAACTCCAGCTGCAAGGCTATCAGTAGCCGAATTAGTCCAATTCTATAGAAACTCTTCCGGTGCTCCTGGTTGTGTAAGTTGAACTATTTCATACTTGTTATTACTGTAAATATCTATCCGTTTGTTTTGCAATATTCTTCGTCGTTCTGATACCTTTTACAATAGACTTGCCTGCTATTAATAAAAAAAAAAAGAAAGAAAAAAAAACAATCAATACTACTGAATTACTCATATCAATTGTGACTTACCTATTTATCTTTTGTTAACTTTTTGTCTGCTTTATGTTTAATTGGTGTGTGAGGAAACGTTTCTGCTACTCCCCAATATTACCTCACTTTGTACTAAAAATTTTTGTATTGCTTTTACCGTTGTTATATTATATAGATTATCTAAACAGTTTTTTTTTACATTCTACCAAGTACTGAATAACTTAGACTTTTCATTGCTGCTATGCTTTTTCTTTATTTCAGGTTTGCTGGACTAATCTTTTTTATTGCAGGTTTACTATTCTAATTTTTTTTTATTGCAGGTATTGTTACTAACTCCTTACCGCCGCATACATCATATGTCAGTCTGCTTTCTACAACCCCCCCTAATCTCCGATTGAGCCCGGTCATTTCTTTGACTTTCTTTGTGTTACGTAGCATAAATTTGGCGCCCAACGTGGCTGCCACGAAAAAACGTAACAACGCTTAGCACATTATCCTCGTAATTCAATGCGAATAAATACTGATCAAATTAAACATATTACAAACTGTCAACCACCGTTCTAATTTAGCATCTACATTTTCATTTGTCTACGCCTCCAACTTGAACAAACATCTTTCATCTCCCTTGTATCTATAGCTTTATCTCACACATATGCCTCCAGCAGCTGGATCTCTGCCCTCTTGTACAATCACACCAATCACCTTGCTTGGCTCCATTCTCCCACCTTTTAACAGACGTGTGTTTGTTTCTAAATATCCTTGAAATTATTGATTTTATTTAGGTCTCTTTATTATACTGTCTCCTGAATTAAGTATATGCATCCCTCTTGAACTCGATACAATTTTATTCTGTCTTGGTCTTTTTTTGGCTCTTTCCTATACAACCTTCAATATTGAAATCAATATTTTAACCACCAAACCACGTTTACATTAATTCCAACGGTTGTTCTTTTCCAATAACCCATTAAAGTTTGTTTAATGCAAAGTTTACTGAGTAATATTATCGCCCCTCGTTGTTTTGTTTTAAACGTGTTGGATTTTACATTTGAAAATAGAAATGTTATTTCAACACATGCTCCATGCTTTTAAATTGTCACATGCTGCAAATTTAAATACGTTAAAATGATTTTACTCCAATTATTATTTATTATGCCCTATATTTATACAAATATTATGTTACATTATTCTTGGATAAATTAAATTGACCATACATTATTATACACTACTTAAGTTAAAAAAAAATTGTTAAAAATATTCCAACTCCCTAACTGACTAAATTTATTTTATCTTATTCAAAAGCTCTCAACCTATGAGTTCACTTGTGCCCTTATATATCCCAATGACCCCTTAATTACATGATAATATATATATATATATATATATTGATGTGATAAGGAAGACATAAGAGGTCATTGGGCACCACACTCTCTAAAGAAAACCAACCCAAATCAGAGATAATTAAACTTTCAGTATTTGATTTCTAGTCTGTATAATATTTCTAGTAGGATAAGCTTATTATAGTATTGGCTAGTACATAAGGTCAAACCCATGTTCTAACTATTGTCTAAATATTTTCTTGAAAAATATCATTTAAAACAAGTTAACGTCGGTGAAAATATAAAAGCATCCCTTGATCGAAAAACCTGTGTGTAAACATTCATCCACTTTAGGAACACTAAATAACTTCAATGATAAGTTATCCTCTTTAAAAATATCACGTAATGAACATTATTTAATCCAAAACGTAATACCCTACATTTATTCACATGCTTTGAAAAAACTCAACTATTTTCAGACTCTTCGAAAACTTTAAATCAATTTGTAAAGGACAGCGCATTATCTTCCTTGAATCAATACACATCAATTAAGCAAGATCGCGGAACGCGATAACGACAAGGACTATAAACCAGATAAGATAACACGTTTCTAATAGCTATAAATTATAACATAAGCTCATAAAATTTTAGTAAGAGATCGTAAAATTTTATTATGGCAATAAATCTTAAATTGACAAGCCATTAAAGATAAGAACATACAAAATTACAGTTAATTATTACATCATGGAATGAGTCAGACCTACTAGAATGTAATGGGAACGTTTGAGAACGATGAAGTATTTTGAATTTTATAATAAGCTATTTGGGTACAAGGTCACCTGATAATTTAATCTATTAGAATAAAAGTATTTTCAAAAGCGGACAAAGTAGACTTCATTATAAAGATCTATTTAACATGAAAATCTAATAAAATGGAACCATGGATCTTTCGATGCAGTTAATTCTAAATGGAAACGATCTTCAGCTAGCAATTATAATGAAGGACATGTTGTAATGGAGATAGGTATACCAGCAAAAGTTTGACGATCCAAAACGCAAGTATAACTTTGTTTTAAAGCGTTAGAGAGACAATTTGTAATTTTATTAAGTAGATTAAGCTATTATAAAATTTTCGCGTATATAAAATTACTTGTGAGTGAATAATTTTCTTTGTGATTTTGAGGTCAAGTCTCGAAGTGGTTTGACCTTTACAAAAGGTCTGCTCAAAGTTGCTGAGCAGCCTGTCTGAGGCACGGTAGTAGGAGAATATTTATATTATTCATCTTCGCCTTAAAGGGTGACATATGAAAAGTTTTGAGGTTTTCTAATTATTAACAAGGATCAGGTGAAGATATTATCTATGTCTAGTAGAGATGAAATGTTGTTTCTTTCTAAACCTAAGTAGCAAATTGTATTTATAAACTTTCTTTATATCTGTGTTTAAATAAATTTCTTAGATAATGTGTAGAAGAAAAAACGCATCGAGGATTGTTCATAAAAGAAGTATTTTGTAATTATAACTGTAATGTTGAGATTTCTTTGTTTTTGTTTGATTTTCGAAAAAGTTCACAGCATATTTCTCGGTGTGCTGGCAAGAGAATACGGGCATATTCAGGTAC
Organism: Platerodrilus igneus; assembly: GCA_036346225.1. NCBI lineage: Eukaryota > Metazoa > Arthropoda > Insecta > Coleoptera > Lycidae > Platerodrilus > Platerodrilus igneus. The sequence continues at coordinate 8,889,763 of JARFIW010001381.1, forward strand.
GAATCCACATATCTTTTTATCTTTTAAATTAATTGACACCTTTATTGGTCAGGGCGGCTGTACTTTAAAACACACACACATACGCACACACCTACCCCATACTCACATCAGAATCTGCACCAGCATCCGTACCCGCACAATCGCACACCCGCTTACCCGCACACACACAGACATACATACAGACACACACGCACGCACGCACGCTCACACGCACGTACGTACGCACGCATTCCATCCAAATTTAGACTCCATTACAGTAAACTTTAGAACATATCCATACGACCGGACCTTTCCTCGAGATTACACGATTACCGTACTTTCCTTTTCAATAAATTAGTTGTTTGATCAGTTGTGTGGCATGTGGCGCCATCATGTTGGAATTTGTTACGTTCACTTTCCGACAAGAAACTAATCCGTTTCCTTTTTCTTTCATTATTCGTTTACGTAGATTCTGCCTCAATCCTCCAACAACACCCGGTATAATTTACATATCGCTGATGTCATCCATCCAATCTCGTCCAAAAATCTTTCAATATGGCATGATATCGAACTCCATTGGCCGTAACATGGCGATCATTTTCATCTGCGAAAACATACGGTCCAATCACACCTCCTGCATGAAATCCACACCTCTCGGTCACTTTTTGTAGATGCAATGGAATGTTTTGCTGTCCAATAGCGCACATTTTGTCTATTAACAAAGCCATTAAGCCTAAAATGAAGATAATTTTTCGATTAAATTAAGGATTTTCTTCAAACTTTTGCAAAGCCCAATCCGACAAATTTCGGCGCTTCAAATGATCAGTTCTTGAGTGAATTTGATCCTGTAAGGGTGTAGGCAATGATCTTTAAACAAAATCCACCATAATACGGACTGAGAGATTCCCAATTTTTTTGTACGGCGTGGAATCGACTGATTTAGAACATTTTGAAGTAAAGCACTTATGGCTGCGATATTTTCGGTACTTCGACAAGTGCTGCCTTATTGGCACAGGAACATTCAATAGTGAATGACCAGAATTTATCGACTATTGGCACAGCCTGCCATTACTGGCCGAAAATTTGAGCAAGCGCCCTTAAAGTTGCGACCACCGACTCAGAATTTCGGTTGTAATTTATAATAATTTTCAAACGTTGTTCGTTTGTGAACTTTACCATGATAAAAATGTAAGCCTTGACTGCCGTTTTGACATTGACAGATCAGAAAGAAGTTTAAGGACCATGAAGGATTGTGGAATGCACCAGTCCTGGTGCAGTAGGTCAACTTTATTTTTATTATCAACATTCGTGTGTAAATGCATGTCACCCTTAAATAACTTATATCAAGCATTGACGTTAAAAGAATATTTAATATAATTTTTAAGTATATTAGGGTGCTGGGGCTAGCGTTTATTTAAGTATTATTAAAAGGTTTTATTATGATATGAATGCTATCGTAAAATAAATCTACGTTTTTATTTAGTAATGGGGGGGTATTTATACTGTGTAAAAGTTCATAGTGAGAAACCAATCAGAGCTGCGTAATTTTTAAGCAGCAATTTTAAATCACTCCTATTTAAAAAATAATACAAAAGGAAATTTATTTTCAGCAGTTTGTAAGGATTTATCTTACGTAGTTATTAAATCCGTTACAACTAAGCGCCGTAATAATTACATTAAAACTTTTCAGCGAAGGATAATAAACCAATATATATTAAGGTTTATAAAGTCCACAATTAAAAGTTGGCGCTTTTAAAATTAAATAACTTAATGGAAAAGCTTTGCAAAAGTTAAATACGGAGAAAGGAGGTTTAGCTTGCTCTAACATAAAAGCAAATTCACTTTAAATCTCACCCCATAATTAAGTTTACTGCAACTTGAAAAGTTCAAATGAATAACAAAGTGATAAGGCCCGTATTTTAGACAAGAAAGCTTTAGTTCAGTATTGTGCCCGTAATTGGTAATGTTTTTGTTTAAAAAGTGATAAAAACTTTCGCTAAAAAACGGCAATTATCGATGAATTTAAATTATAGTAGCCAGGAAAAGCTATGTATAAAAATTTAAGGGTTTAGTCTTGTACCTAACGTAGGGTGTAGATTCTTGACTGGTGAAAATTGAATAAAATCAATAAGTTGTAAAGAATATATGCATAAAATGTTACAAATTGTATAAATTAATTTACAAACCTTTTGAATTATTGTGCTGTTTTGTTCTTACTTCTTCTTATGCCAAAATAGTGCCAAATCGTCTAGTTTCTTTCTACTGCCCCTAAAGGAGATGGTTGTGCTAAAACGAACTTTGTAATTCAACACTAACAAGTAGATTTATATTTGTTAGAGTTCTTTTTCAACGGACGTTTCGTTGCCTCTAAAATACTCAATGCACAGAATTTTGATCACCATTTAACTAATTGTTAACTCTTAATTAATTGGAAAGCAAAATACAACAAAAAATTGACTTAAAATAACAGAAAAAAACTTCGGCATCTTGTTACGTGCTGAATCGACCTAAGGCTTTTGAATTAATTTTACTCTACAGGGGGCGGAGTGCTGTAACAGTAAATTAGAGCACGGGCTAGTTGTCAGTGCTGCTGAGTGGGTCCTACGAAAGCCTATATATTACTTTTAGGGATATACAAATTCTGACACTTTTACTAAATACATATACGCTTATCTTGAAAGATATTTAATCTCCGTTTGTCTATGTATAGCATTTGAGCACCAATTCCAGCTGAAAAGAATCAACACAGATAATGCATACGCGGAAGGTGTGTGTTAAACTGTTATTCTCCTCTATGGGGCCGGTTCCCCTGGGTTGAATTACACTGGCCTCTTTCTATGACTGAAGGTCACTAAAGAGAGGTTTCTTCCGGACTAACTCGGGGTCTATTTCTGCGGAGGCATGAAACATGCAGGATGGGGCCTAAAATTTACTAAGCAAAAATACCGCTGATCTGATTGACCTTAAACAAATATTGCGCCACTGCGTCTGATCCGAATATTTGATAATTTAAGGGAGAACGCAGAAAACCCTCAAATATTTTCTTTAACTCGAAACCTCAAATCTCAATGAATAAAACACTGCTGCTATTATCACGGGACCTGGAACAAATGCATGATTATAATTATATAAAAAAATTAATAGGAGCACTCTTTGTGTCCTCAAACAAAACAGACAATCCTTATTAGACGAAGTCATCAATAGGCAAATCATTTGACCTTTGAACCAATAATTCCAAACACGAATCCATAAGGAAATAAACAAGCAAGCTTAATGTTTCTCTATTAATCTCTTTCGTTTCTTACAATTACTTTTCACAATGTTTCATATTGTTATATACAATTGAAATTAATCCTTTTACCACTGAAATGGTTGCTTTTTATATATTTATTTACAATTTTTTTATTATTAAACAGACCACTGGGCTGTTCATCAAAACTTTCCTTGCCTTTAATACTTACAAAAAAATCATAGACTTGAATAATACAAATACTAGCTCTTTATGCATATTTGGTAATGCTTTCCACTAATTTATTACTGAAATACTAAAAATTATTGGACCTGTCCGATCAAAGATTTTTGATAGGGGTGCACACAACTAAAAAATATATAAGCAGCGCAATATAAGTAAATATCGTTAAAGCTATTTCTTAAACAGATTTCTTGTATGCGTATGTTTAATTTAAGTGTATCAATGACAGTTATTAATGGACCAAAGTAGAATTTGCTTTTGAATTTACTTACTTCTATAAATTCAGGATCTTACTGAAATGTACGAATTGTACGCATCTTATATTATAGAGTTTAAATTTTATACGATTAGCAATAATTAAAATCTTAAAAATCAAATTTTAAAGAAATCGCAAAGTTCCGTACTATTAATAGAAATGCGATTTCTAAACACAACGAGATGGCTACCTTCTACCATGTAAACGACGAAGTATTCATGCCAAAAATAGTTTTTACTCACCATGAATTTTTTCTATTTAATGGGTGTAGATGTAGACACATTACCTAGGTCGTAATAGAAGCGGACCTTGACCTGATACCCTGTCCTTATGCTTGCGGACCAAAACATATGTTTCCCTTGTACTATACACGACGAAATTTATTAAACTGTACCAATATGTTTGAATTCCAACATAACTTTAACGAATGCAAATTCTTCTGTAGGATGTAAAATACTAATTTTATTACATACGTGGAATATTACCAAATAGCTGCATCAAACAAGTACGAATGATTTCTCAGCATTTCATATTTAATTTCGTAGATTAAAAATTCCAGACATCAAACTTGCAACAAGCTCACGTCATCTCATAAAAAAACTCCATGAGCTCATAATTCAAAGCAACAAACAAAAACAAAAAACTCGCTAAAACAAATTTGAATAAATATTCTTGTTTTAATAGATTATACCAACCAATTCTAAACTAAAGTATGTGTTCGTGTATACATAATATTATAGCCGTACATCACCACTAATTAATGGCAATCCTGATTGCCCATATCAAAATCATCGTGCTTTTTTGCACGAAATTATTATCACTTCCTGACTACATGTGGCAAGCAAGTTTTCGAAACTTTCTATTATCTGGTCGTGTTATTTCTTGTATGGATGGGGAATAAGCTATTTGCAACATTGACAACGCCGATACGTTTATTGTGGCGTTTTCCATTTAATAAATATTTTTAATGCGGTCGTGGACGCATAACAAATTTTATTGAAATGAACCGTGGTAATTTGACACCGTACACTGCCTCTCTCCAAAAAGAAAAAATTTATCCAAACAAAAGGAGCAGTGGGGATAAAAAATTTTTATATACCCATCACTTCTCACGACAAAAGGGAAAGGAAACTAATTCCCACACTACTCTACCTATACTAACACTAAAGTAAATGATACACAAGACCATTTCAGTTGAACATCATACTGATGATGGTGTCAACTGTCAACTCAGAGTTTGGGATGTTGAATATTGAAGCGTTGTGGCAACTGCGCGTACTATACGTCCTAAAGAAGACACAATCGGTAAGGACACTTGTCTCTATACACATCTTCACTCAATCACAAAAACTTTCTAAATTACCAAAATATACTAGGTTATGCTAACCTACTACAAAATTATTTAAGTCCTGTGACTTAACAAACTACAAACCTTTAGGTCCGATTGACTGAGCAGTCCAAAAAATAAAACTAAGATCTTACTGACCTACCAAAAGTTTAGAATTTTAGGTGTTAGTAACCTAACAACTGCAACCCACAAAAATGCCTAGGTTCTCTGACCTACTAACACTCAACACTAGGTCTCAATAACCCTAACGAACCTTAAAACCTCAAAATGTTACTAATTGCACCTCATATCCACTGCTAAACAAACTTCGCATATTATCAATATGCCTATAACCTAAATTATAAACTGCAAAAATTTCGTTGTTTTTCATTTTAGTTTAGAATTGCGAGTTAACTAAAATATACCTATTAATATCTCTCTTAATTAATCTCCATTTCCTTCCATAATAGCAGAAAATGGCTTTAGATCATTAACGTGCCACTTTCCAGCTTTACTACCATCCGAATTTATTAATTGATATACCAAAGGCGATATTTTTTTTTCAACTCTACATAAAACATATTTGGGGGCTAGCTTTGCGGTGAACTTGTCGTCTGCGCTTGAAAGAATCTTAATAATCTTCCAAACTTTCTCTCCTTCTTTGTATACAATATCTCTCCTCCTTAGATTAAACCTTTTGCATGAGTTTTCGTAAGCTACATGTAAATTCTCACGCACATCTATAAAAACTTCAAACAATCCTTGACGATCAGTAGCGTAAAGTGGTCTACTACCTGGTATAACTTCAATATCCTCTTCCGGCGTAAATCCAGAACCATAAAACTTTCCTGTAATTGGAACAGCACGTCCAAAAACAAAAAAATTTGGGGTATGACCCGTGGCTTTATGCTTTGCTGAATTAATTGCGAATTGAATTTGTGACAACTTAACACCCAAGAGTCATGTTCATCAACATAACAACGCATGGGGGTACCAATTTGTTTTATCAATCTTCTCTACAAAACTTTACTTGAAGCGAATAAACTGCGTTGTACCATACTTTTTCAATCTCATACTCCGCACCTAAAGATTTAAAAATTCAACCTGTCAATTGTGGTCCATTATCACAAATCATGAATTGCGGTACACCAAACACTAAAAATACTTTCTCCTCAAGAAATTTCTCTATCGCATGAGCTTTCGCTGTGCGCATAGGGTGGCGGCTCCGTGGCGTAGTGGTATGTGTGTGACTACTACGCCCAAGGTCCCGGATTCGAATCTCGACACGATCCGCTTGAAAAATGTTAGGCGAGCATTTTCACAAAAATACACCCTCATTCGGATGAGAGGTAAAATGGAGGTCCCGTGTGTGAGTGTTGTTACGCACGTTAAAGATCTCTACCTTGTTTGGAACAGCAAGGGTTCGACAAAATTCAAAATTTTCCAGGTAAAAAAAAAAACTCGTTTCCTGGCCAATGTAGTACCTTCGGGTGGACCATTGGAAAATCATATGTAATGTGCGCATAGGGTGCATAATCGTATATTTAGAGAACCAATCTCCAACAATTAACAACCATTTAAATCCAGCTTTAGATCTTGGAAATGGACCCATAAGATCCACTGCCATTACTTGAAATGGAAATTTTACTTGCGTCTGTTTTCCCATCTTCCCGAATGGACCTATATTTGATGATTTTTGTGCCCCACAAACTAAACATTGCAAAACTTCAAAATATCCATACGCATTTTTGACCAAAATGACCTCAGTTGATGGATAGATTGAAGCGGTAGATTCGTAGTATGAACTTAAAAATAAAATGGTCCCCAACCTTCCACTGTGGATATTCATCGGACGACGCAAAAATTGTTTTCCTCAACGAGATATACCACCGATCCAACTTCTCAAGACTAATTTAAACTAAGTTCACTTCTACATTCTGTACTTCAGGAACAGCTCTAATCAAACAATCTGGCACAACGTTATACACCTATCCCTCGATTTACACGGTAGATACGTTTCTGAAACAAACGTGTAAATCTAAAATTAAAAATTTTCAAGTCAAAACCGTGTAAATCGAAAAGCCATTACTTCCCTCCAAAATTACCCGCATTTTTTCCCTCTGAATTTTACTTTAATTACAGCCGTTAATTTATAATAATCTAAATTATGCATTCACTTGTAATTTACGAATATGGAAAATTAAATCTTTCTGAAACTCTGAAACTTTCACGCAAATACAATTTTCCGTAGACAAAACTTTAATTTTATGCGAAGATATACAGACACAGTGAGCGTGTCCAGCAAGTCGGCACATAAGCCCGGGATTCCCCGTAAGTTGTGTACACAGCGCACGTGTTCGATCACAGTAGCATTTAGTAGAGTGCAATAAAAACAAAAAAAAACTTATTTGGAAAACCGTGTAAAAGCGAGAACGTGTAAAACAAGTACCGTGTAAATCGGGGATAGGTGTATTTACCTTTACGGTGCACTAATTCAAATAAATGTTGGCGTAGACAAACAGCCCCTCTAGCTAGCTTTCCTGTAAGATTCTGAATGTTGTTAAGCCACAATAATGAAAAATGATCCGTTATGACTGTAAAGCGGGCGCCTTCTACCCAAGGGCGAAATCTCTCTATAGCAAACAAAACTGCAAGACACTCTTATTCCGTTGTTATGTAATTTCTTTATGTACGAGTGAGTGATTTACTCGCATAGGATATTACTTTTTCCTCATTATCAACATTCTGAATCAAAACTGCAGTAAGACCGGTGTCGCTTGCATCACACTCAATAACAAAAGGCAAGGAATAATCTGATTGACAAAGAAGGGGGGGGGGGGGGCGATACTAACGCTTCTGTAATTAAAACGAAGGCCGACTCTGCCTGCAAATTCCAAACTATGGCCTGTTCTTTCTTTTTAATAAGATCGTTTATTGGAGAAACTAGAGATGAAAAATTTTCTATAAACCGGCGGTACTATTAAATCATTGCTAAAAACGATTTACTTCTGTAGTGTTCTTCGGACGTGGATAATTTGTCATGGCTATAACTTTTTCAGGATCGGTTCTAAGAGAGTTTGACCTTATTACAAAAACAAGAAACTTGAGCGATTTCTTAAAAAACTGACACTTTTCCAAATTGATTGCAAGACCTGCGTCTTGCAAACATTTTTTCACTTCCTCCAACAAACGTACATGCTCTTCAAAAGATGCAGAAGCTAAAATGATATCATCTAAATAACAAAAAATGTTCGGTTCAAACTGCGGACCAAAAATAGCGTCTACTAGTCTCTGTTGCGTCTGCGCAGCATTTTTAATTCCAAACGGTACTGTAACAAATCTATACTGTCCTCTACCTATAACTCTGAAGGCTGTTTTATCCTTTGAGAATTCCTGTATGGGTGGGGAATAAGCTATTTGCAACATTGGCAGCGCCGATACGTTTATTGTGGTCGTGGACGCATAACAAATTTTATTGAGATGAACCTTGCAAATTTGACACGGTACAGTGATCCTGGTAACGGTATTGCGGTAAACCCTGCTGCTAAACACTCCACATATTGTATACATAACCTTTATTGTAAAACATAGTTATCACAATAAATAACAACAGAAAAATGTACAATCTACCCCTGATTGCCTGAATACGCGGGTGGTTAAAAAACAACTTAATATTATCAATAATACAAATCCAACCAATTTAATTTTTCGGGTTATGTTACGGAAGCAATTGCTAGCGTCTCTGTATGAGAAGTCCGTATGTCCAATACGTTTTAAATATTGTGCACTAACGTAATAGTCCTTTTTAATAATCAACTTTACACAATTTTATCATTATCAGCAATCACAGTTATTGAATACCAAAGAAACAAACAAGCAGCAAATGATGTTTATAAGCTATGAACACACTTTAAACGATTTATAGTTTTTTGTTTGCTTAAAATTCTTTTGAACTTCAAGGCAGAAATCGTTGTAGGTATAAAATCCAAAAAGGCTCCGTTACACTGGACGTTTTTACGTTGACTATGGGTACACCTTCGTCATCATTAGGTTTTCAGTCCTGGAGCTGGTTAGACTCGTACTTTTATTGTTTCCTATTCAGAGCTAATCTACACATTTTCCTGAAATTTCTAGATCCTAAATACAGCTAGGTTCCCTTCTATCATTTTCTAAATATATACCCCATTTCACTAATATTGAGTGGTATGAGAAGGGGTTTGGCAATCTGCGGTTACCAAGATCCCCAACACTCGGACATTTACCGAATTAACTGTTTTGTAATAAATCCTTTCGCACAATCAATATTACTTGAAAATATTGCAAAGCCAACACCTGTAGTTGCTTATAATATTCATCAGGTTTAAGTACAATGGATAGTACCTGCAACGAGATATTTCAAGTATATCCCTTGCTGTAAGCTTTGGAGCACCTTCCATGTCTCATTAACAATCTACATTTGGCATAGTAACCAAGCTGAGTTAAGAATAGGAAATAACCGGGAACAGTTATAAGTGATTTCAAAATCACATCAACAGAATCCACTAGATTCAATTAAGTGTAGATATTTCAATGCAGCAATGCCTCGTGGTTTACACAGCAAGCGTTCAAAACATTTTTCAATTTGCAATCAATGATAGTCAATGAGTTGTATGTGATCAAACTCGTATGTGGATGCGTTTTCCATATTTAATGCAATATTCGGGTACTCCCTTGCGTTAATTTCTTTATTAGTCATCATTAGGTCTTGAATCCTGGAACTGGTCAGACACATACTTTCGTTGTTCCCTATTCTGAGCTAACTTACACGTTTCCCTGAAATTCCCACAGCCTTGATACAGCTCGGTTCCTGCTTCTGTTGTTTCCTAATTATATGCCTTATTTCACCGAGATTCATTGGAATGTGAAGGGGGTTAAGCAGCATGCGGCTACCGAAGATCCCCCAGACATTGCAGAATGAATAGTTTTCCAGTAAATTCTTTCGTACAATTAGCATTAGCTGAGAATATTGCAAATTCAATACCTGTAGTTGCCTATAATAATCATCAGGTTTCACTATCTGCGTGCAATAGTCTGATCTAGGTATACGTTTACCTCTCTGTTTTCCTATCTTTGCTTGTAATATATCCCGCACTATTCCTCAATTGCCTTAGAACGTGTCCTGTCCTTCTATTTCACTATTTTTTGTTTTCCACAGATATCTATCTTCTTCGTACTATCTCTAAACCCTCTTCGTTATTAACTTTGTCTGTCCATGCTATCATCATGCATCTGAAGCACCACATTCCAAAAAGTTTCTCCCTTTTTCCTATCTGCTTCTTCTACTATCCGTTCCTATTTCATGACCACACCGTACTATGCTCCACCTATATGCTTTCAACAGTTCTTTCGTTGTTTCTATGTTTGTTGTCTTCAAACATAGCCGCTGCTCTTTGTTGTTAGATACAGCTCGGCACCACTTCTATTGTTTTTAAATATTTACTCTATTTCACCCATATTCAGTTGTATGTTAAGCTACCTGCGGCTACAAAGATTCCCCATCACTTAATCGTTCGCCGAATTAATAGTTTTCCAATAAATCCTTTCGTATAATCAACATTAGTTGAGAATATGGCCAAACTAACACTTGTAGTTGCTTATAATTATCATCAGGTTCAAGTACAATTACTTATTCCGTCATTAGTGTTTCCGCCTTGGAGGTGATTGGACACGTACCTCCATCGATTTCTATTCTGAGCTAGTATACACATTTCGCTGCAATTCCTACAGCTTGCATCTTTGACTATCTGTGTGCAATAGTTTAACCTAGGTTTACCTCTACCTCTTTTTTATCCTATTTTTGCTTCTAATATATTCCGAACTATTTCTTCATGCCTTAGTACGTGGCCTATCATCCTATCTCTCGTGTTTTTTACTGTTTTCTACATTTTATTTCTTCCCCCACCATTTCTAAAATCTCTTTGCTCTTAACTTTGTCTGTCCATGATATCTTCGTCATACGGCTGTAGCACCACTTTTCAAAATCTCTTTTTCATGTCCGTCTAAGTTTTACAGTCGTAGAGTGCTGTGCTCTACACATTTCCTTTCAGCAACCTTTTACTTGTTTTTGTTTGTTGCCTTTGAACCTAGTAATTGCTTTTTTTTGTTAGTTGCAGCATGACATTGGCTTAATCTTTGTTTTACATCTTTTGCACTTTTCCAACCTTGCGTTATTTGACTTCCTAGATAGTAGAAATTTCTTAATCTCTTGCAAGTTCTCGTTTCCAATCTGAATTTTAATTGATGCCCCCCCCCCCTCCTTTACATACTAGTACATTAGTTTTATGATTGTTAATTTTCATACCGTACCTCTCTGTTACAACTATTTCCAATTCATTAAGAGTTGTTTTTAACTCCTTTTTGGTAAATGCTAATACTGCTATATCATTTGCAAATCGAAGCATGTCAATCTTTTTACATCTACCCGTGCCTCTCTTTTTTGGTATAGTGACTACGATGTTACGTTTGAAATCTTTGGGTATGTCGCCCGTCTCATACGTATAGCTTACAATTGCCTTACGGGGCCTTACCACTTTTTAACTCTTTAATGCTAATTCAAACTCATCTCTAAGTATAGGATTTCCCAAGTCATCCTCTTCAATGTCTGATTAATGTTGTAGTGCTGCTAGTTCCTGTCCCGCACTAGAAATTCCCTATATATTCTTGCCATCTAACCACATTTTCTACACTTTTCATGACGATGTCTCCTTCCACGCGCTTTATATTTTTGCTATACGGTTTTGTATCCATAAAATTCACTCTAATTAATTTGTATGCTTCGTCTGTCTTTCCTATTTTTATCTTAGTTTGTACATCTTTGCACTTTTCATCAATCCATTACTCTTAGCTCTCCTGCACTGACAAATAATTTCCCTTTTTATTGTTTTGTGTTTCTGTTTTCCTGCTTCGTCTAGTCTGTTTTGTATTTTCGTCTTTCTTCTATTAAATTCAATATATCCTTTGTTATTCATGGTTTCTTATTTTCTTTTCGTGTATACCTCAGAAAGTCTCTGGCCGCCATGTTTAAGTTGTATTTAATGTTATTCAATTCTGTTTCTATTTCCGTATAAGAAATTTTCCGATCTAATTTGGCATTTTTTAAAATCTTTCGTAGATATCGTTATGTTTTGGTTTCTCGTAATCAAAGTGCCTTTTTCCGTACCTTTTTTTCAAATTTTTAAATTTAAATTCGGTCTTCATAATTACGATGTTATGGTCAGTGTCAATATTTGCTTCTTTGTAGCTTCTGCAGTCTTTTACTTGATTCCTAAACCGTTGTCTAACCAGAATGTGATCTATTTGACATCTTCCACGTGTATCGTCTTTTAGCATGATGTTGAAATAATGTATTTGTGATGGTTAAATTGTTTTTGTCACACCTACCACCGCATTAAAATCTCCGTAATTATTAAATTTTCACGTCCTTTTAGTAATCTTAGTATGTCTTCGATATCTTTGTAGATCGTGTCTACCTCTTCATCACTGTAGTTAGAGGTGGGCATGTATACCTGTATTATTACTGTATTTACTGATTTAGACCCTAATCTAACCATTCATTTGTAGATAGTTTTCTACACGGTGTCCTAAGTTTTTCGCATAACTATACTCACCCCGAATTTTCTTCCTCTGATCCTGTATGAATTATCCTAAAGTCTCGGCTCCAAAAATCACCCGCCTCTTGGCACAGAACTTCGCTAATCCCTACTATGTCTAATGCTTACCTATCCATTCCAATTTTCAAGTTCTCTAGTTTACCTACTTGCTTTATACTTCTTACATCTCACGTACCAACTCCCAGAATGTTCCCGGCTCTTCCTTTATATTTTTTGATCACATCCTCCAAAGTAGTCTCCTCTTGGAGAGCCGAATGGGGGGACTATTTTAACTCCTTTTACCCCGTTGTTTTAAGCACGCTTTGTACTTGGGAGGTAATGTGGTGGTTTTTCGTTGCCTCACACATCGTAGTAGTGTCTTAGAATGCTGTACTGACTTCTATGGCCTCTGCCACTCTAAGTACCGAAAGAGCTGCTGTCCTCTTTTGGAGACCTGTGTTAGTCTGGTTCCTCACTAAAGACCCCATTAATTTGATTTAACCTTTAGTACAGCTTTTTGGTCACTGTGACACGCAAGGCGTTTCATGCGTTCTAATAATCTAGAATTTTTTCAAGGTGCAGGTCCATTCCGAAGGGGGCATATCATACCCGGGTTTTTATTTTCGCGTCGGAAAACCTGTCTGTTACTTACAGTTTTGAGTATGAACACCGCCACGTTAATTATCGCACCTGTTTCTAACGTTCAATGGTTAGTTGCGTGTTGATCGAATTGGCTAGCCTCGATTGAGTGTTTGGTAGCTAATAAGCTGAACTTATCTAGCGTCTATTTTGCTATCTGTCGACTTTTATAAGTTTCACGCACCATGGTTTTTGCATGTTATTTTTTGTTTTCACAGATTATGCGTCTGAATTATCCTAATTTCGATATCAATGTCGTTCTGTCCGAGTGAACACTAACTTTGTTCCTACGGTTTTACATTTAATACAGATAGTTGCGTTTTTCGTCGTTCGCAGTATATTAATTTTATGACTGGCGTTATGAGTATGATTATTAGAGTGTGTTATGACGGTTTTTTGAACCTGCGGAAATTTTTACAAATAACTTCAGTAAACCTGTTATTTCCCGAGTATAAAACTGTAATTTTCTGTATTTGATATGAAGAAGTGTAAAGTCCCAATATTTATTACTGTTTGCATTTATGGTATTGGGTGCTTTGCTAAATTAATTTTTTATTTTAATTTAATATTACATTGCAATAGTAACGATATTAAAATTAAACTGCCAAATCTTCTGAATTTTACAAACTGCTTTCGTACTAAAAGCTCTTTTAACTAACTGAAATTAATAAACCCATTTCTATTAATTAATGACTAATGATGGCTTTAAGTAACGCGCAAGCGTTACATTTCATACGTAAATCTGTAAACAATGTTCCGTTTTTTTATTAAATCTTGTAACGACTTCTGTTACGATAAGAAGCTGAATATACAACTTCTTGTGCTATAAATAAGGGTTTTGCATAATTTAATACTAGTTAAAATTAGCTGAATGTACAAACCTCATAGAGCTTTCTGAATTATATAGACCGTCAAGTCTATATATTTACTCTTGAGAATCCACCGTTCAAGTAACTTCCCAACATCAATTTAGTATCACTTCAAAACTTCATACCTTGAGAATTTTAACGAGCACTTGTTTCAATTAAATCAATTTTGTTAGAGTATTAATCCATCACTTTTATTGCATAATATAATATCAAGCAACTCTGAGATTGTCGCTTTATTATAAAAACTTTTCTGCTTTCGGCTTTTTATTACATAATGAAATCAAACGTGTCAAAAGAAAAGTTTTACAAAAATTCAAATTTTAGGTATATTTCATAACTTTTCTTAAGAAATGCGAATAAAGCGTAACGTGCCCGAGACTCGTCTTTTAAATGTTCAGGACTTTTTAATAGTATCCAAATTATTTAGGCTATGGTAATATTTTCTGGGAAGTTTTGTAACCTGAGTGGAAATATATGCGGAAAGATTCGAACTGCAAATGTGTCATTTTTGTTAAATCTTTTCGGGTTAAAATTTTTTGGTATTCAACACATTTTTATTTTTAAGTTATTTTGAATACTGTGAAAAGCTTTAAAAAATTGTAGTAGCTTTGAAGTTAAAATTTATTTTTTAAGCATCATTGAACTGGTTAAATGTCTCAAAAATAAATTAGAAATCGGTAGAAGTTCAAAATATTATAAATCACAAAATGCATTCTATAGGTATATGTAACGTGTTCGTGTTACTTCAGACAAAAACCAAATAGGAAAGAAAAAGTTAATTGAAATGGATCCAATAAATACCAATGTATCTTGCACATTACGATTTCACGAAGTGTAGTGTTAATTAAGCATGACATTTCAATTGTTTTTATGTTCTTATAAAGGGAATTCATAAAACACGAAATTAAAAAGTTATTTTTTGTACAATACAAAGAAACGCAACCACTAATAAAAACAGACTTTCAATGTTACGCATTAGGAGTCCGAATACAAAAACGCAAGTATGTGTAATTATTGTAGTTAGTTTGTGCAAAGACAAATCATCTTGTTTTAAGAAAGCATTTTGGATAATTAATGATTTAATGGAAGTAGGATTGCCAATATTCATATTTCTATGTAATCACCTCATAGTTAGGGAAGTTTCCTTCAGCTTTCATTCATCATAATTAGGTCTATAGTCCTGGAACTGGTTAAACGCGTATAGACATGGTTTCCTACTCCGATATAACCTACACATTTCCCTGAAATCTGCACAGTCTGCATCTATCACTATCTGTGTGCAAAAGTCTGATATCGGTCTACCTCTACTTCTTTTTGACTATCTTTTCTTGTAATATATCCCATACTATTCCCCAAAAATACATCTTTCATTAGAAATGATATATTTAAAGTTGCAGGGAAACAAATGTAGCTACAGTTACAATAGTAATATATTTAAATCACGTAGATCACACCGATGACCTGAATGAATTTACAAATATTGTTACAGATTGTGGCATCAGACAATAATAACGCACCATGTAAAATGTTTTCAATGTAACAACCTTCAGACTGCTAAAGATATGAGATATCAACAATCATATATAATAATATGATCAAACCACGGGGAATCACGCATTTTTCACGTGATCTAATATAAGCTTGACTAGAATGACCGTAAAACAAAGCTTACCTCTTGAAGGCATAGCAAGTGTGGAAGGAGCGAGAGCTAGATAGTGGACGTAAACAAAGAAAAAAACTAGCGAACAGGTAACCAGAACATATATAACGCTAATTGTGGATAGGGACGTCGAAGAAACCCCTTGTGCTATGGGATTAGTCAGTGTGAGTTAAACGTGGTGATATCTACGGATCAAATCGACAACGATCTAACAACAAAGATAGAAATTTGGACAGATTTGTTCGAAACCAACGTAAGTTATAAATTAATTACTCTGCGCAAAGTTAACTCACGCCTGGCTCATTGGAAATCTTTATATATAGACATTCAAGCTGTAAGACTTATTAACTATTTGTATATTTTTTGCTTTTGTTGGTGGCGTTTATGAATTAAGCTTGTTAAGATAGACATGGGTAAAATTAGGAAGCATCCGCCCTAGTTGTGATGTGTAAGATTTATGTTACTATGAAAACGAATTAAAATTTGAATAGAACATTTGGTGATTTAACGGAATATATGTCGATGGGCACTCTAATGCTATGATTGATTGAAAATGAGTTTATTTCAGGGAGTAGCTATGTAAATTTATATAATGTAAAAGTTCTTCGTACCTGTTTACAAGAAAATGTTATGACTGTTGTAGTGGAATATAATTAGGTGAGACAGTGAGGCGACCGTGTTTGTTTCCATTGTTTAGAGTACAGATTGGTAAGTTGATGATTGTGTGTGCTATACCATTTGATAAATGTAAATACATTGTAGAGCTCTTTAATAGTTAATACAATAAACTACAATTCGCCATTGAAATTGAAAATAACAAAGAATTAAACTTTTTGAATATGACACCACCGAAAGCACAATCAGATTAAAACATAATGGCTATACAAAAGAAACATGGTAAGGCAGATACATCAATTTTTTTATCAAATTCTCATTAGCCCAAAAGAAATCTATTACCATTAGCGTAGCAGGCTAATCAATTAAATTATCAGATTCTGAATACTGACTTGCAGTAATATAAAAAGCTAGCAGCGCCCTCAGGAGGAATAACTATCCGGAAAAACTGATTAATAAATTATTCAAAAAACGGATGGGAAAATCCTACAATAATAATACTACGGAAATAAACGAACAGGAAGATAAACAAAAATTAAAGTACATACGATATTCATACGTATCTGGTTTATCTGAAAAACTCAAAAATATATTCAATAAACACAATATTACCTACAATAACACGTAGCAGCTTTAATATTACCAAAAATTTCTTCAGTAAATTAAAGGATGCACTACCAAAAAAAAAAGCTCATACATAAAATCCCGTGATAAGTGAATTGCAAGCATGTATACATAGGGCAAAGTTAACACATTTAGAGAAAAGACGAAATGGTCATAAGTACAATAAAAAAAGAAACAGCACTCACTATACATAAAACACTCGCAAAACACAAATTCAATTACCACTATACACAAGTTGTTGCAACTGAAAGGAATCTGAAAAAAGAAGTGCTAGAAATCATACGTATAGTAAAAAATTCACCGCTATATACGATAAAACTGACAAAGAAATTGAGTAAAATTTATCATAACATAATTGCAAAAGAATAATTAATTAATAATTAAATTATACAACTTTTCAAATATCCCATAGAATAAATATTTACTAAAATTATATGACTAGTTTCAGACAAGGCTAACTACCATGTCATATGTGGTAAAATATGATATATCCATGTGTCACAAAATCAATAAAATTTATTAGTAATTGCTTTTAAGTTATTTGACAACAGTGTAAGCACTTGCATATTTGAATCAGAAATTTTAAATGTGATGTTTTGAAAAATAACTTTAATGTATAACTTATGGTTAATTTTTATTTAATATTTGACAGTGAAAAATTAATAATGATTTGCCTACTTTAAAACAGGTCGAAAATAAAAGTAATTTGAAAGAAATCTTCGTTTCAAGGTAAGTGATAAAATGAATTAATGTATATATTTGTTACAAATACTTTAAAGATCGCCAGTAGTATATAGTGCGGGTTCCGGCACTTCCAGAAGCCCTAGTGACGTCATATGTAGGGTTCATCGACCTTTATGTGTGACGTTGGAAGCCGTACGTGTTTTGAAGTCGTTAGCCTTTGTATTTTGACGCGAGTCATTGATCTAGAGTGACGTCATCGGTTTGGTTTATTGATCTTTTCGTGCTACTTGAGCGGTCGTAGTTGAGTGTGTCATTGTACTTTGTGTTCCGGAAGAGGTCGTTGACCTTTACTTTTCGCACGTATTTTCGCGTAACTCAAACTGCTGTAAGTAGGGGTCAATGACCTGTTGATTGTGGGTTCGTTGACCTTTGAATTTCCGCGTTTATGACGGATAAGTCGTCGCAGCGGGCACTGTTTAGTTGATGTCGTGGGCCTTCGCGCGCTTATGTCGGATGACATACGCTGACACTCATATATTGGGAGAACGCAGTAATAGGATATAAGCTACTCTTGTTTGAATAGTTGCCACTTACTTACACTCATTCGGTGTGTACATAAGTAAATATCTTGAACATTAGTGTTAGTGTTGAGTCCGTAGCAAAATGTTGACGTGTAATCAGTGTGGTGATTCCTTTACTCGGCGTGATAATCTTCTACGTAACGAACGTAAATGTTGTCATAGCAACGCACGAAGTAAGTGTACATATAGCAGGATCGTTCAGGCATTTTGATGGACAATTTGTTTCTAAACGAAATGCAGGGAAAGTGTAAGTAAGGTGGAAAAGAAAATGGCAAAGAAAGTAACCGCAACACCGCTCAATGGTAACACAGTTAAAGTAAACAACCTTTTTATTTGTGTAGCAGTATCTGCGACAACTCACAAGCGGTGTGTACCGTGTGGTATGTACATTACTCAGAAAATTTTCGCTGGTCATCTGAAGAATTTGGCGCACAAAGCGAAAACGGTGTCGAAGTTGGAAGATGGGGTGGAATTTATGAGTAGCGCTTTCAAAAACAGAATTGTAGAATATCGGGTTAACAGTTAACAGTTAACTTGTACCAAGTTTCATTATACTCGTATAATGAAACTCTGAACAAGCTCCATCAAGTAATAAGACGAAAACGATCAGGGAAGCTTTCACGTGGTGTCATTCTACTTCACGACAATGCTCGAAATCATGTTGCTAACGTAGTGAAAGAAAATCTACAACGAATGATATGGAGGATATTATAGCACCCACCCTATAGTCCCCATTCATCGCCTTGCGATTTTCACATCTTTGGGCCACTGAAAAAAGCTTTAAAAAGTTAACCGTTTTCAGTCGGACGAAGAAGTACAAAACGCCGTGAAAGAATTCTTCGAGCAGTAGCCACAAGATTTGTTTAGGGAGGGTATACATAGGTTGACGAAACAATTGGATATGTGCCTTAATCGTAGTGGTAATTATTTATAAATTTAGTTGTCAATAAATTTTTCCTGAACCAAAGATGGGTTTCAATTGAACAAGCCTCGTATATGCTGATTTTGAATCCGTATTTAAGACCAATTCAGACGTGTCAACCAAACCCCAAAATCAGTTTACAAACGAGGCACACATTCACGAACCACGCTCGTGCACCTGCTACATTAAATGTTCGTTTGACGATAGCGCGTCCAAATTTGTTGGCTGTAGGGGCGAAGACTGCCCGAAATGTTGGAAAAGGATATTAAAGCATAGTACGATAAGTACTCGCTTACATATGAGGAAAAGGGAAGAAATGAGGGAAGCTAACAATTGTTGAATATGTCAAAAAGCATTTAATTGGGGGAATGGGGCAAAAGGTCACTGCCACATTACTGGCATAAAAGCTCAAGGTGTCGCACACCCGAACTGTAATTTACATTACAAACTACTTTTTGTACCGATTTTGTTTTATAATTTAACGGGATATTACTCACATTTATTTATAAAAGCATTGTGTAAGAATCTAGAACGTTTGGACGTAATAGCACAGAACAAGGAAAACTACATATCGTTTAGTGAGCACGTATTAGTCGACACTAAAGTGAAGGAAAATGGGAAAAGGGAGAAGCAAATTAAGATTTTTGGATTCCTATCGTTTTATGGTTTCGTCGATAGAAATGCTGGGGGCTGATCTAAAAGTTGAAGAATTCGTGAATTGAAAAAGTACTGTTGGGACGATAGAAAGTTTCAGTTACTAAAACAAAATATTCCCGTATTCGTACATGTACGATATGAAGAAATTAGACGAGGTATCGTTACCCAGTAAAAATGACTTTTACAACACTTTTACCGAAGAGCACGTAATTGAGCAATAATACGAACGAGTAAACGAAATATGGCACGTATTTTAATGCAAAACGTTAGGAAACTATGTTAATTTGTATTTGAAATCGGTTGTATTGTTACTAGCGGATATTTTTTAAACGTTTAGACAAAATTGTTTAAATGCTGATCCCGCATGGTACTATACCGCCCTTGGATTGAGCTTGTATGCAATGTTGTAGTATACCAATGTCGAATTAGAGTTACTCACCGATATTGTATGGAAAAAATCCCAGAACAAATTACAAGAGGATACCAAAACCTGAGATCAGTAAAGTTATTCTGGTCTAAAATTTTCACGAGGAACAATAGGAACACTAGTATACCTGTAAAAACTGCTAGCTGAAAGGTAGGTTTTCAAAATCAAATGTTAAATTACCTGAAATTTAATCACACCTCTAGGTAAATGCAATATAAGTTAAAACATCTAGGCTGAAACTATTATCCTTACGTTAGTCACAAAAACAGCAATGTAGAAAAGTCTCTATTATACAAACATGTTTTCAACTTTATTACATAATTATGTTTTTTTCACAAGTTCAGGATAAATATTGTTAAGCAAAAGTTAAAAATCAAATATATCAAAAATTCCGTATCTCAATGGAAAACGTATTCGGCGAACAAAATTACTTTCTGTTTTTAGTCTACTACCAACAAGGTACTGTAAGTACATTTATAAATTTATATAGTTAAATAAACAAAAGTTCGTTCATTTACAGCTACTGTAGGTTACAGTTTCAGAGATGTGATTATAAATACCTGGAGTGATTTTGACTGTAGATAACTCGCAAACAACTAAAAGTTAGTACCTCCTGGACTTAATTTGTTTTGACCGGTTGATACTGGGAATTCGAAAAGAAAACTAGATGTTTTAAACTAACCTGCATTTGTCCAATATGAAGCAGCCAATTTAATGGTAATCAAAGTGCACCTAAAATTAAAAGTAATCGACCTCGTAGGGTATCATCCCGAACGTTTTTGATAAATCACACTCAGTTCGATACCTTTTTTTTAAGGCTCACTAAGCTGCTCGAGTTACGTGTTATCTCTTTGGATGGTAATGATGAAGCACTCGGCCAAAAAGCTCTCCCTCCATAAAACAATTTGAGGTTATCTTCGGCAAAATTCGGGTTAATGATCGAGACTGCAAATTGAACCTACCTGAGTTGTTTTTCCTATCTACCATATCTAATATTATCTTACTTGAAACTTTAACTAGATCCATAGGAAGAGATTTTTCCATTTTTTGGACAACTTAAATTTTGCGTGTGAATTTCTTCGTGCCAAGACGATGAGACCGGAGGCGTCAGCGTTATACATTATTAATCGAAACAAATGAATTGTAACACTGTAATGATTTAGAATACAAAGTAACTATGTAATCATTTCTAACCTACAACCGTCATAACAAATTTTACAACCTTTGAGTATAAGCAATAGTAGATACATAATTAATATTTCTTTAGATCAACAATGCATGTAACCTAAAAATAATATTTTTTAAAGAAAATAAACGTAACCCTGTTGGTGAGATTTATCAATATAGAAACTATTAAAATGAAATACGATTACAAACATTTCAATGGAATGCCACAGTCAGGTAGTCTATACCAGCTGCTTGGTCATAATTTGGATTCAAGTTTCTATATTCAGCAAAAGACCTCTTTTTAAATCATATTTTACAATGCTTGATAAATATCTAGACTAAAGAGATAGAGACATTCGTTGAGCCAGATGATAAAATATGGGCTTTTTCCAAATTACTTTCTAACTTCACATATAATAATTCTATCTCGTGAAGAACACAAACTTTTCTACTTCCTACTAATATTTCTCATATTTTCTTTTGCAGTCATTTTTATTCTTCTTCGCCCTAATCTGTTTTTGCTCTGTATGAAGAATTGCCTGCGAAAAGGTAGATAACTATGGGCCGACAGTTGTAATCGTTTGTTATTGTTACATTTTAATGCTATTGTAGCTTACCTTCGTAGAACTACCTTAGGTTCTATACAATTCTAATAATTAAGAAATATTTAAAAAGATTCCTTAGTCTGAAATGTTGCTACAGAGATCATTTATGATCATCATAAATAATAAGTGATACACTAAAATCTTCCTGAAGCGACGAGTTCATATGTGGTATTAGATTGATGCACTATTGATTTATTTACGTAAGTACATCAACTAACTGTTGTATCATAATTTAGCGGCAATAGTTAGCCGATGTGCCTATGTATATAAATTTATAGTGCAACAATCTAATACAACTTCTGCACTAGACGCATATATTTTAACAATTTGTTCAACAATTTATTTCATATCATTTGTAGATCAAGGTAGACTGATCTAACGTGGGCTGAGCGGTTTATACACGGTTATGATAATTTAAGTTTATTCTAGAGGTAACCAGAATATACTTGCGTTTTCTATTGTATTCCAACTTAGCAGTTATCAATCATACTATTGTTTGCTTAGTGGCTTAAATCACTTTCATTTATAGTCGGTCTGGTGATAATGTTCCACTATAGTTTCCGTTATATTATTTGGGAATATATTTTTGTTTTCTAGATTTTCTTTCACCAATCACAATCTTCTCTTTATTGATTTCGTCATATTTGTGAGAATATGGGAACATACTGACTGTTCTAACTTCTGTCAAATCTAAATTACTAAAGGGTAGTTAATATTCTCTATACGGATGGTTGGTGGTTATGGTTTATCTTTTTAACTCTTAAGTGCTCAGGTAAAATTTAATTTTTTTGTATATTGTTTTTGCTGAAATGTGAATCAATTTTTGTATACGTTGTTATATGTCGATCTAGCTTTATCATTTGACGAAAAGCATTAATGTCTGTCTCTGTTTTAGTTATTGTTGGTCAGACTTTTTTAAGTTCATCACTAAGGCAGCTACAACCAAATTTAAATTTTTTATACCAGCGAATCACAGTTACTCTTGGTGGTGCCTTGTTACCGTTTAGATCGTCGACGCACTTCTTTTTGCATTTTTTTAAATCAAAAGTATAATACAGTTATTGCTCGAAAATACTAAGGATTTAAATCCATGGGTCTTTAGAATTATGCTGTAGTCAAAATGCTCAATGTTCTCCCACTCTGTCACTTTTGTTTTTGACAACAATGTCAAACATTTGATGATTAAAATGCTAACACATCACGAAATTTCAGTAGGGGCTCTCGTGCAGGATTTTAAAAATATTATAAATGGTTCATTTTTGTAAAGAATATAATATAAGTGAGCACGAGAATTATTGCTCGATCACCCAGATGCTAAACTGTTCAATCGTTTCATTTTATTATTCAATCAAGTGTCTTAAACCTGGAGCGAGCTAGGGGTTCAAAGGCAAATTTAACAATTTCTAAAGCATAAACGTCTGTCCTTAGCTTAACAATATAGCTACTCCAGTTTCTTTTACCATGATCCATACCGATAATGTTTCAGATGTTACAAAGCGTGCATGGTTAGTCAGGTTCTTTAATTGTATCTATATCCTTTAAGAAATTGTATTAATCTATTCAAGTTTAGCGTCCCAATCAAATTGAAAAAAATCCGAGCGTTTTGTTTAATGTTGTATCCAATAACTTACGCCACTTTAAACGGTCTCAGCTAATGTTACGATTGATCGAACGTGACAATCTAAGGTTTCAAGAGGGATCGAAATCTTAGAAAAAGTCAAATTGCTTTTATTTCAAGTGCCACTAAACTTGTTTTATTTATAAAACGAATCAATATTAGCTTTTCATTTGTTCGCAATTGATACAAATGCTATTTCGAGCACCCAATTTCTAAACAGAATGAAAGTATTTTGGAACAATAAACGATTTTCACAGCAAAAGTTGGCTCAATTATTAGAATAGCTGTGGGTATCAACTGATATTGATTGCCTGAAAGATGGAGGACGAGCGTTCCTTGTCTAGTTCTGAACTTTACTATAGCGGAAAACAATGAAATGGAGATATGATTTACTATAAACGATGGTAAAGACTAAAAATAATTGGACGCTACTATATCTTTGGATTAAGGGAGGTATCCACACCCGAAAAATGACTAAAAAACCACAAAGTTATACCACAGATGCTAGACAACACAGAGTACATGAGTGTATCGAGAGCTTATATTGAGCCTTTTCTTGTTTTAGTTCATCACATTGCACTTCCTTTGTACAATAATCAATAAACTGTAACTCCGATTCGTTAAGTTTCTTAATAAAAAAAACCTTTGTCTGTGTAGTGATCCGGAGAATTTCCTAAGTCGATTTTCATAGGTTGATAATTATTTCAGATATATTATTGTACATTTGGATATTCGAAAGTATTTTTGAACAGCACAGTAACTGCTTGCAGGTTTCCGAACGCACTCAGGAGTAACATTAGAATTAATCGTTATAGGGACGGGAGAAAGAGGTTCTCTGTCAACAGGTTTTAACAGATGTTTAGCTTTACTTCTAGCGTCTTAGAACAAAAGATTGAAAAGCTCCACTTTGTGATTTTATTAAAAGTAATGTTTTTAATTTTATTCTATTTTTAAGTTATCTATTGCATCTGAAGTTTTAGTACTTATTTGATAGGATTGTTTGTGTTTTGAGTTAGTAATTGATTTATTGCTGTAATTACCATGTGTAGTTTTTGTTTGTAATTTAATGCTCTTGATTTGTGTTTAATTTTTAAATGCACATTTATTTAGCAGTTATGGCACATAATAAATAATTCTTATCGTTTGCTAACCAGATTAAATATATTCTGTTAGCATGCATTTATCTAGACTTAAAGCTTGTTATTTGGACTTGTATCCTGTTGAATATGGTATGTATTTGTTACAAGCACATTTTATAATTATTTTCCTGTCATGATTATGCAATTGTTTTATTTCAGCTTTTAGTTGCGCGTTTACAACTGCATAATTCATGTCTCGTTTATAAAACCTAACCTTAAGTTAAATTGTATGTGATCTGATATTCTAGCCTACAATTCTATCGGTACCTATATTGAAATTTAATTATTTTTGTTACGATGTAATTATAACGAACTTCTGCAATGACCTCGGTAATTTACCCGTTTGCATTTATCACTATGTTGGAGATAGTCAATCTATTCATAATAAGCGCATTTTATCATGCGTATCATAGTACACGTTCAAGTTTTAATTTCATATTGGTTTTGGCCAATGTACTCATAATGGTGTTTATGCAAATGATAGAATGTAGGTTAGTCATTGTGAACCATACTGCAAAACGGGATGGAAACTCTTAATGGTTTGTATGGTACTCGCGTATGTTTGAGCCCTTGCTGAGAGTTACTAACATTTTATGTCTGTGGGGGATTGAACATTGGTAGTCGAGGGTTTTATCTTCCTGGTGTTCTTCCTCTTTCAACTTTAAAGGATAGTCATGGCTCAGCCGTTTTCGGTACCTTCAAGAATAGATTAGCTAGCCTATAGTAACATTTCTTCAGTTATCATATGTAGAGTATCTGAGCAACAGTTGACATTCGGTAATATTAACAGTGCACAGAGTGCTTGCTCGCCATCCTATCCTTGGAGAGGTGTATTTATGCAGTTAGAAGCGCAGGGTTGTTAAGATATTCTTTGCCGGTTTTCTTTCCTCATCGTTAACCCAGGTTAAGTCCGACACTCTTTGTTCTATATAATCAATGTCTAATTGCTGGTAACCTATTTTTGTGGTATCGTATTGCATTAAAATTAAGATCGATAAATACTGTAGTTTTATTTCAAACCTTCCCGCCTTAGCGCCATCTGACGGTAAATATTTGGATTATGTGTCGATCACACAACGTAGGGATCACGACCCACTGTCGCTAGACAACTAGATCATAGGGTTAGGTATTGATGATAAAGGACGTTAACTCGTCTTCAGGTAGGTTGCACTACATCTGTCATTAAATTTTTCAAGTCGAACCTCACATAATACTAAAATAGACAAAAATGTCAAAATCGAATCGAGTCATATATTCGTATGTTATCATTTTAGATTTTTTTACAATCACGAAAAGCTAAATGAGAAATAAACAATTATTCGTTAAGTATTCGTAGTGAAATATCAAGTTCTTTGGTTTTGTAAATGCAAAGTACATTTACTTTCATTTTAAATCAATCTCGAACGAAATTAACAAAATCTAAATAATAAAATTAGTATTGGTCATTGAAATTAACATATAAAAAGTACAAATTACTACCAGCCAGATCCGAGAGGTTCACACTTAAAACAATTAGTCTGAGGACTCTATTTTAATTTTTCTCTTAAAAAGTAAGCACAAGTTATGTGACTGCTCTTAAGACACTTTCAAATAATTATGACACAAGAAGCTACCTAAGCACAAATGTTTATATCAAATAAAATCGAGTATTATTTATGGAACTAATGTTTACACAATTTAACTTCTATAGTAAATTATAATTTTTTAGTAATACTGATGTCCACATAACTATTAAAATAACTTGAGTCGTTTATATTTCTTTACTTGTCTATGTTAACCAACATTCAAACAAGCCACAATACTTTTGAGTGGAATTTTTCTAAAATTCGTTTGCCATATGTTGACGTCGAAATAAATACGAATGAACGATTAAAGTATCACTTACCAACATCTAGATGTACTTTGAACGTAACAAAAACATAACGTACAGATGAGCTTACATACAATACATTTATTAATAGAGGTCTCAACTCCTGGATTTACCTCATAAATCCATCTCGTTTTGAGTATGAAGCATCCAAATATAATGAACATGCTACACGAGTACCATATAAATGGATGCTACAGTAATGTATTAACCAAAAACCAGTAAAATGACGGCACATAACTTAGTCGTTCATGTTCTTGCATTAAACCGTTATGTTAAAACCATCAATATCTTATAATAGAAATTAGTCGCGCTGAAAATAATAAATAAATAGTATGAATTACTTAACGATAAAACTTATCAACATCAAAGATGAAGTAGCTATCCGTTAGCTCCAGGCAATTTTCAAATCCATTCTCGGGCGGATAGTCATTTTGAACGAAGCAAAGGCCGGAGATCGAATGACAGAAGGTGTTGTTTTAATCCAACCACTATGAAAAGCGTCGGATTCATGCGGGTGCATCCGAGGTAATAGCCAAATGTAAAAACAAAGACAGAACAACAAGCAACAATACTTGAAGCTTAAGTTGTAATGCGGTTGTACGATAATCAGGGGCTAACATTTCTAAATTCTAATTAACTAGGTTTAATATGCAAGCTTAATGATAGTTTTTTAAAATGTTACTAGTAGTACCTATAGTTGGCTGTGAAATCTGTTTGGACTAACTAAGCAAATAATCCTGGCAGGAAGGTAGTAATCAACTACAGGGTGCGGCTCCTAGTTCATTTATAAACATTTCAAATGTACTTGTTAATTCGGAGACATACTAGAAATTATGCAAATCACATTCTCGAAACTTCCTACTGTAATCCAAATAATTCTTAAATGCAAATCCCTTGTATCTGTTAATCAAATCCATCTCCCGCAGGAGCATGTCAATCATTTTTGCTTACATTCCAATGCAATTATTCTGGTCAAGGGCAGATCAGTCGGCGCTACAAATACAACTCAGTAATTAAAGCGCAAATTTCAGCGTATCAAAAACGAAGAGATTGACAACTATTTGCGAGAATTAATAATAATATCGAAACAGATTATTCGCTATGGAAGGTTACCAAGCGATTAAAAAGACTTATTTAGCATAATCCCTCAATCCGAAATGCGAATACAAGCTAGGCCCAAACCAATCCCCAAAAAGCATTTAGGTTTTCATACCATCTAGAAAGTATTATCCAGTCAAACGGCAGAGAGTGCCCTCAAGATTGCGCTCAACCAGAAAAAGAAGAAGCTGTCATTAGATATACTACACCAAAGAAAGTCTTTGGTAAAATTAAAACAAATATTAACCCGAAAAAGCCCCTGGCGTTAACTTTATCTCTGGCGAAGTCTTGAAGCAACTTCCGAGAAAAGCCATAGTAAAACTTACCAATCTTATTGTTGCATCTGTTAGATAGAAATATGTTTCTAATATACGGTATTTGGCAGAAGTCATTATAATCTCTAAACAAAAAAACTTCCTAATGATGAAATATCACACACTTTTATAACGTTGTTACCAGTGATTTCGAAATTATATAAAAGAATATTACTGAAAGGACGTTAACCGATAATGGGGGAAAAGAACCTGATTTCTTACTAACAGTGTGGATCAGAAAAAGCCATTCGATAGCTGATTAAATCCATAGTATCAAAAATGTTATAGAAAAATCTCTAGATAAAGGAAAAGTACGTTCCAAATAGATCTGCATCTTAAAGAAGTTCTAGCTTACTAGAACGGATGAAACCGCTTGCGTGCTTCAGTGAGCTAAAGAGCCATACTAAGGGTTTAACCAAATTAGTGGGATCTTTGGTGAGAAACCAGAATAAACATGTCCCCGAAAGTCGGTCGCAGTTCTTTCGGTACTTCGAGTGGCAGAGACCATAGGGGTCGGTATGGCATTCTAAGCCACACTACTGCGGTGTGGAAGGCAACGGGACACCACCAAGTTACTTCCCAAGTACACAGCTTACTTAAATTGTTATTTAAAATGATAGCAACCTCTGGCGTAAGAGATCACAGAGATAATATTGTCCCCACTGCGGATTTCCAGGAGGGACTACTTCGGCGGATGTGTTCAGAAAATATAAAGGAAAGGCCATGAACATTTGCGAGTCGGAGCGTGTATGTCAGAAATACGAAACAACTAGAGAACTTGAAAATTGAAAAGGATAGGTTAGCATTAGATATAGTAGGGATTAGCGAAATTCGGTGGTCAGAGGCGGGAGATTCTTGGAGCAAAAACTTTAGGGTAATTCATACAGGATCAGAGAAAGAAGATTCGGGTGTGGGTATAGTAATGCGGCAAACATAGAACACTATGTAGAAAACTACTTACAAAAGAACGAAAAAGTGCTTGTGGATAAAACTTGTGAGCACCGTATTAATACAAGTATACATGCCCACCTCTAACTACAGTGAAGAAGCGGTAGAAACGATCTATAAAGAGATCCAAGGCATACTAAGATTCGTAAAAGGACATGAAAATTTAATAAACACAGGATATTTTTAATGCAGTGGTAGTTGAAGATAGCGAGGTAGCGGTAGTAGGTTTATTTGGATTAGTCACGATAAACGACCGTGGAAATAGCCTGGCAAAAACAACTTAACCACCACAAACACATCATTTCAACATCATGCTAGAAGACGATACACGTGCAAGATGCTAAGAATTATAGGAAGATATGAAATAGATTACATTCCTATTAGACAGCGGTATAAGTAAAAGCCTGTAGAAGCTACCCAGAAACAGATATATACACTAACGACAACATGGTAATTATGAAAGCCGCCCTTAAATTCAAAATTTGAAAAACGGGAACGAAAAAGGTACTTTGACTTTGAGAAACTAAAAGATAAAGATTTGAAAAAGCTAAAGAAATTGTTGAAAGACATTGGGAAGTAGCAACAGAATGGAAGAATATTAAATCCAGCTTAGACATGGCGGCTAGAGATATTCTGAGGTATACACAAAAAGAAAATAAAAACCGTGGTTAACAAAGGATATCCAGAATTTAATAAAAGAAAGACGAAAATATAAAACGAGACCAGACGAAGCAGGAAAACAGAGATAAAAAACTATAAAATGGGAATTATTTGTAAATGCCGAAAAGCTATAGAACAATGATTTGATGAAATGTGCAAAGAGGTACACACTTAGATGGAAATTGGAAAACCAACGCAGCATTCAATCTAATTAGAATGAATTTTAGCGATATATAACCGTATAGCAAAAATATAAAGGCCGTGGAAAGAGACGTCGTCATAGAAAGTATTGAAAAAGTGGTTAGAAGGCAAGAATATACAAGAAATTTATATGCAGGACAGGAACTTGCAGCAGTAGAACAGGAGTCAGACATTGAAAAGAATGACTTGGGATATCCTATACCCTGAGATAAGTTAGACTTAGCGCTAAAGGGTTTGAATGGTAAGGCCCCGTAAGGCACTTGTAAGCTATATATATATATATATATATATATATATATATATATATATATATATATATATATACATGAGACAGGCGAGATACCCAAAAATTTCAAACGTAACATCATCTCACTATACCAAAAAAGAAAGGCGTGGATAGATGTGAATATTTTCTAACAATTGACAACACACGTATCAAAAATATTAACTAGAATTGTACAAAAACGGATGGAAATACGAGCTGAAGAAACACTAGGAAAAGTTCAATTTGGGTGTAAGCGAAACTGGGGAACACGGCAGGTTATTATAGCTCTGCGGGTGATAATGGAAAAGACAATAGAAAAAAGAGAAAGCGTGTATATAGGGTTTGTAGATCTGGAGAATGCATTCGACAATGTAAAATGGAAAAGTGTTCAAAATACTAAAAAAGATTGGAATGAGTTTTAGACGGATAGTTCATAGATTATATAAAGAGCAAAGAGTCAATAGAATTAGAGAAGGGACGTAGAGAAGCAAATAAAGTGTGTCTCAGAATATTTCTCGTTTTTAATTCAACCGTTACGCGCAAAATACCGATAGCGATTCGAGGAGAGTGTTCTCACGCGCTTGGCGGACTTGTTTAGTTTAGTACCAATGGATCGTTTCACGGGAATACAGTGCGCATTTTGCGTGTGAGGGTTTTATAAAGACAACGATTCTTACACTATTGTTCGACATCTCTACAGGACAAATTTTAATTTGACATCAATCAGACGTGTGCCAAGTGCGAATTTAATCAAGCATTGGTTGCAAAAATTTGAGACTGGAAACACAGTGGCAGATAATTCAAACGGGCGTAAAAGGATATCGAAAACGAGCATGAATGTGGCCTACGTTTGCGAATCTGTCATGGCGGACCCACGACAGTCACTAGGAATGCGCGCAGTTTTTTTTAATTTGAACAAATCCACGGTTTATCGCATTATTCGCAAAGATTTACATTTTCACGTGTATAAAATTGTGATTGTTCAAGAGATAAAGCCCGATGACCCTACCAAACGACTAAAATTCTGCAGGACAATAAAATATCGTTTTAGAAGTTTCAATAACATTTGGTTCTCCGATGAATCGAATTTCTATATGAACAGCCATGTGAACAAGAAAAGCTACAGACACTGGGCTCCCGATAGTCCACAAGAATTGTATCACAAACCATTACACTCGCTCTAAGTTGTCGTTTGGACTGGCATATCGAGACAAGGAATTATCGCCCCTTACTTTTTTGAAGATGGTCGTGGTCGCGCTCATGCATTCAATTCTGATCGATATTGCCATATGATCTGAACTTATTTTACAACAGAAATGCAAAGCCAGATCGGCTACAACCGCAACACCTTTTTCCAGTCAGATGGATACACTTCTTCAAATGACTCGTTCGCTGCTCTTCACGATTTATTTTCTGACACAGTGAAAAGTCGCCGAGGAGACATTAACTAGCCACCAAGGAGACCAGACCTAACTCGTGCTGATTATTTCCTTTGGGGCTACTTAAAGAGTAGAGTCTACAACTCTTTGCCACCCAATTTGAATATTTTAAAGCAAAAAATCACAGACGAAATTAACGGTATTCCTAGGTCGATGCTCCAGCGTATGATCGAGAATTTTAGTTCTAGGTTAAACGAGTGTGAAAAAGAGGACGGTCCGCATTTGCATACGGATGTTTTTCATAAATAAAATTTAAAAGCTGGCCATTTATTTAGTATTGAATAAACCAATTTAGAATTAATATTGATTTTTTTTTAAATATCAAAAACGAAAAATATTCTGCGATAGGAAAGGGGTGAGACATAAATGTTCTTTATCCCCCGTTAATTTTTAACTTGTACATCGAAGACGCATTGAATGCTGTCAAGTGCAGGAAGATATTTGGATTGCAGGCACAAACGATTAATATGCTTAAAGTTGCAGATGATATAGCAGTTTTACCATCTAACAAGAAACAGTTAGAAACAGCTCTTAATAAAATGGAAACAGTTGTAACAGAGGTACGGTATGAAAATTAACAAAAATAAAACTACAGTACTAGTTGTAAAGGAGGGGAAAATAAGACGGACGCCAGATTGCAGATAGAAAACGACAATATACAAGATGTTGAGAATTTCTGCTACCTAGGAAGCCAAATAACGCTAGATAGGACAAGTGCAAAAAATTTAAATCAAAGATGCTGCAGTTAACAAACAAATGCAGCTACTATGTTCAAAGATAACAAACATAGTAACAAGAAAAAGATTGCTGAAAGCATGTGCGGAGAACAGCGCCATACGGTTGTGAAACTTGGACAGTAGGAGAAACGGGTAGGAAAAAGTAGAAGCTTTTGAAATGTGGTGCTACAGACGAATGATGAAGATATCATGAACAGCAAAGTTAAGAACAAAGAGGTTCTCGAGCCGGTAGGGAAAGAAAGAATTATGTAGAAATTAGTAAAAACAGAAGAGATAGGATTAGGCCACATACCAAGGCATAAAGAAATAGTGCGGAATATATTAGAATCAGAGATAGGATAACAGAGAGGTAGAGGTAGACCTAGGTTAGACTATTGCACACAGATAGTCAAAGATGTAAGCTGTGGGAATTTCAAGGAAATGTGTTGGCTAGCTCAGAATAAAAAACAATGGAGGTAGATGACAAACCAGTACTAATACGTAACACCTTAGGGCGAAAAAAAAATAATTGTACTTGAACCTGATGATCATTATAAGCAACTACAGGGGTTGGTTTGGCAATATTCTCAACTAATGTTGATTGTGCGAAGGGATTTATTGGAAACTATTAATTCGGCGAACGGTTAAGTGATGGGGGATCTTGGTAGCTGCAGGCTGCGTAACCCCCTTCACAAACCGCTGAATATCGGTGGAATAGGGTATATATTTAGAAAACAATAGAAGGAGAACCGAACTGTATTTGGGCTCTAGAAATTTCAGGGAAATGTGTAAGTTAGCCCAGAACAGGAAACAATCGATGTACACGTCTAACCGATTCCAAAACTGAAGACCTAGTTATGATGATGATAGGAAAAGTCCCCTCCACAGTTTTCCTCCATGTTGCTAAGGCTTTCGACAAGGTATTGCACGAAGATTTGTACCTTATACTTCAGAATAAAACAAGAAGATGCTTATTCTGAACTAACGAACCGCACGTCCGGTATTTTAAATATTATATACTAGTGATATATCGAAACTAGACCATGAAACAATGGCAAAATTTGCTGATGACACCGCAGACATTGCTGTCCAAAAACATCATGAAGAGGCTATAATAACACGAAGAGGCTGTTGAGAAACTTCAAACCTCGATCAAAAAAATTTATACTTGGACTAAAACCTGGCACATCAAGTTAAATAAAAATAAGTCTGTACACGTAGACTTCACTAACAAACAGAAAAAACATTTACCCATCAGGTTCAATGATAATTAGATTCTTTATTCTGCCTCAGCTCAATATCTGGAATGGCCTTAGATGCTAGACTCTGCTGAAGAGTTCATATCAAACAGAAACGTGAAGGGCTTGGCATGAAACCGAAACAAATGTATTGGCCAAGTAGCCAATACTTGGAAGAACTCCAAGGTATCCAGATATAACAAACTACTCTTACATAAGCAAACCTTGAAGCTCGTTTGGACCAGTCATTCAACTTTGGAATTGTACCAGTAAAAGCAACATTCCAATTATTCAACGTTTTCAGAACAAAGTACTATAAGAAACATTGTTTATGTACCCTGGTACTGCCAAAACAGAGATATCCATCGGGACCTTCAGAGACTGTTGACCAAACTATCGATACAATGCTAATAGCCATGAAAAAAGACTACTTAACCACGTGCATGTCAAGGTCGTTCAACTCCTAGACAACACAATTCTGATAAAAGTACTCGAAGACGCACTCGTTCGAGATAGTGAAAGAGTGACAGTGCAAAGCAGAGCATTGTGCCTTATGCTACGCGTTATGTTTAGTGTAAAGTTACCTAAACACTTGGCAAGCTAGTGAATAAAGACCTTAATTAAGAACTTTCAAATGTAGTAACTTAAGCTAGAACAAAATTGCTCATTGATCTACACAAAAGGTAAGATTGTTTTGCTACAAGGACCTTTGTAATAGGTATCTTTTAATAAAAAAATAAGTTTCATCTGTACCAAAGAGGTAAAGTAAAGCACACGTTTTGTGTGTAGATTACCAAAACACCCTTCCCAAACAATTTCAGGGGTCACCAGCAAGTAGCGACAGATATCAATAGAATTAATTCTATGACTGGACGTTAAATACTCAGTCTTAGTTAAATATACCAAAGGAAAAACAAGTATCATAGTCATGTATCTTCCAATCCTACAAGCGGTACACTGTAAATAGTGAAAGAAAGGAACGCTTTTCCAGCAATTCCTTTTAAGAGTTAGTACAAATAATACAAATAAGAACTTCTAATTGTTAGAGAACTAGCTAAAAACGCAATTCCCTCACATGTCAAGTTACAAGGGAAAGTATCAAGTCAGAAAACTACAATAAAATAATAATATCCAAAGGTAATTACGTCGAATTCCGCATATCTTTGTGATAACGTCAAAGCCAGGTCGCAGTGTCTGGTATCAAGGTATCAAGGACGAGAACTAAATTGTTGTCTTAAGCAGGTTTGTTAAATAAGACTAGCGATAGATATCGCTCTCGATGCATATAGATTTTCAAATGGGAAAGCTATGAAACAGCACGCACTTAAAATAGGTATAGACAGAAATGTATCCGTTTCAAGTTAATTCTAAATGTTATTTGAAGTTTTTGAGGATCTCGATTATTTTCTCCTGAAGCTATGAAAACAGAAGAATCATACGAGGTCTATCATGTTGATTACCATTACGTGCTTTCTGCTATATTCATCTAAATAATTGAATACCGAAATATACCAAGAAAGGCATTCTACAATTTTAATACTTCAATACAATGGATGAATGAAGGAAAGGAGGTGTTTGCAATCCATCGTCATACCTTACTGAAAAGCTGTAAAGTGGAAATTCTTTTGAATTGTATTATATACTTTCCTTTGACGGTAAATGTTTAATGAATGCTAGAATGCTCAAAATACTAATTTCCTAACGGCAAAGGAACGCCTGAGGAATGGTTGATTAAAGTTTTTTTAATACTTGAAAACTTTATATACAATTCCTAAATTTAAACGGTGTTATTGATATAAAGAACAACTTAAAACTAAATCGTGTTTCACTAAAGCTTCTTGTCTACCGAAAACCTAATTCTTCCCAGCTGTTAGCTGATCGAAAGCTTCTTACGCATGTAAGCAGCAGAAAAAGTAAAAACTAAATAAATTAGCTGAGTTTTCCAAGAAATTGTAGAAGAATTCTATATAAAATTCATATACACCGTGTTCTATCGTGTATGTTTGTTCGGTTTGGGTATTTTGAAGTTCAATGAGGATTCGTCCGTGTTTTGTTCTGAATAAGCGGTTCTTTATGTCAATGTTGGCTCCTAATTTTCTTAAAAGATCCATTCCTATTAGTCCGTCATATTTGTTGTTGAATTCGAAAATACAAAATTTGTGTTTCATTTTCACGTTGAATGTTCTAGGTAAGGGTATTGTTCCGTTTTTATGTAAATAATTAAAGCTAAATTTTATTTCATTGAATTTGTTGGTTATTTTAAATTCGCCGCGTGTATATTCAAAATTATTTAGAGTGGAATTTCCTTGGTTTTACTTGAAGCACTCGCCAACCAACAGTGCCCTGAGTGATAAACGTTACTCCGCATGTGCAAATAGTGCAGTGTTCAACTAGAAAACACGCCAAGCCAAGGCAGAGTCTCGCTTCATCAGTCGAATGCACAGCATCGCTCGTACACGTTCTACATGAGTATCGTCGCGTCTCTCAAACTGACCGCATCGCATTTTGTACTCGTTATACGTAAAACTAGTTACGCATGAACCGTTTTGTTGAGAGTCTCGCTTTGTCGTTAAAACAATTCGCATCGCAATTGTATATGAACTGCTTTGCTAAACCGCTATCGTTAAATGTGCTCCGCTTCATCCGCCAAAGGAAGACTCGTATTTGTTCCAACGTTTTTTCATCCGCACGATCGCCTCATTAACAAGGTAAGTGCTTATAGTAAACGCTTTGATTAACTGATTTGTTTAAAGAGATTAGTTATGTTGTTTGTACATTATCAATTTAAATTATATACAGTCCACACCTCTCTTCCAAAGTAGTTATCGAAATTTACACCGCAATTATTAGCTACGAATTGGTGTAGGGTCGTTTGATAGGTTGTTTTAATTTTAAATGGTTCTCTCTCTACATAATCTAAATAATGTTTTTCACGGTTCGGGGGCTAATTAATGTTTTTGAGGATCCGGTATCGATTAATAGTTTCGGCATGGGGTATTTCTATATATGGTAGTACTAGGTGGCTTATGTTATTTAAATTTATTAGGTTTGGTCGTTTATAAATCGGTCTATCTGAAAATTTGAGCACGCGTTTTCTTCGTCGTGTTCGTCGTAATTTTCTCATGGTTCGTCACGTTCGCAATTTTCTGAATGGTTTGATTCAATGTTTGTACTGTAGCGAATGAAATTATTCTGGTCATTATCAAATTCTTCTACTTTTTGGTGAAATAATTCTTCCGATGTAAAGTTTCGTTTTTGGTTATTACTAGGTCGAATGTGCGTTATTTTTGTATTTGGTCTGGTGTTAGAAGATGAGGTATCCACAGGTGTGGGTTTAGAATAACTGTTAAGGTTGTTATTATTATTATTATTATTCATTGGTGTATTTCTAATAGGGCTTGCATTGAATGCTGGTCTTTGTTGGTTCATATTTTGGTAGAATCTTGGTATGAATGCAAGTTTCGTAAAATTTGGGTTAAACGTTGGTTTTGGGAACTGTTTGAATTGATTATTAAAATTTGTGTTACTAAAATTTGAGTTATTACTTCGCGGGTGGTTCGTTTGTGCATTGAATGGTGTGAATTTTTGTTAGGGAATTGTTTGTCTCGCCGCTTGTATGGTCTTTATTGGTGAACAGTTTTATTCGCGTTGGGGTTATATAGTCTGTTTCGATAGAACATGACGTTTTCTTCTTCTATTATCATATTCATGGCTTCTTCTAAATTCTGGGGATGTTGGAATCTAATTTTATCTGATAGTCGTTCTGGTAATGCGTTTATATAGGTGTCTAGTACCATTTCGTCAGACATTTTTGTTTTCAAAAGTCGGATATTTTGGTCGAATTCTTCAATTTTTAATTTTGTTAAGATTAAAGTTCTTACATCTTGGCATTTCATTTCGAATTGATACGAGGATTGGTTATTTTCCATTCTAAGGATTATTAAGTCGCGTACTATACATGTTAGGTTCCTTTAATCTCCAAAATAAGTCATCTTGGCTGACTATTAGTAATAGTGCCTGCCCGGTCAGTTTACTTATTATCAGGTGTAAGAGTAATACGTTTCTTTTATTATCTCCGGGTTTGTAGAAGGTTTTCTTAATGCTGCTATAAAACTAAGGAGGAAGGCTTGATGTCCATTAAATATGGGGATTAGTAGGTAAATAAGGCCGGTCCTAATTCAAAACGCGACAGACGTATTTTCCATGTGTAAAATACGTCTGTCACGTTTTGAATTAGGATCAACCTATAATTTCAATGTAAAATAGTTGTGAAAACATTTGAATGTAAAATAGTTGTGAAAACATGAATTCTTCTATACTTTCAATGTAAAATACTTGTGGGCACGTTTTGAATTAGGATCGGCTTTATATTACTTTCAATGAAACACACACGTATGTTGAAAAAATGTAAGTGCAGAGAAGAATGTGTGTAGCTGTTTTGAATTCGGTTTTCTAGCGAGAAGTTACACGTGCACCGTTTTGAATTAGGATCGGCGTTATATACTTTTAATGTAAAATGTGAAAACCTAAATTCTTTTCAAATGTAAAATACTTGTGGGCACGTTTTGAATTAGGATCGGCTTTATATTACTTTCAATGGAACATATTTCAAAACACACGTATGTTGAAAATGTAAGTGCAGAGAAAATGTGTGTAGATGTTTTGAATTTGGTTTTCTAGCGAGACAGTATGACAGATGCAAAATATCGCATTCAAGTCAATTGTGTTTTAATTAAAGTGGATTCTGATTTATGTTTAGAGGCTGCAAATACACATGGGCCGGTTTCAATTCAAAATGAGTTCACTCTTGTGATAGGTTGAAAAGTGGGTTGGCAAAGTACGCAGATGGTGGTAATCTGCTATATAAGGAGATTGCTCTAATATTGATTTAATTAGTCAAAGAAAAGCAATATGGATTTTAATACTCTTAATAAAACCACATATCGCAAACCTTATGTAAATTCAAAAGATCTTGTAGTGAATAAGAGGTTTGAAGTTTTAAAAGTGGAAACAATCAAGACAAAATATGGAGAAAGAGTATTAGTGGAAACAGAAGAGTTCAAGAGTATATTGCCATTGAGATATTTTGAATACCTTCAAGCACATGGAGTGAAACAATTAAATGAAAGTATTGGCTCGAACAAACACGTATACATAACTAGTAAGGGATCGATCGGTCTAACTGTCAACATAGAATTTTCAGAATAATATGTCACTATTCTAAGAAATTAGTTTATTATTATAACACATCTAAGTCGATTGTATAAAGAATGATGTATCAAATTAAAGTGGATTCTGATTTATGTGCGTTTTACTTTGAGTTTACTACCTTGTTTAGAGAAAGTCTTGTTTCAAAGAGAAACTTTTATAAAATACTTTTTATTTTACAAATTGTTGAATATTTTGATCTAACTATTTATAAATGAAAAGTATTTATTAACTCCCGTTCTTGAAGTATCTGCTGCTCCCTCGCTGTTAGTTCCTCTCTTTTTGCTTTATTATTTCTAGTTCCAAATCTATACGACGCAGTAGCTTCTCTCCACGCTTTTAAATGCGTTAAGCAACTCTACTGTGTCACCTTCGTAAGATTTATCATCTTCACAGCAAACAGCCATATTAGATTCTGTACATAACTTTTCATAGTCGACATGTTTTTGCCTGATCTGTAAGCATAACATAAAAGATTATTGTAGGTTCACCTTTTCTTTTGTATACTACCTGATGTTTCTGAGAGGATCAGAGTGTGTCAACGATCCTACGATAGCCTCAGAATTTCCAGAATGGTTTTTTGATCTAATGTAACTTATAAATTAGTACTGTTTTAAAACACATGTATAAATGAGAAAAAGCACTTACCGTGATATATCTATTACGTTACTATCAAAAATAGCAGCAGTGTTGAATTCAGGCGAAGAACAACCAAAAACTTCTTTAATCACGTCTTCGTCAGAATGTAATATAAATTGCTCTAGAACTTTTACGTTGGTACTATTACAATTTTTGATTGATGATAAGCTACTCATTTTTAAAAGTTGCTAGTAATAGTAACTAATAATTATACAAGAGATCTGATTGAATACTGTTGGTAAATCTAAGTGTATTATTTATATTAAATAATAAACTGATCTGTTAGAAAAATTAAAATTTGCATCGTTTTCTGAAAAATTCAGCTCTGTAATCTATTCTAATTAACAAAACAGTATGTAAGCGAATATAATTATACCTCAGCAGAAATAATGAATTAGTTTCATTGTCTTAAAAAGAAATTGAAATGAATGCACATAATAAAACCCTAAATTAGATTAATTTCGTTTTAGATTACCGCTGACATAATTTAAGCTGTATAAGAAATTTTTTTAAAGGTACTGCTCAGCAGAAAATAATGAATTAGATTCATTGTCTGAAAAGAAATTGCAATGAATGCACATAATAAAACCTAAATTAGATTAATTTCGTTTAGATTACCGCTGACATAATTTATATGCAAATATATAGGTAATTGCGTGTTTATGCGATTTTATGCTGTATAAGAAATTTTTTTAAAGGTACTGCACAGCAGAAATAATTAATTACATTCATTGACTGAAACAGAAATTGCAAGAAGGCGCATAATAAAACCTAAATTAGATTAATTTCGTTTTATATTACTGCTAGCATAATTTATATGCATATATAGGGATATAGTGATTTGTGCTGAATAAGAAAAAATTCTTTAGTACTATCAACGTACTGGAAAATGTTTTTTCTTAATAACGGGTTTTTTAAAGAAAACCATGAGTGCGTGTAAATTATGATATTTTTCTTCAGATAATAATGCAATGCAAATAAATCCCTTTAAGTAGTAATATTTATAGAATAAGTTTTTAGATTACCGCTGACACAATTACATGCATATATATATATATAGGTAATTTGTGTGAAAATTCTTTAAAGGTACTGTTATATAATAAAACTGCAGAATGTTTTTTTAATACTGGGTTTTTTAAAAACCATGAGTGCGTGTAAATGATTAAACAAGACGGTTTAATCTGAGATTATTTTTTTTTCAAATTTGCTTTGTTTTTATTTAAAAATATTTCAATGTAATCATAAAAAATAGCACTGTAATGATAATGTATTTTCTGTACACATAATAAATCAAAGGTCGTATAAAAACATTTTTTGTAGTAAACGCATACGGAATGAAAAATGATGTAGAATGCATTCCTTTTGCAGTTGTTTTGCTTAGAGTTGCATTCAGTATGTAAATATTGAAAATGCTTGCCTAGCGAATTATTTGTCATAGACACGTACATAGGTAATTGTGTGTTTAGGCGATTTTTTGCTGTATAAGAAATTTTTTTTAAAGGTACCGCTCAGCAGAAATAATGAATTACATTCATTGACTGAAAAACAGAAATTGCAAGAAGGCGCATAATAAAACCTAAATTAGATTAATTTCGCGCGTTTTCCGTAAACTCAGATGAATGAACCTTTTTTGCAGTTGTTTTGCTTACGTCAGATGATATTTTATATAAATAGTAAATAGAGAAAATACTTGTATTATTAAGTAGTGTATTTTGATTTTCTATAGAATCATGAATGCTGAAACCGTATCCGAGATTAGTAGCTCAATTTTGAGATTAACTGTAAAATGCGTGAATCTAATTAAATCAGTGAATGAAATAACGAAACACATTTTAATTATCAAAGCAAATATTAGTATATTGAAGCTTGCTATTAGAAATAAGGTATACGAAGACAATAAACAAGAAAATCCTAGTAGGCTGGAATCTAATTTAGCATATCTTAAAAGCTACCTTGTACGATTGAGGCACTTGAAACGCTCTTTGGAATATCGTGGCAAAGGTGTTGATGCAACGCTTTCTAGAGGTCATACTCGAAAAATTTGATTTGGCATGATGTACAATCATGTTTTGTAAGTCGAATAATTACGGGACTTATTACCAATTTAAATTATAGAGATCCTCTAGTGTTCTTAGACAAGGCGTTCGCTAGTTTTAAACGCAAGATTGTTGCTTGCTTAAAAAAGTCAATGTTGAAAGTTAATGTAATATTTGCAGCTAACTTTGTTAAGCCTACAACTGGTGAAATAGATTTGAAAACGTTTCCTACTGCAAATCGTCACATCGATATAAATACCAATCTCAAGCTGTGGTATAAGGAGAACGTATTGAACAAGATTTCGAAGCGATTAGAAGAATTTTGCGAGAAAGATTCTGGTTGGGCAATCCAAGAAGTTTTACACTTGAAGGTAAATATAAACAATCATGATCCACTTAAAGGAGGGTGTTCAACGTTTGTACCGGTTCCGGACTTTATAAAAAAAAAAAGCTGTGGTAAATGTAATAAATAACGATCAACATTGCATTCTTTGGAGCTTGGTTTCCGCTTTATATCCTGCTAAACAAAATAGTCAGAGAATATCTAGCCATCCACATTTTGATACAGTATTACGCTACAATTCAATTCAGTTTCCAATCACATTAAAAGACATAAAAAAAAATTGAGAAGCTTAACAATCTCGCAATTAACCTATATTGTATAGAAAATACTAAAATACTGCCATTTTGTTTAAGTGAAAATTTTAAAAAAATTGAACCTATTAATCTGTTAGTTTTAAATAATGATTCCTTACAATATTCTCGTCCGACAAATGCTAATAAGAATCACTTTCATTTTACTTGGATTAAGGATATGTCAAAATTATTTGCAAAACAGTTGTCTTCACATGAACATAGAAAATTTTTTTGTTATAGATGTTTAAATAATTTTAGTACAGCAGCATTACTTAAGCGTCATTCGAATTATTGCGAAAACCAGAATACTTGCTCAATAAGATTACCCGAAGAATCCGAAAAGTATCTAACGTTTAAACATTTCCACTATCAAGAAAAAGTATCATTTGTAGTTTATGCAGATCTCGAATGTATATTAGAACCATGCAATGAGTCGGAGGTAATACTAAACACAGTCTCTTACCAAAGGCATATACCCTTTAGTGTAGCGTATTATTTGAAATGCTCGTATGATAATAAATATTCCAAATTTCAATTGTATCGCGGAAAGGATTGTATAGAATGGTTTGTTGCTCAATTGAAACTGATTTCAGAAACGACTAATAAAATTTTCTGTAACCCAAAATCTATGAATCCTTTAACAGAAGAACAAAAGTTAGCATTTAAATTTGCCCTTCACTGTCACATTTGCAATAAACCTTTTAGTATAGATGATATTAGAGTTCGCGATCACTGCCACTTTACAGGTGAATTTCGAGGAGCGGCTCATCAAGATTGCAACATCAATTATCATAATTTTATATGATACCGGTAGTTTTCATAACTTATCAGGCTACGATTCGCATTTCATTATTAAAAAATTGCGTTAGGGTTTTCATGTTTGGTAAGTATTCTACCAATAAATAAGGAAAAATACATATCTTTTACAAAATATGTAAATGGTACGAAAGTTACTTTTAGATTTATCGATTCATTCAGGTTTATGGCATCTAGCATCGAAAAATTAGCTTCATACTTAGATGATAATAAAAATCCATCACCAGGAAAATTGTAACACCGATAATGAGTTTCCGTTACTTACGCGTAAAGGTATATTTCCTATGATTACATTAACTCTTGGGATAGGCTCAATGAAACCGATTTACCCTGTAAAACAGCATTCTTTAATCGTTTGCGCAATGAAGAAATCTCAGATGAAGACTACAATCATGCTAAACACGTTTGGCAAACATTTAATATAAAAACACTAGGGGACTATTCAGACCTATATTTAAAAACAGATGTACTGCTCTTGACTGATATATTTGAAAACTTTAGAAAAACTTGTATGTTCACGTATAAGTTAGATCCGCTTCACTACTTTACGGCTCCTGGTTTAGCTCTAGATGCGATGTTAAAAACGACGAACGTTAAACTCGAGCTGCTTACTGATATTGAAAAATAATGTTTTTAGAACGGGGAATTCGTGGCGGTGTTTCTCAATGTTCGAATAGATATGCTAAAGCAAATAACAAATATATGAATGCAGATTATGATCCAAATTTCGATTCTAAATATTTAATGTATTTTGATGTTAATAATTTATATGGGGCTGCAATGTCTGAATATCTTCCATATGGAAAATTTGAATTTTTAGATGGTACCAGTCCAGATATAGTACGTTTAGACATACTTAATATTCCCGATGATTCTGATGTAGGATATATTTTTGAATGCGATTTACACTATCCAGTATCTTTACATGAAATTCACAGTGACTTACCTTTGGCGCCTGAACATATGATACCACCAGTACCTTCTAATAAATCAAACTTAAAGAAATTACTTACAACTTTATATCCAAAACTCAACTATATTATTCACTACAAGAATTTAAAATGTATTTAAGCTACGGTTTAGAACTGAAAAGATTCATAAGGTTCTTCGGTTTAAACAAGCTCCTTCGTTAAAAGAATACATTGATTTGAATACGAAATTAAGACAACAGTCAAAAACAGTTTCGATATATGCTTTTATAAAAATATGATAAATTCGGTTTATGGAAAGATGATGGAAAACGTACGGAAAAGGAAAGATGTGAAATTAGTGACCAAATGGGAAGGACGGTTTGGAGCTCGTAGTTACATAGCGAAGCCTAATTTTCATAGTTGCACTGTGTTAGACAAAGATCTAGTCTTAATAGAAATGAATAAATTAGAGGTTTACTTAAACAAACCCATTTATGTAGGTTTCTCTATTCTAGATATTTCAAAACCTATTTATATGAATTTCACTATAGTTATATAAAATCGCAATTTGCTAACAAAGCAAAGCTGCTGTACACAGATACGGATAGTTTGATATACGAGTTTAGCGTTGAAGATATTTACTCTTATATCAAACAAGATATTCATAGATTTGATACTTCCGATTACGACCCTCATAACAAATATCATATTCCATTATCAAATAAAAAAGTTCCTGGTATTATGAAGGATGAAAACAATGGTGACATCATGCTAGAGTTTGTAGGACTTAGATCTAAAATGTACACTTACAGAGTTCAGGATAGGATAATAAAAAAGTCAAAGGGATCTTCCTTAGCAAGTATTAAGCAAATTTCTTTTGATGATTATAAGAATGCTTTGTTTTATAAACAGACTGTACAGAAACAGCAATGTT
Source organism: Platerodrilus igneus (assembly GCA_036346225.1). Taxonomy (NCBI): domain Eukaryota; kingdom Metazoa; phylum Arthropoda; class Insecta; order Coleoptera; family Lycidae; genus Platerodrilus; species Platerodrilus igneus. Next base: position 8,934,561 of record JARFIW010001381.1, read on the forward strand.
TAATTAGATCAGTCAAACATGATGTCTGTACTATTAAACAAAACAAAATTGTTCTTAATCCAAGTGATGATAAAGAATTCTTAGTACCTTAACCACTGATACTAAACCTTGGGGTATAACTATACATACAGAAATGACTTGTAAAGCTTCAACCACTGGCTCAAATAAAGAATGCAATTTATTTTATCTAGATTAACATATAATATTTTTAGTTATAAAACTTCAGTGTTATGTTTATACCTGCACAAGTACGCCGATTTTCGTTTTGGATGTATCTAAAAATAGGATACCTTTCAATCTGCCCGAGTTTTGAACTATATATTAGTATAAATGTATTGTAGAGAAAATAGTAGTAGTAGTAGTAACCGTTCTGTTTAAAAAATCCAGTTTGTTACTAACATACCAGTTAGTTTATTTGAGAAATGTATAACAAAACTTTTATTTAAAATTGTCAATGTTTATGGCTGTTTACTAAATCACTTAATAATTCAAACATGTAAAAGATATTGTAAAACATGTAAAAATATTAATAAATAGACTGTGATTGCTAAATGATTTATTGTTTTTTCATAATTTGTAAAGGTACAGTAATAATAATAATAAAGTAATTATAATATTCTTATGCTGTTTGAGAGTGGATTGTATTTGACTATCTTATCATGAAGTATAAGGCAATGACAAGATGTATTTGGCAAAACGTTTCTGCTAGTTTCAAATTCTAATCTAATATCGACAGTACCAGATTTTAACGCTTCGTTTTGTCTAGAACAATCTATGACTACTAATGGTGCAATACTTCGTAAATCTTCAGGATTAAAAAGTGGCTCATTTTCCTTTTCGTAGTATGATTGCTGAAACTGAGCATACATCTCATATAACAACGCAGTCTGTTTATTCTCGAACCTCAAATTTAAGTTATCGTACGGGAAAATTTCTGAATTTAAATATAGTTTCATGTTGGTTAAATAGCAATGATCAAAACGACTGTAGTTGATCATGTATCTATTTTTCGGTTGGTTTGAAACCAACAATCACAAATCTTGGTTTTTCTAATTGTGTTGTTGTTTTAATGTTCCATGTATGACGTTGCGTTTCTTGTAGAAGTTGATATTCATGCAACTCCCATCCTCTAAACGGAATATGCAAATCCTGATTTTTGCAACGCATTCTATTAAATTAATTCGTTGAGTATCATCAACGGCTACATGCGGCATTTTCCATAAAACTTTGTTTAAAACAACTTTTATTTCTTCATCGGGTGTAGGATTAATTATAGCATTAGTATCAAAACTAGAACGTAGTAAGACTAACTCATGACGGAGGTTTAAAATAATTTTTTAAAATCTTCGCATAATCCGAGAACCATTGAAAGGTTTATTGCAACATTAAAATTCCCATTGGCATCAACTATTTGTGAATCATCCATAGAAACCACCCAGCGTTTTGTAAATGTTTACTTTGATTGCTATTATATGAAACATATCCCTTCATTATAGACGTTAATTCAGGATTCCGAACACGATCTACAATGATACCACCAATCTCATATCTAATTTCATCAAAAGCAGCAAAATTCCATTATTTACAAACTTTGCTGTCTGAGACGGCGTTCCATCTGTTCTAATTAATTTGCCTTCTATGTACAGCATGCTCTTCGATGGTAAGGTGTATACATCTTGTTGTTGTATAGGATTCGAATTTCATCATTATTGTTTAAAGATGTGCTAGCATAAGGTTGATGAGTATGTTTTTAATATTAACAATTGCATTGTCGAAGTAAACTTTTTCACGCACGTTCAGTATTTCACTATTCATTCTATTTTTTTTTAATTAAATGCAGTCCTAACGATTGTAGAAACTGCCGGTTTTGTGTTGTTAGCGGTCTTGAAACAATCAATCGAGTGTCGATTGCTTTGAAATTTCCAGCATTTATATCAATTCTTGACATGTTGCGTGCATTATACTTAATACCCATGGCTATTGCAGATTTTTTTTAAATGCAACCTTACAGTTAGCAGTTGTCCTCTGAAATTAACTAAATTTCCATCTTGATCTAACACTTTAACTATTATTTCATTTATTATACGTGACCTAATTGGTAGATATATAATCGTAGGTGGACACTCGACAATTTTAAAACCTGCAGGTACTTGAGGAAAAAATTCGTGTATTACATGGGCTGGTTTACTATTTAAATAGGATCCACTTGCAATATTACAATCGATTAAAACTGCATTCACTTTACAAATGTTGATCGCGTAGTCTGCTTGATGCGTGACAAATGCCAGCAATTTTCGCGGATTGAAACCAAGTAGAGAACCAATTGAATCCTTTTGGTAAAATCCACATCTAGACTACATTTAATACTACATTTAAGTGTATTATTGTCAGCTGTAATTTCTATATACACTGGCGTCTTTCTAGCGCTTCGTGATTGATCCATACGACCACGCCATCTTTTATCACCTAAAGCTTTTGAAGATATTTATTAATTTCTCTAATCTCATAAGCACCTTCAGGTATTTCTATGAATTCTCCGTTAGATCCATAATAAAATTTATTATTTATTCCTTTTTCTATGTTTGGAATTGTGTTATAAGACTCAAAATTTGTTAATCCTAATACGTACTCCGAATCATTATCCAAGTTTATAGGCGGATTAAAATTGCTTGTTAAAACTGAAGTGTTTCCCGTTAGAGTAAAAGTGTACGACATAACAACTTCGTACGCAGTTCTATGCACTACTTAGAAATTTTAAGCATAAATGACCGCAAAACACAGTACCGTACGATTGTTCTTGGTTAATGTTATAAAGAATTTTACATTTACCCCGCTATTCAAATAACTTATCAACTCTGTTGGCGGTCGCAGGTTTCCGTAGCTGTCATAGTAAATAGCGCTACTACCGTACTTTTGTAAGAGGTCCAATGCGTGCCTAAACCTTCTATTCCATCTAAATTAATTATACCACATTCTTTTAAATTAACTTTCTTGGGAAGATTGTTTTCATGAACACTCCACGGAAATATGGTACTTCTAATTGCTTAACAAACTCTATTAATTCTACATTGCTTAGTGCTCGATTAGGTAAAATCAAGTTGCGTTCCTTTTAGGTTTTGCAGGGGCTAAAAAAAGACCAAAACCTTTTTATAAGGTTTGATGTGCATGCCGTTTCCGACTGCAATGTCCTCCATTGCCTTGTTATGACGTTGTTTTTCCGCTAGTTGTTCTTTAGCTATTTTAGTATCTGAAACTGCTTTTGCAACAGCAGCTGCACCTCCAGTAAGAGTACCAAGAGCGCTTAGGCCTGCAAAATTGGTATTAGTGGTAGAAAACCTCCTGTTTTAGGAATTGATATAATACGAGCTGATTTAATATGCTTCTTTTGTTTTGCTGTATTGGCGGCCTTAATTGCTATGTTGATTGCATCCATAATATTAGATCCTTTAGTCTTTTTTAAAGCTGTACGTGCTTGTTTGATAATACTTTTAATACCTAGCGTACTTCTTATTTTACGTTTCTTTATCAGTTTTCTTATTTTATTGATATTGTTTGTTCTCAGTGATGCACAGGCACCCATACCAAGTTTTACTTTAGCTTTCATTGCGGTAGCTACTCCAAATGCTGCTACTTTTTCACCTAAAGACGAGTCACCAGAATTTAGTCTTTCTGTAGCTAACTGAGCTAACTTCGAATCTGCTTGATGACGTTTCGATAGATCCTTTTCTTTGGTGTATGCATTATCGTGCTCCTTACAAGTCTCGTCTAACTTGTTTATTCCCTTGTCTCCCCGAGCTAACCGTTCGATTAGTTTTGTACCCGGACCGCAAAATTTGTAACCCGGAATATGCGCTTCAAATGGTAAATTGTTAATTACAGTATTTAATAGTCCGTTCCCAGTAGTTTTAGAATTATTATATGTAATCATTAGCGGACAACTATCCTCTCAAGCTGTGCAGTAAATAAATAAAATATTATGAATTAATGATTCTTTATATACTCGCCGTTTCTTATATATATATATATATATATATATATATATATATAATTCCTTTTTTACAAATCGAATTTAGTACTTGCAAACATGCGTGTTGTGAAACAATCAACACCTTTAACCATAAACAATAAAGACATTGGCGTGCAATCCTTAGCTAAAAAGAAAAAACATAGCGTTCTTCTGCCTTCATCTATTCGATGTCTAGTTGTTGGTCCATCAAATTGCGGTAAAACCAACGTATTGATTGGGCTGATATAACATCCTAATGGTTTAAAGTTTGAAAACGTATATGTTTATTCTAAATCACTTTATCAACCAAAGTATCAATACCTTGAAAGTCTACTGCAACCAATAAAAGGGATCAAATATTATACATTTTCCAGTTCTGATAATATTATATCACCATCTGATGCTCGAAATAATTCTATATTTGTTTTTGATGATGTAGCTTGCGATAAACAAGGTATCATTAGGAATACTTAAGTATGGGGCGTCATAAACAAGTAGACAGTTTTACCTTTGTCAAAGTTATACTCGTATACCTAAGCACTTACTACGTGATAATGCTAATCTTTTAGTTTTATTTAAACAAGATGATTTAAACTTAAAACACATATATGACGATCACGTCAATACTGACATGAAGTATGATAAATTCCGTGAAATATGTGCTGCTTGTTGGCAAGACAAATACGGTTTCTTAGTTGTAGACAAAGATAGTGATCCAGATCAGGAAGGTACCGAATAGGTTTTGATCACTTCATACATATTTAAACCTTGAGAGACGCAAGTATCGTTAGTATCGAAGAATTTTTTTTACTACAATAAACTTTTACGCAATGAACCAGGAGGCGATAAAACTTAAAAGAATTTTAATTAAGAAAAGAAACATTGTAAAAAACAAATTGCGTCAGTTAAAAGATAATGAAGTCGTCCAAGTGGAATCAATCTTACCCATAACATCACGATTAGAAACTATTGCTAATAAACTGGATGGGGAAAGTGCGGTAAAGAAAGAAAAATTTAAAGAAGAAGAAGAACTGCCTCATAGCAGTGTAAAAAAAATTAAACCTAAATTGCTAGAAAGGAACGTTGACTATATTGATTCGCCGGTTATTGCACAGCATATACCAAATATAAAAAATGATGCCATAGAGGTAGATGATGTTGATGATGACGATGTTGAGAATGAATACGAAGCAGAAATTAATCGAAATGCACAAGCAGCCCAGGAATATATTCAAAGCTTTGCCGATTCACCTGGTATGACACATTATCTCGAACAGCTACATCCGCTATCTCGAGAATATATTTACAATATGTTTAAAGATGTTAAGAACGAATTTGATCATAAATATGGTATTAGGTTTAACCCTGATTCAAATGGTCTTATGATAGGCAATTCGAATTTCGCGTTGGATGATGAAAATGTTCTAATAAATGATTTGAAATATAAAGGTACTCCTGGATTATACGAACTACTGTTTAAAAATATCCTGTCGGGTACAGTCATCAAGATCTAAAGTCGTATCTTGATATTGTAAAAGAACAAATGCTAATAGAAGATATTATTCTGAAACAGAACAAATTCAGGGTAATACTTCATATAAGTACAAAATATAATATCTACATTAAACATACTTCCCAAACACCCCGTAGACCTAGAACATTACCCTACAGAAAGCGTCTTGGAGACGGTATGACAATGGAAGTATCAAATAACGCTATAGATTATTTATATTGGAATGATCCCAATGAACTTGTTGATAGATTACGACTTTTAGTTTCATCTCAGACTGCTGGACACACAGGTCACGGCAACGAAATAAATTCGATCATTGAAGAATTGCGTGAGGCGAAAGTAATTAGATGATATGACAATTGACAAATTTGGAAGGCACTTACATAACCGTAAATAGATATAAGTGAACAGGAATATGAAAACAAAAGTGAAGGTTTTGAAACCTTGATTGAGTACAAGTTACATATGCTACATTACACGGTAGTAGCAACGTTTTACTCCAATACATTCCTCGACGGTGACAAGACATTCCTTATTTTCAACATTAAACATAATTATGAATTTCCTTATGAGGAAGCAGTCATTGAGAATATTATAGGATACCCGCAAGACATTGAAATTCTTATAAACGAAAAAAGTTATGTAATTGTACAGTTACAAGGATTTTTGCTTAAACGTATGGATGTAATCAGCTTTCTTGATAGCGGTGCTATTATAAACAATACCACAATGTTTCTTGATTTTATATTAAAAGTTCCTTTCAAAGCAAGTGGAGCCAAGGACATTCAAACATAGAAGTATTTCATTAATTGTATTTAATAAATCCTGATTATAAAAAAGTATTATGATAGTTGCTCAATCAAAAGTGAAAGAGGATATAGTAAATGAACTTCATAAATCAGCAAGAATAAATTTCAAGAGACGCAAAGTGATAGTAAAAGGTTTAAATGACCTTCTTCAGACCGATTTGATTGAAATGCTACCATATTCGCAAACAAACAAAGGATTTAAATACATTTTAGTAGTTATTGATTGTTTCTCCAAATACGTATGGGCTGTACCACTTAAAAGTAAAACGGGTATTGATGTTACTGCTGCAATGAAAACAATTTTAAATAAATTTAAAAATCCGCCAAGAAATTTGCAGTCTGATTTTGGTAAAGAATATTATAACAAACACTTTCAATCCTTAATGCAGACATATGGCATAAACCATTATAGTGCTTTTTCTACAAAGAAAGCATGCATTGTGGAACGTGTAATTAGAACTTTAAAGGGAGAAATGTGGCGCTTGTTTAACCTGAACGGTTCTTACAATTGGATAAAAATTTAAGCGATATTGTGAAACAATACAACAATACAGTTCACAATACTATCGGAGTCAAACCTGTAAAAGTTGATAAATCAAATGAAAAACTATTCTTAAATCATCATTTACCCACATCAAACTTGCAACCAAAATACCAAAATATTCAATTAAAGACAGTGTGAGGATTAGTAAACACAGGAAGCATTTACGAAAGGTTACACGCCAAACTGGTCAAATGAAATTTTAAGATTAAAAGGTAAACGTAACCAATCCTACAACATATATATTAGAAGATCAAGATGAGAAAGAAATCAAAGGTGCATTTTATGAAACTGAGTTGCAAAAGGTTAAACATCCAGGAATTTACCTGGTAGAAAAAGTCCTAAGAAAGAGTGGAAATAAAGTATTTGTAAAATGGTTAGGCTTCTCTAACGTACACAATAGCTGGATCGATAAAAATAATGTTTGCTAGAAGTTGTTATAATAATAGTTAATAAGGCTAACATTGTAAAATTATATTAAAATAAATAATACAGACAAAATCTTTCTATTGCTTTTTATTATTATTATAAAGGAATTTTGTAAGGCTATCATTGTAAAATTATATTAAAATAAATAATACAGACAAAATCTTTCTATTGTTTTTATTATTATTGTTATCAAGCCATTCTTTTAATAAAAGATATTTTGTTTTGCGCATTGCAAATTATTATTGCTGTGTCTACAACAATGGATGTTATATTTTAAACGATTGTTGATTTTAACTCCGATAGCTTAGGACAACCTAGTGCAAGCATATCAGTTACAAAGTTTTGCATTATATATGTTTCAATCAATTTCTTCTTTTCTAGACCCTTCACAAATACTTCTTCACCGGGTCGGATAATTTGCTTCAAATAAAGCGCTATATATGATGACACCATTCCAGCCGTTGAAGGTTCATCCCAAGAAATACCATGAATATTCCTTGTCACCCAGTCGTTATGTTTTATATGATCTTGACTCAAACAACTGGACTGCATTGGCAGTTTAAAATTTGATGCCAAACATCACCTTTCAACAAGTCCAAAACCGCAATTTCTTTACACACAAACTCGTTTTTCTTGTATTTAAATCCCTGAATATCAATTATATACATGTTTGTATGTAAATATATGCAGTAAACTTCGACTAATTAAATTAATATTAGGAGCAATCTCCTTATATAGCAGATTACCACCATCTGCGTACTTTGCCAACCCACTTTTCAACCTATCACAAGAGTGAACTCATTTTGAATTGAAACCGGCCCATGTGTATTTGCAGCCTCTAAACATAAATCAGAATCCACTTTAATTAAAACACAATTGACTTGAATGCGATATTTTGCATCTGTCATACTGTCTCGCTAGAAAACCAAATTCAAAACATCTACACACATTTTCTCTGCACTTACATTTTTCAACATACGTGTGTTTTGAAATATGTTCCATTGAAAGTAATATATAGCCGATCCTAATTCAAAACGTGCCCACAAGTATTTTACATTTGAAAAGAATTCAGGTTTTCACATTTTACATTAAAAGTATATAACGCCGATCCTAATTCAAAACGGTGCACGTGTAACTTCTCGCTAGAAAACCGAATTCAAAACAGCTACACACATTCTTCTCTGCACTTACATTTTTCAACATACGTGTGTTTTGAAATATGTTCCATTGAAAGTAATATAAAGCCGATCCTAATTCAAAACGTGCCCACAAGTATTTTACATTTGAAAAGAATTCAGGTTTTCACATTTTACATTAAAAGTATATAACGCCGATCCTAATTCAAAACGGTGCACGTGTAACTTCTCGCTAGAAAACCGAATTCAAAACATCTACACACATTCTTCTCTGCACTTACATTTTTCAACATACGTGTGTTTCATTGAAAGTAATATAAAGCCGATCCTAATTCAAAACGTGCCCACAAGTATTTTACATTGAAAGTATATAAGAATTCATGTTTTCACAACTATTTTACATTCAAATGTTTTCACAACTATTTTACATTGAAATTATATAGGGCCGATCCTAATTCAAAACGTGACAGACGTATTTTACACATGGAAAATACGTCTGTCGCGTTTTGAATTAGGACCGGCCTTATTTACCTACTGGGATTGTCTCGATGTAAACTTTCATATCCGAACTCATTATTGTTGAGGGTTTAATAATTACTAGTTACTTTTGATTTTAATTAATTTCAATTTTTTGTAATAACTGGGATTTATTTCGTGGTCTGTATTGTTATTCTTTGGTTGGGTTTAGTAATTTTCATTATAGATTGCGTCGGGTTATTTGTTATTTTTAGCTTGAGTTGTTTTAGGTTATTTAAAGAATTGAGTTCGCTTGTATTTGTATTTAATTGTACGGTGCTGTAATCTGGATTGAGGGATTTGTGCTCGGTAATGTCTGTTAATTGTTGTAGCCTTGAATTCGTTTATTTTTATTTCACGAATGGTAATTTTATTGTAGGTTTTGCTTTCAGCAAGATTTCAATGTGAATGAATAATTTCTCGCGGTAGTTAAGACTTATTTTATTTTAATTCTGCTGATTTAATTATGTCTGTTATACTTATCTCTTTCCCGTGGGTGTTTGTAATTTATAAGCTGCTTTCTTTGTAATTATATTGACCGGTTACTTTGAGTCTTAAATATAGAATTGCAAGTTTTCGTCAATTGCTTTGTTCAATATTTTCTATAATTAATACAATGTTACTTTGTCTACTGTAGATTTTGTTCCAGTCTCTTGATAAATTTATTGGGCAAATGGTTTTCTTATAATTAGATATGTAATTATACTTTATGCAGTTGCGATGCTCTTTTCTGAAAGCTTTTATTCAGTCTGATAATTTAAATACGTATTTTCTATAATAATATACCTAGCTAATTGCTGTAGTTTTTAATCATAAATGTCACGTTTAATAATTGTTTCGTTATATTTAGATATCGCGATGCGTTTTTGATTGAATCTTTTTTGTAGTTACCTCGCTATACTTAGCTGTTCGTACTAAAATAACTTTTTATAACGTTGCGATAGTGTTATATTTGATGATGATTTCCGGTTTTATCTTATGTGAGGTTTGCGCTATAAGTTTGCACGCTTGTTTTAATTCATAATGGTTTAATGGATTAAGTAAATAATAGATTGCAGAGTGCGTTTTTGTAATTTATAGAATGCGATGAGGTTGCGTTTGAATAATTTGTTTCTATAATTTATTTTGTTTTATACGCTACCTTTCAGTATTAAATAAATTGTAAATTAATTACGTTCTATTTTTGGTTATTATTGGAATCGTTTTCGTTTTGTGCGCCAGTTATTTTGTACTGATTTGTTTAATAATTGTCTATACTATTCAGTTCTAAAATTCTCTTGTTTCAAAACAAGTTCTCTTTGCTTTAAAATAAATCTCTTTTTTAAAAAATTCAAGTCTCTTTTAAAAAAAATCAATTCTCTCAAAATAAATTTGAAAATAATTCCTTGCAATAGTCAAGTAAATTATTTTCGTAAGAATGGCATAAATTTGCAATAATAATAGTTAAAAATCTGTACATACATAAAATATTTAAAAAAAAATTCAAATACTAGCAATATCAAATATAGTTTGTCAAAAAATTGTTTCTTTATTAAATGAACTTACATTAGTTTCTTCGTTGGTTTCATGAACTCAGTCGATGCTTGTACGTTGTCCACGTTGGTTTGGTTTGTTGAATTTGATCGATTTGTGAATCTCGTCTAACTTCTGTTTGGGTTCTGCCAAAATTGCAAATTAAAATTCTTGGTCATCAGTCTTTCGATTTTTGGGTTCGTAGTGCCCTTTTGACATCAGTACGGCTGCGCCAGTTTAGGTTCGGGCCTTGGGAGCTACGTTTTAAAAAAAACACTTTCAAACTTCTTAACAAATTTATTTACTTAAACAGAATTGATGTGGAATTTTACAAACTTGATTTAAAATTACTCTAAGTCGAATAAAGAATTAATTGCACTATTTTGAGTAGCCTAACCAACTGCAATGTTAGCGCTGAATATTTTGACTGACTGCGGAGTTTTGGGGCTCCCGGGCTATTTATGATGTCCCTACCCCCTCACATATCTGTGGGAACTTGCAGAGCTCATGTCTGCTTATTCTTAATTCTGTTCATTGTTACATTGTTATAATCTTACCTTCTAGGTAATCACGGTAACTTAACCGTCTGTGACCTGCCCACCTGCAGTGTCGCTATCGTCTGGAATACATTGTATCGCACCCATTCTTATGAACTGTTAATAAACGTTATTAATTGTCTTTGTATTACATTGTTGCACATCACTTAGTAATTTCTTAATAATTTCTAGTAATTTCCTATTAGATTCTGTTTTATAATACATACATAATGGGGGGATTTGTAACTTGCGTGGCTAACGATATTTTTCGATAGAACTTTGGCTTTTTCTATACTTTCAAGGTTGAATATGCTAAATGCAATTTAAGGAAGAACTTGCTCTTCTAAGAACAATTTTTCATAAAAATCTTTCAACGAAGGAAGCCACGAGCAATTAATGATATTAACCTTGTACTATCATGTGGCTAAAGATTGCATTCACAAACACCAATAAAAACCTTCCTTTCGTTCTACAATAGTTTTAACAAAATGTGACTTTTAGCAGAGTACGAAGTTGTTTTGCATCATTTTGGCACATATCAAATTCCATTTAGTATTTAATTTTTATACTTTATGCTTTATGTTTAAACTAACTAAACATTTACATAAATTCCTATTTGGAATAGTATTATTGGCTATCAGTAATCGCTCAACCATCATAGACCAATGAGAATTGACACTTTAGCCGGGTCGTGAGGACTATAGTTATTCTAATTTGCCAAACTTGACATAATCTGACATTATCAATTCTGGGACCTTTTACGTAAGGGGCAGATACATCTAGGCTCGCAACTTCATTGCTTCCAAAAAACAGCATTTGGTTGGGCGATCGGTGGCACCAACTCTTTAAAGCAATTCCTTGCAAATGGCTGTAAGGCGTTTTTTTTTTTATTAGAATAACGATTTCATGCGAACGGTTTGCGCGAGCGTTACAAACCCTTTATTAAAAAATACGAAACCTAGGTCATACGACTAAGGTCGAACCCAATTCTTACGGAGTATTAAAACAAATAATGCTTACAACTAAACTACGCGTAGTTTTTGATAGCTTTCCTAAAAACCACTTCTGGACATTCTTCAAGCAGTCTACAAATGAGGAATTCCATCATAGAGCAAAATCTTTTCTCAATTTTACTTCGGTTTAGGAAATATCAATATGTTATCTCTGCCGATATTGAGAAAATGTATCGTCAAATACAAATTGATCCTGCGCAAAGGTCACTGCAAAGGATTCTTTGGAAATCACTCCCAAATTCCCCACTTCAAACATACAATTTAAACATTGTAATCTACAGAACGGCTTCTGCTTTCTTCCTAGCAATTCGAAGCCTTTTTCACCTTGGCATCCAGTGCAAAAAATCTCTTCCAAACATCTATCGAATCATAAGAGAAGACTTCTATGTAGACGGTCTAGATGACCGGTTACGACTTCTTAGAATCGGCTCAGTCCGTTTGTGGAATTTTGTCGACATTTGCGCACGAGGTGGATTCAAATTACGCAAGTGAATATCGAATAAAGAGCGAGTGCTGTGTCACATTGATGAGGCAGACATTCATTCGAGGTGTTGTTATGGTAATGAATAATTTTGTTTGGCATTGGAAAAATATTTCAAGCATAGTGAACAAAAATTAATTTAAAATTATTTGCTATTTTGCAAAGAGAAAAGTCAATGACGTGTTTCGTTGTTATTGCAGTTCGTTAGGCCGGCGCTTTTCTTTTTGAAAAACAACCAACCAAGTTTTTGAATTATACACAAATCAGGGCGTATTAATAAGTACAAAATTTTCCACATGCGCCCTCTATACTCGAATGCATCTGTTACTTTTTCAGGTGCCCAATATGATGGTATAGATGGCATTGCCAAACAAAATTTTAATAGCTAGTCAAAGACAAGATGAATATAAAATGAATGACCGATTACCTACTTAACACTGGCGGACTTTCTAAGAATGTACAACACTTAATGCTAAATGATGAAGTTGATCACCGAAAACTAATATGTTTGCAGCTGCAATAACAGTCAAACCGGTAATTGCTTTTCTCTTCGCAAAATTACCAACAATTTTAAATTAACCTCCGTTCACTATGCTCGTATTACTTTTCCAACGCCAGACAAAATTATACATTACCATTTAGCTGGTAACGTTTTAGTTTCCGTTGACCAACTTCCTCATTTAGCATTATGTGTACTACTTTCTTAGGAGGTCCGCCAGTGTTAAGTAGGTAATCGGTCATTCATTTATTGATTATTCACTAGGAGTTCATAAATTTGGTGTTCACGATAACACAAGCGCTTTGGGATTGTTATGGTTCTTTCGAAGCGATCATCTCATGTACTCAATTTCTAGTTTACCTAAGGAAAACATCATCAAGCCAGTCATTCTTTCAAGCATCTCACAAATTTTTACCCTCTTGGCTCCTTGCACCATCGCGGCAAAATACTGCCTCGGGTTCTGGTTTGTAAGGTTGTCCTGCGATAACTCGGTTTCAAAACGCATACAAAAAAAATGGAAATTACCAACTAAAGATAAGCTGACAGATGTTTTCTCGACGCATTTTTTCTAGCGAATTCGTTCGTTTATCTTTATGGTGGAGCGGTCCTTAATGGCTACACGAAAGTGAGACTATGTTGCCTTCTAGTATTCCTACATCTTTTGTTGCTCTAGAATTTAAGAAGGAAACTGCGTGTTTCTACAATGTTTGCAAAGATCTCTTTGTTGTAAGAGGGCATTCAAACCTGAAAAGACTCGTAGCAGTTGTATCCTATTGCCGATGCTTTGTGCACAACTGCCGTAATCTGTGCTCCTTAAAGTATATATGTCTCTTGAGTTGCAAAAAATTAGATAACTCGATGAATCATCCAGTTTGAATGTCACAATCAGAGATATTTTCAGAGGAATTTAAAGACTTCAAGCACAATCGGATGGTTAGTTCTTTAAGTTCTATTGCAAGTCTACATGCTTTTCTAGATACTAATGAAGTCTTGCACGTTGGGGGCAGACTTCGTAATTCGGGCTACGATTTTGACAAGCGCCATTCTATTTTGCTAGCCACCAAACTTCGCCTTCCCAATTTAATTGTTACGTAAATATATGAAGCATTTTCGCGCAAGGACTCAATTGTTACTTTTTATTGTTAGGAAACTCTCGACTAAATTTTGTGCAGTCGGTGTGACAGCAAGCAAGACACGTGCGCGCTTAGTTAAGTAAGTCTTAAAATCGAGTGGTTGCTCATTTCGATTTCTTGGTATAGCAAATATTGCTTCGGTTCTAAAAACCAGGTGGCGCTTATAGACAAATTTAATTTGAGTTATCCGTGAATGTGAGTTCTCGTACGGCGATATTTTTTCTTTTTATGTTTTTCTTTTTGAAGCTTTAAGGTAGTTGTTGCGCCCTTTTCAAAAAGGTTTTTAACCTTTTATTGCATTATTTTGGTTTAATTTAAACGTTGAAAGAAAATCACACAGAGTTTTGGTTTTCACATAAGTCCAGACATTGATATATGATTTGTGGTTAGGGAAATTGCGGAGATTCCATTTTGCATGCTTAACGAGCCAGCTGTGCCCACCAATATGCATCAGAGATTAATCTAACCTGGAGGGGAGACGCGGATTCGTGGGAGGCAAGGTGCCGAAGCAAAATAACTTTACCTCCGGCCCTCCTCGAGTGTAGACGTGTTTGGTAGCGTTCCGATAATTCGGTGAAGTGATACATTTCCCTTCCATCTTTTCCTTGTGTTATTATACAACATACCGACTCTTTGTCGATAAAAGCTACCGCCAACCGATCAAGGTGGCATCTGGATACCACTTCTACGAAATTACAGACGCACGGGGATTAAGACAACCACGGTAGCTTTTATAATTTTATGCGCACTTGATCCCGCGGGGAATTTAAACCCGTATGAATTTGAGAATATTTGATTTTATTTACAGTAAAATATTATAAAGTAGAAATTAACGATTAAAAATTAATGTTTCACATAGATTACAGACACAACCTCCACCAAACGATTTCAGCGGTCACCATCAAGTAGCTACGGATGTTAATAGAACTCTACAATCGGACATTAACCACTCCATGCGGGTTGAAGAAACCAATGGGAAAACGAGTGACGTAGTCTTCTATCTTCCAATCCGACAAGCAGTACACTGTGAACAGTGATAGAAAAGTATACTTCTCCAGTAATCCCATTCAAAAGTTAATACAAATAATAGAAATAAGAACTATTTGATAGAAAACCAGGTAAAGGCGCAATTCCCGCGTTTCAAGCTACAAGAGAAAGTATCAAGTCTGAAAACTACAATAGAATAATAATATCCAAAACTAATTACGTCGAACTCCGCGAGATAGGTTTAGGGCCCTTGAGAGCTACTTTTAAAAAAGTCTTTATTTCCGGGAACACTCCTATTAATTGTATTTTATTTTTAATTGTTTAATTACAAAAAATAACTTCTTTTTAATACAACTTAGACGTTTATATTCACTAAACATTAAGTAATTGAAAAATACTTGATGTTAACAAATCAATAATTAATCATAAAAAATTATGATGAGTAGATTGAACAACCAACACTGTTAAAGTTATGAAGTTCTAAGACTTATTGGCCACCATGGGCTCCTCGGGGTATTTATGCAATCCCTGCTCTTACATCACTTGTGGGAAATGCAGATCTCATGTCTGCTATTTCTTGATACAATACAATGTATTACTCTTTAATACTCTTAATTCTAACAATTGATTTCGTATAGTCTATTGTAACCTGCACCTGCAGTATCATGTTACGTCTGGAATACAAAGTAGTTGCTTCCATTCTCAATTCTGATTAATGAACTTCCATTAATCTTTTATAGTGTCTACTTCGATTATACAATGTAACAATCTATTTATTAATACTTACTAGTTTCAGATAAATATACATATATATCAATTTGAGGGATTTGTAACTCGGGCATCTCTGTAATAACATTAACTCTAGTTGCCGTGTCATGTATTGATGTAAATATCAAGCACAAGAACTAAACTGTGTTTCTAAACAGGTTTGTTTGATAAGGTTAGCAGTAAATATCGCTGTAGTGCAGTTAAAATTTAATAGGGAAGTTTATGAAACAGCACACAACGAACGTAAGAAGATAAGATTTTTCACGTTTCAAGGTAATTCTAAACCATAATTGAAGCTGCTGGGATCTCGATTATTTCTACTCGAGCTTTGAAAAAGAAAATCATACGAGATTTATCAAGTTTCTCACTATTATGTACTTTTTGCTACATTCATTTAAATAACAGAATATCAAAATATAGGAAGGAAGCTATTTCAAAGTCTAGTACTTCTGCACACTTGATGAAGGTAACAAGGAGGATGAATCTGAAAATGGCTTGCCATGCATCATCATTCTTTTGAATTGTATTGTATTCTTTCCTTCAGCGGTAAAAGTTTAATGAATGCTGCAGTGCTAAGAATTCCAATTTCCTAACGGGTAAAGTTACTCAACTCAATCTGAACGTCTGAGAAATGTTTGATTAAGTTTTTTTTAATATTTGAAAGCTTGATTTACAATTCCTAGATTTAATTAGTGTGGCTAACTTAAGGAACAACTTAAAGCTAAATCGTGTTTCACTAAAGCTCCTAGTCTACTGAAAACCCAATTCTTTACAGCTGTTAGCTGATAAAAGTTTTAAACACGTGTAAGTAGCAGAAAAAAGCAAAATCGAAATAAATTGGCAGAGTTTTCCGACAAATTCATATACACCATGGCTATGTGTAGTTAACGATATTTTTCAATAGAACTTTGAATTTTTTCTCTACTTTCAAGGTTACATATGCTAAATGTAGTTTAAAGAAGAACTTACTCTTTTGAAAACCATTTTTCAAGAAAATCTTTCAACAAAAGAAGCTACAAAAATTAATCATTTAAGCTTTCTAACATGAAAAATTAACTCATACTTCTTCAAGTGTTTATTTACTAAAGTCAAAAGATCCTAGTCTACTGAAAACCCAATTCTTCTCATTTGTTAACTGGACAAACGTTTTAAACGTATGTAAATGGCAGAAAAGAGCAAAACCAAATAAGTTAGCCGAGTTTTCCTATAAATGGTAAAATAGTTTACTTTACTCTAAAATTCATATACAGCTTTACCCGTTAATATCGATATTTTGAAAACGAACTTCGCATATATTTTCTACTTCCCAGGCTAAATAACTTAAATGCAATTTTAAAGAACTTACTTTTCTAAAAAACAGTTTTTCATGGAAATCCTCTAACGAAAGAACTTACAGGCAATTAATGATCTTAACCTTATAATATTATGTGGCCAAGTATTGTATTTACGACTATCAATGAAAACTTTTTGCTTTAGTTCTACGATATTTTCTACAAAAATTGAACGTTTACCAGAATAGGGGGTTGTTAAGTGTCATTTTGACACGTATCAAATTCCATTTGGTATTTCATTTTTATGTATGATTTCATCATAACTCTAGGTTTAATTTAACTAAACATTTCCACCATTTCTTGTTGAGAAGTGTATAATTGACTATCAGTTATCTCCTAACCATCATATTCCAATGGGAATTAAATCTTTATCTTGAGGACTATTGCTCTCCCACAGTAAGAGTCACAATTTACCGGTAACTTGTAGTATAGGGCTATACAGGAAAAGGGCTGTTTTTTATCCCTTAAACATTGTTTGGAACAGTCTGGGTTAAAAATTTTAAGTAGTTTGCATGCGGTCATATCCCCGTATCTTCTTGAGATTTTGTGTTTTGGATACTGTGTATAGCCGCAAAATTTACACCTGTTTATATAGCCCATGTTTAACTATAAAATATCTAAATTAAGTATAAAATATAACAATCAACTTTAAATGTAACTAATTAGTCGACTATGTATAATAATTACATTTCCTTTTACATATGAAAACCGATAAAAACAACTATGCAATCAATCTCAAACTGACAAGCCGGCGCTAAGCGCTTCTGATGTCCTTTTGCAAATCTACATTTGACGTTTTAAGTTTTTATTGCATAATACGTACTGGTACGTAATTAGTAGGATACACACCAAACCTAAGCGGTTTGAATGCTAAACCAGGTCGACCAGGAAATAAACGAACTTAAGGTGCAAAGGAACATCAATAAGGCATTGATCGTCAAGACTAAATGCAACCCTCCGCAAAACATCATAGATTGCAATACAACGGATCCATTGTTGACCTATAGCAGGTTAGTCAAATCCTCTCTAGCAAACATCATCACGATACCTTCTACACCAAACTCCCCATCTTTGTACTCAGCTTTAAAATCCTTATTAGGCTCAGCAGCCCTCCCATAACACTCGATGTCTTAACTGAAAACCAATTCCACCTAGCAAACAAATCTATCATCTTACCCAAAACCGATCCAGATTTTAGTTTTCACCACGAATTTCTAGTAAAAACAACAATCTTAGGAGAGCCTGAGGCATCGATCGCATTAACAACACTTCCTTCAAACAATCACGACCTATCCTCAGAAATCGCATCTATACTTTGTTCCAAAGATGCCTATCTTTCGGCACCTTCCGGATCGACTAAATATTATCCTAAGCCGAACAAAGCCCCTGAAGAAACAACATTCTACAGATCAATTGAGCTTTTCTCAAACCTAGGAAAACGTTTTGAACCCATCATCCTCGATAAAATCCAATCCGATATGCATATCCAATCTCAACTATCGCGGTGATCGCAAAGGTCACAACGCAGAGTAAATTATCAAATCCTTAATATCCACAGCCCAACCCTTTATCTTCAAACACACTATAGCAATGTCTCTCGATTTCCGTTCCGTTTTCGACCTCCTTTACTGGTCAAACCTCCTTACCAACAGAAAATCTACAAACTTCTTTTCAAAGATTTACCTGATACTCAAATTCTATTAACTTCCAGAACAGTCTCATACCCCACAAATGACTTCGCATCTACTAAAATTCTTTCCCCAGGTAGTTCACAAGGATCAATCCTGTCTCCCATTCTTTAGATCATTACAGTACGAGGGACACTATTTATGTACTGAGAATAGAAAGAGTAAACAAATGAATTTGACGAAAATACTTTTATTGCTTTTCAAAATACTTGCCTTTAAGATCTATACACTTTTGCTTGTGATTGAACCACCCTTCAAAGCACTATGTCCAGTCAGAAGATGGTAGCTCTAAAACATGCATTTTGAAGGCCCCAACCGCTTCTTCGGGCGATGAAAATCGTTGTCCATGCAGTTTATCTTTAATTACTGGAAACAAAAAGAAGCATTGGGTGCCAAGTCGGTGCTGTAAGGTGGATGACCCATCAATTCGATCTTTTGTGTGTCCAAATACTCGTTTGTTACATGTGATGTGTGTGAGCTCGCATTGTCATTATGCAAAATGATTCGCCGTTTTGGGTTGGTTTCTTTCAATTTACAGACTACTTCAGGCAAACAAATAGTCGTATACCACGCTGAATTAACGGTCTTTTGATTTTCGAGAGTCACAGTTGCCACAGGACTAGGTTTCGTGAAGAAAAGTACCACCATTTGCTTCTTAACGCTTCGAGAACGAACAACTTTTGTTGGCTTTGCTTCATATTGAAACACCCCAACTGCCAACTGGTGTTTTCTTTCTGACTCATACGCATAAATCCATCACTCGTGACTTGTGACGATGTTGTATACCGCTTTGGATGCACCACAGTTGCATTTTGAAAGTATTTCATGGCACCAATCGACACGAGCAGTTTTTTGAACATCTGTCAACAAATGTGGAATCCAGCGCACACACAGCTTCCGAACACACAAATGTTCGTGCACAATTTTATGTATGCTGGTCATACTAATGCTTAAACATCTCTAGATTTCTTGATATGTCACATGACGATCGTCTTCATGTAGTTTTCGCACAGCATCGATATTTTCCGGCACAACGACCCATTTTGAACGACCTTCTTTAACTTCGTCCGTGAGCGAACTACATCCACGTTTGAATTCAGTGTACCGGCGATGTACAGTGACTGTGAATGGCACTGCATCGTTAAAAGTTGAATTCAGTTGATTGATACATTGTTCTTGAGAAGTCATAACAAATCATAGCTCGAAAATTTTCGCGAATTAATTCCATATTTTGGCTGAGATGAAATTTTAATCACTGCAAAAAAACACAAATAGTGCTCGTACGTCAAAACGTTCTGAGTACCTATAACCTCAAAAATATTAAACTTGACGATGGCAGTTTCAGATTTTACCGGGCAATACCAATGTTGCGAGTTCTCAATACATAAATAGTGTCCGTTGTAAATCTACTTCTAGAGTTCATTCCTACCAGCCATACATTTCCATAAACAGACGACTTCACCTTTCTCACCTAGAACTCTGGTAATGCCCGAAAATCCATAGCCTACTTTGCTTTTTGCTCAAAACCACTAAAGAAGTAAAATTCTTCTTGTGACTGATAGGATACTATACACGATTCATTAAGAATTTTGCAATAATAGTACAGCTTTTCACAAAAAAGGAACAAAAATAGATCTTAACGACCAAAACTATCTGTGTACCTTCCACCACTGCAAAGAATTGTTGATTAACGCCCCAATTCTTAGTTACTCCAACTTCTAAAACACGTTTAAAAAAAACTACAAATGCCTCTGGAGTTGTCGTTGGTGGTGTCCTATCTCAAAATTTTAAACCTGTTTTTATTCGAGATCTCTTAACAGCGCAAAAAGTAAATTACTCTATCATCAAAAGAGAGCTATTGGCAATAGAAGAAAGTGGTATGCATGTTACTACTATATCCAAGGTCCCGGGTTCTAATTCCGACACGGTCTGCTTGAAAAATGTTAGGCGAACATTTTTCCAAAAGACGCCCTCGTTCCGATGAGAGGTAAAATGGAGGTCCCGTGTGCGAGTGTTATTACACACGTTAAAGATTCCTACTTTGCTTGGAACAGTAAGGGTTTGAAAAATTCAAAACTTTTCAGGTAAAAAAACTAACTTCCTGGCCAATGTAGTACCTTCGGGTGGAGCATTGGAAAATCAAATGTAGGAATAGTAGAAACTACAAAACATGTTTGATCGTAGATTTATGTAAAACAATTCCTGATCGAAGCTGACCACAAATCTTTAGTTTTGTTTTCTTCAATTAAGGACCCGAATTCTAGGTTACCGGAATGGCGTTTAAAATTAAAAAAGTTTGAGTTTAAAATTGTGTACTAGAAAGTGAAAGCAAATATGGTGGCGAATGCTTTACCGCGAATAGAGTTAAATTATAACAAGAATACGAACGATTATTTAAACCTACTATCCATTTTTCTAAATTTGTATACAGATGAAAATCTCACGCTTAACGATTGTGCTGAAATCCTCAATGAACCAGATTCCGAGCACCCAATTAACGAATGTGACGACAATACTCAACGTACCTCAGTAGAAAACCCTGTTTTACAATCCCCATTTCAGATAAACCGTTAAACCAGTTATTCTACAGAATAATTTTGAATCAGGAGTCCAATATAGTGAAATAAGAAACCTTTTTCAAAAAACACTTATTGCATTACTTTAGGAAATAGTCAGGAAGAAAAACCTAGTTCTTGCTCTAAAAGAAGTCATAAACCCATATAACACTTACGGAATTTATTTTGAAAATAAAAAATTAGAGCAAAAGGTTCTAGCAGTATGTCAACAGATGTTCAATAACAGTTTTAAACTATGTAAGTGCAATGTTAGAGCTAAAGATATGGAAAACGAGGACGAACAACTAAACCTAATATTATCATTCACTCAATCACAACGGCATTTTAGAAACTTACAATAGTGTTACATTAAAATAGTATTGGCCGGACAAGGAAACAACAATTAAGAAAATTATAAACAATTGCGAAATGTGCTTGATTAGCAAATATGAATGAAATCAGCATAAAATTGTATTTTCGGGACCATTGCTTGCAAAACGACCTTTCGATGTTATTCGTATTAATACTTTCAGTTTTGACAATCACAAATTTCTAATCATGATACACCTATTTTCTAAATATATCCAAGTCTATCATGTAAACGAAGAATCTAGCATAACTGTCTTGAACAAACTAAGACTTTTTTTCGCATCATGGTCACCCAAAAAACTAATTTTGATGGAGAAAAAGTATTCAAAAATCATTCACTTGAAGAATATTGCAAACCCTTTAAAATTAATCTTCACTACACCACTAATTCTAATAGTACCTTAAACTCTCCAGCTGAAAGGGTACACTCTACCCTAATTGAAAAATTACATACCTTGAAACAACAAGATAAATATGAAAAACTCCTCAAAATCTAATGATATCGGCTGTACTGATCTACAATCAGCCAACTCATTTAATTACGGGCTGTATGTTATTTACCCTTTTGTATGGATGCTACGATAATTTAAGCGCTCACGAAATGGATCTAGATCAAACCATTTATGTGAATTACAATAAAAAACGCGAAGATGAAGTCTTATCTTTCTTTAAACAACTTTATCAGAAACAATTAAAAAGGGGTAGTAAAATTTTGGGAAAAAATGAAAATAAGGAACATTAAGTACCTAGCACTGAACCTATAGCCTATTTTAAATGACCTCATAAAAGAAGAACTGACGCTTGTTGTGATAAGGTAGACGAAATGAGAAAAGCAAATCTCTTAAATCATTACCTTAAATTTTATTTTATTATAATTTTACTAATATTAGAAAATTAGAAATTTCTATAGCCAATAAAAATCTCATACAAAACTTCAAAGACATCTGCATGCAAATTGATAACCAAATTGAAACGTTAAACCATAGCCGTAACAAAAGAGGTTTAGTTAATGGATTAGGATCAGTGGTAAAATTCGTAACGGGTTTGTACATCCAGACTCTATATAATAACCAGGATAAAATAGTGAAAGAATTGGGAGAACTACGTATCGTTTGACAACCATATAACTGACAGAATTCTAGAGACAAACCTTGGTACATAACATAAATTTAAATTTCAAAACTAAGCAATTTTAGTCACACATTGGACCTTCAAGCCGAAATACTATTCAAGAAGCACTGTGCCAGGCAAAGCTAAATTTTCTCCTAAATATTGAAAGAACCATTCCATTTGCCTTTTTAAAAACAATCAATTAGAAATAATTAGTTTCCATTATGACTAACTTTAAAATGTTATTTTAATTATTGCAAATTGAACAGGAAAAGATTATTTAAAATATTAGTTCTAACGGATATGATAATCATATGAGTAACAGCAATTATGTAAATTTTGAAAGTGAACAGTTGCACTATGAGAACATGGATAACGATAATTTTTCTGAAAGTGATTTCTGATAATCAAAATAATGAGGAAATTTATAATGATAGAAGGTACATTTATTTCTAAAAAATTAAAATACAGCAATTCCAGAACTTTGAAGATGCTACTCAGAACAAAATATTTTACGTGAAGTTACTGGACCAACGAGATATACCACAGAAAAGATTGTCTTTTTTGTTAAGCAACAGTTAAAGTTTAGGCACAAACAAACCTTGTAAATATGCTGTTCTGACAATTACAACTACACTGACTTACTGCTACTAGACGGTTTTCTAGGTCGAAACAAATTTAAGCTACAGGTCGAGTTATGATGTATTCCCTAATTTATGTATGTAATATGAAATAGAATCTAATAGGAAATTATTAGAAATCATTAAGTCAAGTACAACAATGTAATCCAAGGATAACTAAATAAAGGTTATTAACAGTTCATGAGAACGGATGCAATACAATGTATTCAGACGATAGTGATACTGCAGGTGGCAGGTCACAAACGGTTGAGAACCGTGATTACCTGGAAAGTAAGATTGTTACAATATATTAATAAATAGAATTAAGAATAAGCAGGATAACTAAATAAAGGTTATTAACAGTTCATGAGAACGGATGCAATACAATGTTTTCCAAACGATAGTGATACTGCAGGTGGCAGGTCACAGACGGTTGAGAACCGTGATTACCTGAAAAGTAAGATTGTTACAATATATTAATACAAAGAATTAGAATAAGCAGACATGAGATCTGCAGGTTCCCACAGAAATGTGAGGGGCAGGGACAACATATACACCCCGGGAGCCCTAAGACCAGTCAAGTCAGTCTGAGTATTTCAGACTTAACATTGTTGTTTACTTAGGCTACTCACCCTAGTATTTGTTCAATTAATTGTTTTATTTCGACTTAGTATAATTTACAACAGTTTGTCCAAATTCCATAATTAATGTCTGTTTAAACTAGTAAAATTTGTTACAAGCTTTGGAAGTAGTTTTTAAAAACACCGCTCCTAAGGCCCGAAACGTAACTGGCGTAGCTCCAGATTCATTTGCACTATCTAAAGTATCCGTTATGTTTGTACCGATACAACCTTCTCCAAGCAAAGTCAGCGATCATCAGCAAGTAGCTACAGAAGTCGATAGAACTATACGGCCGGATGTTAAGTCCTCAGTCCGTGTAGAAGATGTCAATGGAAAGCAAGTAGTTTAGTTACCTGTCTTTCAAGCCCGACTAGCGGTACACTGTAAACGGTGTAAGAAAAGAATGTCGTTCTAGTAATTGCTTCTAAAAAATGGTACAAATAATACAAATAAAAACCTCTATTTGATAGAAGATTAGCTACAAAAGCAATTCCCGCGTTTCAATTTGCAACCTAAAGTAGCAAGTCCGAAAACAATAATAGAATAATAATATTCAAAACTACAGTGCGTTCATTAAGTCGCGCACATCAAAGAGGTTGTAATGTATTTTATTTATTATTGTTATAACTTTTATAAACATATATACTTATTTCCAACATTTTATGCCTTATAACATATATTCAAAATGGCTGCCTTGTTCATTAATACACGCACAAATTCGTTTTACCACGTTTGTTGACACTTTGTGGAGTACGCCTACACTAATATTGTTAATCTCCGTTGTAATGTTCATTGTCAGTTCATTCAGTGTATGAGGTCAATTTTTAAAAACCCTTCCTTTAAGATAACCCCACAGGAAAAAATCTATAGGCGTTAAATCGGGAGACCGTGGGGGCCATAACCCTTTAGAGATTATACGCTCGCCAAAAAATTCATGTAGGAAACTCATTGTTTCATTGGACGTGTGACATGTGGCACTATCCTGCTGGAACCAACAATCACGTTTATCGGTTTCCAGCAACGAAATAAACTGTACAATTATGTTTTTGTATACACCACTGTTCACTGTAGTTTCAAATAAAATAGGCCCCACTTTTCGACGACGTGATACGGCACACCACACTCCAATTTTCAGACAGTGCAATGGATTTTCATGAAAAACATGAGAATTTTCAGTTGACCAGATTCTTGTGTTTTGGCTATTTACATATCCACTAAGGTGGAACCAAGCTTCATCATTGAAGAATACACCGTCTAGCTCTCCGACGCCATGGTTGTTGTCGATGGACCGAAACCATCTACAGTAAACTAGGCGCTTTTCTTTGTCTGGATCTTTCAATTCCTGAACACTACGAACACGATATACACGAAATTTTAACTGTTTCATACCTTTCTCAGCACTACTCAATGAAATTTGTGATTGTATTGAGTCTTCGTAGTCTTTTTGTAGGCGACTGCTGCATAACCTTTCTAACCTAAGCCAGTTTAGCGTCAGTTAAAATGATTGGTCCCTTGATCTTTTTTTGGCTGCAACTGCTCCGGTTTCACGGAAACGTCAGGTTAATCTGGTTAAGATCAACTTGTTAGGCACACTTACATCCGGATATGTTACATGAAATTGATCAATAACAAATTCATAGGAACGACTGGTAAAATACTGTTCAAGAAGGAACACTCGTTGCTCTCGGGAAAACGACATGTTTACCTTGTCCTAATCTAGACAATACTGCAGACCTGTTGTAACCTGTACACACAATATTGGTCTTTACATCTGCTGTTTATATCACCAGTGGTGCTGTCTTGCGGTAGCCACTAGAACTAATATAAAAACCCAATATTTACAGACTCGTTTATTTGGACGTGCGCGAGCTACATATCCCCAAATCTATTTATGTGTAATTAAAGAGGAATTATTAAGAAATTATAAAGAAACTTAAGTTAGATGCAACATTGTAACTCAGGGATAAATAAAGAAAAGGTTAACGAAAGTTCACTAGCAAGTGTGTGAGAACGGATGTGAATACATTGTATTCCAGACATAAGAAATACTACAGGTGCAGGTCACAGACGGTTAAGAAACCGCAATTATTAGGATTAAGATTGTTGCATTGTATAATGAATACAATAAAGAAATAAGCAGACATAAGCTCTGCAATTCCCACAGAAATGTGAGGGGCAGGAACAACATAAATACCCCGGGAGCCTTAAGATTATCAGTCAGTCTTGAGTGTTTTAGCTTTTACATTGTTGGTCGCTTAGGCTACTCACCATATATTAATTTCAATTATTATTAAATTTCGACTTTGTTTAATTTATATAGTTTGTCAAAATTCAACATGTAAATTCTGTGAAATAAATAAATATATTACAATAAGTGTTGGATGAAGACTTTTTAAAAAGGCAGCTTCCGAGGCCCGATACGTAACTTGCGCGGTCGGTAGTATCCAGAAAGGCAGTATGAATCCACAAATCGGAGAACTGGTGACCAAAAATTTCAATTAGGAATCTGGAAGAACCAAACAAATTTGGACAAGCTACAAGAATCGACCGACCAAAAGAAACAAACTTGGACAAGGTACAAAAATCGACCGAGCCCAAAAAAAGAAAACAAATGAAAACGACGAAAATTATGTAAGTTTATTTATCCTAAACCAATTTATTCTTTTACAAATTATTGATGCTAGCTAGTAAGAAATTTTTTTTTTAACTATTATCGCAATTGATTCCATTTATGAAAAGAAATTACTCATTTACTTCGAGAAATTATTTTCAAACACTAAAAATTATTTTCAAACAAAAGAACTAAAAGGACGCATTATATGCACAGGTTATTACGAAATAAAACGAAACGAAACGATTTTACAGTATAAATATAGAGCACAATTATTTTACCATTTTATGTACAAGCAATAGTATTACCAAAAGCGTAATGTATAAATAAAACGCAATTCTTATCATAGCAATTAATTAATAGAAACGATTTATTCAAAATTTAACTTCATCAAATTCTATAGTTAAACATCCCAGTCTATAATTTTAGAAGCATTTTGTACTTATTACTGAAAAGATTTACTCAGCAAAGCGTGCAAATTATACATGAATTTCATATAAATTATTACCGGAAATCATCATTGAATAAAAAACTATTCAGAAAAAAACAACTCTATAATTAAATTATTATTAGTACTGAAAAGATTCATTCAAACGTGACATATTTTATGATTAAATACTTGAGCACAATTAACGAAGTATATAATTATAAAAGATGCAACTCATTCTTCACCGAGATTGAAATAACACCTTTCAGGAAACTTAAAACTTTATAAGTAGACAATTTCATTGTACAATTATAAAGGAGCATTTTTATGCACTTATCAGTTAACACCTACTGAAACGAACATAGCAACTGATTATTACGAACATTTAATCACGCAACAAGACTGAAATAAAGACGCATAATTATAACGCAATTATTGCAAGAGATTAATACCTACATAAAAGCACTCAAAAAAATTAAAACTTAATTCACAGCAACTGTAACATCTACAAAGTATAAAAATACACTCAGGGTGACATTAATTGACTAGGCATTACCAAGCAGAAACTCCTAAATATAATTATAACACGTATAATTACAGATAAAGAATAAGTAAAGCGATTCTTTAAATAACCCAATACAAACCAAACCAAAAAGTAACCCTCAATTTATACACAAACTTGAAATTAATTACAACAGAAATTAGCCATTAACGACCATGAATTTAGATATGAGACTTTATCTCGAAAGTACACCTCAATATAACGGAGAACAGGCTCTCCGAGTAGATTTCATTACCGCGTGTGAAACATTTTTAAAAACATTTTATAAACCCGACGACAGCGAACGCAATGTTCTACTTCTACGCCCAATAATAAGTAAGCTGACCGGAAGGGCACTAACGCTAATTGCCAGCCGAGATGACATCATCGAATGGGACATTTTCAAACGCTTACAACTGCATATTTCGGAGACCAACGGAACATCAAATGTCTAATCCGCGTTCTAATAGACCTAAGAATGGAAAGTAACCAATCCACATATCAATTTGGAATGAAATGCTAAGGCGTACGAAGTTTAATTCTAACAAAACTAAAATCGAAGAACCTGACTAGAATATGCGCTTATTAAAGACAAAAATGTATGACGAAATGGCACTGGACACCTACATAAACGCACTACCTGATCGATTATCAGACAAAATAAGATTCCCCAAAACTTAGAAGAGGCAATGAATATGATCATAGAAGAAGAAAACGTTATGTATTACCGAAATAGACTATAAAACCCTAACGCAAACAAAAACTACTCACCGATAAAAACCATAGAAGCCGCGAGACAAATATTTACACAACCAAAATTTACACCATTTAACGCACAAATGAATCAACCGTGAATTAACAATTCAAATTTTAACAACACAAATTTCAAACATCAATTTAAACAATTTCCAAGACCAACATTCAACTCAAATTTTACAAAACCCACATTTCCATCTAGATTCAACCAAAACATAAACCAACAAAGACAAACATTCGACGCAAACCCCAACCGAAATACACCGATGATAAATAACAATAATAACCCCAACAATTACTAGAAACTAACTCCCATGGACACTTCATCTGGTAACACCAGACAAAATACAAAAATATCACAAATCAAAACCAATCATAATCAAAACCAATCATAATCAAAAACGAAACTTCACTTTCGAAGAACTATTCCACCAAGAAGTGGACGAATTTAATAATAATCATGACAGGGATAATTATACCAACTCCAATGACGATGACGATGAACCAAATCTCTTAGAAATTTACGAACGTGACAAACCATGTGAAAATTACGAAGAGAACGACGAGGAAAATGCGTGCTCAGATTTTCAGTTAGCCCAATTTATATACGACCAAACTTAATTAACTTAAATAATATCAATCAACAAATATTGCCATACATAAAAATACTCCACGCAGAACTAATCGATATCGGATCATCAAAAATACTAATTAGCCCCCAAACTGTAAAAAAACATTATTTAGAATTTGTAAAGATAGAACCCTTTAAAATTAAAACAGCCCATCAAACATTACATCAATTTATAGCGAACATACCCCTACCAAAAACTTTCAACGTAAGAAAGAAACATAAATTTTGCATTTTTGAATTTAACGATAAATACGACGGACTAATAGGAATGGACCTTCTAAGAAAATTAGGAGCAAAATTGATATAGAAAACCGCAATTGAGAACAAAGCACGGACAAATCCCCATTAAATTCCAAAATACCCAAAACTAACAAAGAAATTAAAGGATTTTTAGGACTCGGTGGTTATTACCGCAAATTCATTAAAGGTTACGCACAAATAACCTAATCACTAACGAACTGTTTAAAAAAGGGAAATAAAATTGAACAAACCCCAGAATTTATTAAAGCCGTAGAAAAAATTAAATGCATACTCACGAATCACTCTGTATTAGAATGCCCAGACTTTTCGGAACCATTTATATTGACAACCGACGCATCAAACGTAGTACTAGGCGCAGTATTGAGCCAAGGAAAAGTAGGTAGCGATAAACCAATCAGCTACGCATCTAGAACCCTAAACGAGACTGAACAAAAATACAGCACAGTAGAGAAAGAACTATTAGCCATAATTTGGGCAACGAAATATTTTAGATCATACCTTTATGGAAGAAAAATCTATATATACACAGACCATAGACCATTAAGTATGGTTATGCAAACTCAAGGAACCGAATTCAAAATTACAAAGCTGGAGAATTAGAGCAGAGAAGTATGATTACGAAATTATATACAAAAAAGGAATTTATAATAATAACGCAGACGCACTAAGCAGAATACAATTCAACGCAATAGAAACGGAGTCGATTATAGGCAACGTAAACGAAACAGAAATAAGAGAAGACGTAGAAGAAATAGACACCATTCATTCGACACAGAACGAAGAACCAAAAACCGCAATTAAAATTTTAAACGAAGCGATAGATATAAAACCAAATCAATTTATAATCACCTAATTTTTAAACAACCCCAATCCCGTAAAATTTACAAAAATAGACAATAAGAAAATATATCAAATTCAAATAACAAAGGACGATATCGAGGAACAAATAATTAAAATTCTAAAAGAATATATCCCCGAGAAAAAACGACTTTACTTTTATTTCAACAGCGAACACCTATATAAAAGATTCTCAGAATTATATGTTAAACTATTTAATAACCACGGCCCTGAACTTATTAGATGCACAAGAAAATTAATAAACTTAGACGACCCTGACGAGATAGACGACGTAATTAGAAATCAACACGAAAGTAAAACCAACTATCGTAGAATCAGTGAAACACTAAAGCAACTTATAAGACGATACTACTTCAAGGACATGAAAGAGTTAACCACAGATTTTATCAACCAATGTGAATTACGCGATAAAGCAAAATACGACAGAACAACTTCAAAAATACCCTTAATGTTAACCAAAATACCCGACAAACCTTTCCAAAAATTACATGCAGACACTCTAGTAGTAGAAGCACAACACCTTTTACCAATTGTAGACGCTTTCACCAAAATAGGCCAAGCGATACCCATCATCCCTAAAATAGCATCGACGTAACCCAAGGATTCCTACAATATTTTAGATTTTATGGCACACCCGAAACTATAACTTTAGACAACGGCAGCGAATTTAAAAATATAAATTCATTTTATAACCGAAAACCAAGCCATGAAATTAATGGACAACTACAAAAAACACTTAAATGAGTTAAAAGTGCCGAAATTACACTATGATAATATAAGCGTTTGGACAATTTTATTAATCATTTTAATCATTTTACTAATTATGTATGTACTGTACAAAATGTATCTTAGATATAATAGTAAAGAAAGAAATTATAGTCATAAGGAAACAAAGGTAAATAAGGAAGTAACAAATGTACCCTTAAGGACAATGAATTTTAAAAATTAAGTAAAAAAACTCTTAATTTTTCATTTACGGCGGGAGGAGTTACATATCCCTCAAATCTATATATGTGTAATTAAATAGAAATTATTAAGAAATTATAAAGAAACTTAAGTTAGATGCAACATTGTAACTCAAAAATAAATAAAGAAAAGTTCAACGAAAGTTCACAAGCTAGTTGTGAGAACGGATGTGAATACATTGTATTCCAGACATAAGTAATACTGGAGGTGCAGGTCACAGACGTTTAACAAACCGCAATTATTAGTATTAAGATTGTTACATTGTATAATGAATAGAATAGAGAAATGAGCAGCCATGAGCTCTGCAATTCCCACAGAAATGTGAGTGGTAGAGACAACATAAATAACCCGGGAGCCCCAAGATCATCAGTCAATCTTGAGTATTTCAGCTTTAACATTGTTTGTTGCTCAGGCTACTCACCATATATTAATTTCAATTATTATTAAATTTCGACTTCGTATAATTTATATAGTTTGTCAAAACACCATATGTAAATTCTGGGAAATAAATAAATTTATAACAAGTAGTTTTAGAAGAAGACTTTTTAAAAAGGCAGCTCCCTAGCCCCGAAACGTAACTCGCGACTTAATGACCGCACTGTAGTTATCTCGAATGCCGCGCATTTCTGTGATAACGTTAAAGCCGGGTCTGCCTTGACAGGTATCGATGTAAATATTAAGCACAATTGTGGTTCTCAAGAGGATTGTTAAATAAGGCTCATAGGAATACAAAATTTTCTAAGGAAGATTATGAAACAGCACGCAACGAACATAAGAAGATGTAAACTTAAACGTTACAGACTAACTCTAGAGCTATGAAAAATGGAGTATAATAAGAGAATTATCATGTTTATTACATTACGTACGTTTTACTACATTTTTTTAAATAACAGAATATCGAAATATGCCAAACAAGCTATTCTCAAAATTTAATATTTTTGTGCAATGGAAGCAGGAAAGAAAGGAGGATGAGTCTGAAAATCTATTTGCCAAGCGTCATTATACCTTATTGAGAAACTGTAAAGTGGAAATTTTTTGAATTGTATTTGTATACTCTTCTTTGGGGGTAAAAGTTTAAAGAATGCTGTAGTGCTACAAATTCCAATTTTCTAACGACAAAGTTGTTTGCTTTACTCAACTCAATATAAACGTCTGAGAAATAGTTGAATATTTTTTTTAGTACTCGAGAACTTGATTTACAATTCCTAAATTTAAATGATGTTGCTGATTTAAGAAGGAACTTAAAACTAAATTGTTAATAAAGTTCCTAGTAGCATTAAGCTCTCTAACGTGAAAAAATAATTCATACTTTTTGAAGTATGTATTTACTAGAATTAAAAACCCTAGTCTACTGAAAATTTTTCCCAGTTATTAGCTGATCAAAAGTTTTAAACGCATGTAAATAGCAGAAAGAAAACCAAAACCAAATAAACTTAAGGGTTTTCCATCAAATGGAAGAAAAATGCGCTTTACTCTAAAATTCATATACACAGTATCTATGTGTAGCTACCGATATTTTTCAATGGAGCTTTGAATTTTTTTCTCTACCTTTAATGTTAAATCACCTAAATGCAATTTTAAAGAAGAACTTTCTTTTGTAAAAACAATTTTCATGAAAATCATTCAACGAATGAAGCTACAAACAAATAATGATCTTAACCTTGTATTATCATGCCACCAAAGATTAGGTTTGCTTTCGTTCTACGATAGTTTCAGAGCAGGAAGTTGGTATGTGTCATTTTAATACGTATAAGTTCTATTTAGTATTTAATTTTTATGTGATTTCATCATAACTTTATGTTTAAACTAACTAAATGTTTACATGATTTCTTGTGGTATTTTTGACTATCAGTAATCACCCAACCATCATGGGCCAATGAGAATTGACTCTTGAGCCGGGTGGTGAGAACCATAGCTTTTCCGACATTAAAGCGTCTTTCTTTGCCAATACCTTGAAGAGTGGGTTGTACAGAAAGAGGTTGTTTTATCTCTTCCTTCCTTTATTTACATTATTCCTATGTGTATTTGCTAATCGATGTTGCATATTTGTAAAGCCCTCCCGGCAAAGGTTGTCTTGAAGAAGCTGAATTAAAAATCTTATGTAGGAAATTTGTATGCGACCATATCCCGCGTCTTATGTTAATTAGTCATTTGACCTTCGCGAGGTTTTGTGTTTGAAATATTGTGCATTTCCGCAAAATTTATACCTGTGTGTATAACCCTCAATTAACTATAGAATATCTAAATCAACTATAAAATATAACAATCAATTTTAAGTGCAACTAAGTAATCTATATAAACTGATAACATTTTCTTTGATATACAAAACCTTATCATCATTAGGTCTTCAGTCCTGGAACTGCTTAGACGCGTACCATCATTGTTTCCTATTCTGAACTAGCCTACACATTTTCCTGAAATTTGCACAATCTGCACCTTTCACTATCTGTTCTAGATCTACATCTACCTCTTTTTCCTATCTCTGCTTGTAATATATCCCATACTATTATCCAAAAATGCCTTAGAACGTATTCTGCCCTTCTATGTCTCCTATTTTTTTTCCACATATATCCTTCTTCCCCCACTATTTCTATAACCTATTTGTTATTAACTTTGTCTGTCCATGCTATCATTCTCATACATATGACGCACAGCAATGCAAAAAGCTCCTACCGTTTTTCTGTCTGCTCTTCCTACTGCCGGTATTTCATAGGCATACTGTGCTGTGCTCCACACATATGTTTTCAACAATTTTCTTCTTGCTTCTATGTTTGATGTCTTTCATCATAGGCGCTGTTCTTTCTTGTTAGATGCAGTTCGGTCCCCCTTCTATTATTTAACATCTCATATACCCTATTTCTCCGACATCCAGTGGTTGTAAAGGGTAGTAAGCAGCCTGTGGCTGCCAACTTCCCCCAGCACTTGAACATTTACCGATTTAATATTTTTTTCAATATATCTTTTCGCACAGTCAACATTAGTTGCAGATATTTCACAACCAACACCTGTAGTTGTTTATAATAATCATCAGATTTATCTGTACTTATTTTTTCGTCATTAGGTTTTCCGTTTCAAAACTGGTTGGACACGTACCTACACTTATTTATATTCTGGGCTAGCCTACACAGTTCCCTGAAGTTCTCAAACAGCCTGTATACAGCTCAGTTTCCCTTCTATTGTTTTCTAATTTTATGCCCTATTTCACCGAGATTCAGTGAAGGGGGTTAAGCAGCCTGTGGCTGCCAAGATCCCCCAACACTTAGACATTTGCCGAATTAATAGTTTTCCAGTAAATCCTTTCACACAAAACCTATAAAATTAAAAACTATTATAATTATCTCAAACTGCCATACCGGCACCAAGCGCTTATGACATCTTTTTGCAAATTTACATTTGACGCCTTAAATTTTTATTGACAATACGCAAGGGTATCTAATTAGTAAAATATCCCAAGAAACCAAAGAAGTCCGAATGTTAAACCAGATTGACTTAAACGGCAAATCCACGAATTTAAGCGGCACAGAAACATTTATAAGGCAATAATCGTCAAGACTAAACGCGACCAGCTGCCAAACATCATAGATTGCAACACAACCGACCCACGGTTGACCTACCAGAGGTTAGTCAAATCCTCCAGAAAACATCACCGTACCTTCAACATTAAGCTCTCCATCTTTGCAATCATTTTAAAAATCCCTCCTAAACTCAGTATCAGCGCGAACGCCCTATGTAGTAACTGAACACCAATTCCACTTAGTAAAATTTCCATTTTTAGCACGAAGTTATATACTCTTTAGTAAAAACCTTAATCTTATGAAAACCCGGAGTACCGATCGCATGAATAACACTATTTTCAAACAATGATTGCTTATCGTCAGAAAGCGGCACCTTCCCGGATCCACTAAGCCTTATCCTTCTCGCAACTCTAGGA
Organism: Platerodrilus igneus; assembly: GCA_036346225.1. NCBI lineage: Eukaryota > Metazoa > Arthropoda > Insecta > Coleoptera > Lycidae > Platerodrilus > Platerodrilus igneus. The sequence goes on from JARFIW010001381.1 coordinate 8,969,716, forward strand.
AAACTGCTTAAACTTATCATCCGCAACAAAATTCAATACGTTATGCACGAACCATATTTCCCAATCATCACGTTTTCCACTAACGCTACAGCACAGAGTAAGTACTCAAATCTTTAATATACATAGTCCAACCTCTCTCTTTAAACACATTATTGCAATATCTCTCTACTTCTGTTCCGTATTCGAACTCCTCTGGAAACCAAACCTCCTGATGACCAACTCAAAATTCACAAGCTTCTCTTCAATCGTTTACCTGATAATCATATTCAATTATACTTCCAGAATAGCTTCACTATCCATAATTGACTATACACCTACTAAAATGCTCTCCCTTGGTAGTCTACAGGGCTCAACACTGTCGCCCATCTCTTGGAACATTGCAATAAATCATCTCCTAAAATTCAACATTTCTACACACACATTTGCATACACTTACGACCTCGCCTTTCCTTTGCATTCGAACGAAACGTATCTGACCTTATCCTGTTCATTGAATTCTGGTCTATCATAAACAGACAACTTTTATCCCCTCTCAAATCCAAAATACTTCTCCATAAGGGATACTTATACCTCTGCAAAATTCTTCTGATTGCCTTAATCAAATAATAATCCCTACAATCTGTTATGGTGTCGACGTATGGTACCCGTTAACCATTCTTCATTCCCATTATATTTTAAATCCAGTAATTCAAAATTCCTCTCTTTATTCCACCGAAGCCTGCCGAACAAGTTCAGCACTACATTTAATTTTTTTCCAATGCTCCACCGAAGGTACTACATTGGCCGGGAAGCGAGTTTCTTTTACCCGAGCATTTTGAATTTTGTCGAACCCTTGATGTTGCAGTCGAGGTAGTGATGTTTAATATGCATTAAAGCACTCACACACGGGAACTCCATTTTATCTCTCATCCGAACGCGGGCGTATTTTTTGGTAAATGCTCGCTTAACATTTTTCAAGCAGACCGTGTCGGGATTCGAACTCGGAACCTTGTACTTAGTAGTCACACGCTTGCCAACTACGTCGCGAAACCGCCCGAACTACTTCAATACTACATTTGTTTTCCCAATGCTCCACCCAAAGGTACTACATTGGCCATGAAGCGACTTGTTTTTTACCTTGAAATTTTGAATTTTTCCGAATTCTTGCCAAGGCAGAGATTTTTAACATGCGCAACAACACTTACACACGAGATTATCCGAACGAGTGCGTAGTTTTGTGATAAATTGTCACCTAACATTTTTCAAACGGACCGTGTCGGGATTGAAATCCGGAACTTTGGGCTTAGTAGTCATACCCTTACCAAATACGTCGCGGAGCCGCCTGAACTACTTCAACACTACATTTGTTTTTCCAATGCTCCACCCAAAGGTATTACATTGGCCATTAAACGAGTTCTCTTTATCTGAAAATTTTGAATTTTGCCTAACCCTTGCTCTTCCAATTACAGTACAGATTTTTAACGTGCGCGACAACACTCACACACGAGATCACCCGAACGAGGGCGTAGTTTTGTGATAAATGGTCGCCTAACATTTTTCAAGCGGACCGTGTTGGGATTCGAACCCGAAACCTTGCGCTTAGTAGTCACACGGTTACCAACAACGTCTCGGAGTCGCCTAAACTACTTCAACACTACATTTGTGTTTCCAATGATCCACCCAAAGGTACTACATTGACCATGAAGCGAGTTCTTTTTTACCTAGAAATTTTTCATTTTGCCGAACCCTTGCTCTTCCAAACAAACTAGAGATTTTTAACGTGCACGACAACATTCACACACGAGATCATCCGAACGAGGGCGTAGTTTTGTGATAAATGCTCGCCTAACATTTTTCAAGCGCACCGTGTCGGGATTCAAACTCGTGACCTTGGACATAGTAGTCACATGCATATTAACTACGTCACGTAGCCGCCACGGAGTCGCGTGAACTCTTCTACAGCAGCTTTACACACTGGTCTCAACATCCGACCACCAGATCTTTAATTATACTTCTTTGTGCAACTCCCTAATCTCATATTCCATCAACCTTCGAATTGCACAACCGAACCCTGTCCTGTGCAACCTACAGATTTATGCCCAAAGCTAAAATCTCTTATCCACTAACTATTTCTAAAACTTTAGTTTCTTATTTACAAGTAACTGTGGTCTCGGCTCCCTTGCCTTATCGTTTAGCTTTGTTTCTCTCGTCTACAAAATGCGTTAACAACGTTCTATTTCATTGTTGGTAAGCCACAACTTAATATGCGTAGTTTGATTCTCCGCCTTTACCTCGCCTACCACGTTGGGGTCAATGTAATTGCTTCTCCTTACTACCTTCTCAATGTCTTGCCTGAGGGATTAAAGGCCTTAATTTATTTGACTTCAGATTTAATTTTTGTATGGAAAGGAAAACTACATAGACAGCAAAGTAAAACATTTGTGTTTATTCAGAACGTGCAGAAAAGCTAGCAAGAATATTCATCTAGGTTGCGATGACGTATTGGAGAAATACTGCTCGTATTTCTAATAAATAGGATTACAACCGTTACTCTAATTCACTTTTACAAAAAGGGCAATCGTGCCATTTTTCTTGACATAAAACTACCGTCACCCAAACGTCTATCTTTTCTTTTCTTTTCGTTCCGATTACTAGATCGACTACCTACCCAGAAACGCACTACAAGATTAATGTTACTTTAGGAGTTCTGTTAATAATACCTGGCCAGTGAAGGTTAGATTAGGCTCTGTTTTTTAATGTTAATTTATGTGCAATGATATGTTTGAAGTTTACTGTTAATAGAGTCTAAAATTGGATGGAATTTTATTTAGTTAGTTTTAAGATAAGTAAGATAGAGAGAATATCTAGTTACCCCAATGACGAAGTCATATTTGATAGGGGCTTTTAGTTCGAGAATTTCTGTAATTGGATAGAAAGTCAAGAAATATTTTCAAGTAGAGTTACAAAAGGTAACAGCTGAGGTGATGGGAATTTGGAATTAAAAGTAAGGCGTCCAATCCAGAATAATCGTCTTCCGGATACTGAAAATGTACAAAAAATTGCTGGCTCTACACAGTTTTGAACAAATAAAAGAATTTTCAAGTTAAGTTTTTTATGTTGAGGCCAATTTTATAGGTATAAAATATCATTTTTTTATCATTTTGCCATCGGAATCTACGTCTGCATAACTGAAAGTTAGCCAGTGCACTTATAAAATTGCTACGGGTTGCCCTCCCTTCTGGGCAATTCGTAACGCTTTTTACCTGTAACATCGCTGCAATCATTTATTGATACATTAGGCTAAATAAGGTTTTGATAAAGTTCCATTTTGTATTTAGACTTTATCCAATATAGCGATTTGTTTTCTTAGCGTTTTATGAAGTGGAAAATAGACCAATCTGAACAGCTGTAACAACAACCAAACTAGCCATTCGTTGTCTTCTATTACAAATTACTAACAAACACAACCTATGTAGAATTCAATTTAGGTTTTAAATCCTATTACAGAACCCTTCGTTGCTGAAATTTCGTCAGAACGCGTTTTGGAAATTTTCCGCTTTATATCTGTAGGAACTATGGCAAAGTTTTGTTCCATCATCGATCTTAAATAATTTTTAATTTAAAATAGAACGTTTCTTCGTAGTTATAGAAACCGCATTGTAACGACAACTCTTTTGAAATGACAAGAGATCTTTATTATCAACTGATTTCACAAGCCTTTTTAACTACTCATATTTCACTGAAATTCAGCACTTACTACAATTTATTTCCACCTAATCGCTAACAGTACAAACACTAACTTCTTGTAGCTACAATAGTGTTTTTTTAATTACTGTCGGAACACTAAAAGTAACTTACATCGAAGCACTAAGTGTTAATTTATATCGATCGCTACAATAATTTACATCACGTCGATCAATTTATGTTAACAGTATGTTACCTCGAATTTATTTCATATCATCACTCAGATATAATTAGTACTAAATCAAAGCCTGAATTAGAACTGAACTAAAACACCTTAGCGGGCAATTGATATATTTAATTCTATAATTCTGGAATGTACTAGAATTATGCAAATAACATCTAGAAGGTTTTAACAGAAGCTTAATAAGGTTTATAAATGCAACCTCTTGTAAACTGTCAATCAAATCCATCTGAAAATGTCACGTCACAGAGTGGGTATCAATTATTCGTTGTGAACAGAACGTTCAGCTGTATTATTCTGGTCAAGTGTACACTATGTGACGCCGCAGTATTGTTAATAAAGTACTTACAATTATGCAATTACTCGGAAAAGAATTAACCAAATTTGTTATTAATATGAATGTTAAGATTTGCCTCAATGCCGTACAAGGATTGTACTTATTTTGAAAGTCAACTGCAGTTTCATTAGTCGTACGGTTGTGACGCCAGGAGTAGTAGACCTGATAAAATGTTGACGCTGTGTTAAGTATTAATAGTGGGGGTTACAACCTTATACATTTTTATACCCTAACTATTTACAAAGTAGTTTGTAGGAATGCGACGGTGAATTGGTAGAGCCCTGGTAGAGCTTTAAGCGTTAAGAATTTTAGTTTTCTTTTGAAATTTATTAAATTTCTAGCTTGTTTTTAATTATAATATACTATAGATATCATGAGCTACGAGCAGGAATAACAAAGACCATGGTTTCTAGCAGGAAGTAGAAGCTGAAGAGCTCTCCAATGACGAAGAAGATAATCTTAGCGAAGACGATGCACAAGACTAGCAGCAGATTTGAGCATGATGCAATTGATGAAGAAGATGCGGTTAAAAATATTAGGCTGCTCCGTGGCATGTGTGTGACTACTACGCCCAAGGTCCTGTGTTCGAATCTTGACACGGTCCGCTTGAAAAATGTTAGGCGAGCATTTTTCACAAAAATACGCCCTCGTTCGGATGAGAGGTAAAATGGAGGTCCCGTGTTTGAGTGTTTTCACGCACGTTAAAGATCCCTACTTTGCTTGGAACAACAAGGGTTCGGCAAAATTCCAAATTTTCCAGGTAAAAAAAACTCCCTTCCTGGCCAATGTAGTACCTTCGGGTGGAGCATTGGAAAATCACATGTAAAGCTAAAAATATTAGGCGACTCTGTGACGTAGTGGTATGCGTGTAACTACTACGCGCAAGGTCCTGGGTTCGAATCCCGACACGGTCCGCTTGCAAAATGTTAGGCGAGCATTTTTCACAAATTACGCTCTCGTTCGGATGAGAGGTAAAATGGATGTCCCGTGTTTGAGTGTTTTCACGCACGTTAAAGATCCCTACTTTGCTTGGAACAACAAGGGTTCGGCAAAATTCCAAATTTTCCAGGTAAAAAAACTCCCTTCCTGGCCAATGTAGTACCTTCGGGTGGAGCATTGGAAAATCACATGTAAGGCTAAAAATATTCCAGCATAAATAAATAAACTAAATTCTACTTCGGAAACATCGTAATACTTCATGCAGAAAACATTCCCCGTCTACAACTCTTAGAACAAGACAGTTTAGTATGCTTTATTCATAGCCTGAAGTTAAAGAAGCTACAAAAATTATAAATGTTGAAAGGTGTTATTTTACAATCGAGATTCTGCAAATTATATTTGTTTGCATTAACCGTTATTGTAGGTGCGCGTTAATGTAATTGCTAATGTTCTTTGCCTTTACTCCTTAAAACAGCAAATACTTTGATAGTTTTTTGCTCATTTTTAGGACTTTGCCAAAAGGACAGGCGCTCAATAAGGACGCTACCTCTTCAGACATCGTTAGTTGCAGAAGAGTCCGTAGCATCGGTGTTCGTCCGCAGAGTCCGAAGTGAAACTATGAAAATTTTGCATTACGGTAACTCATTACTTCGTCAAGGACCAGCATCTACTGCACGGAATCATCAAAGAAGGAAGACCTTGCCCTGAGGTATAAATCATTGCATCGTTGTAATTTGTATTGAGTACCTCTTCATCCTCAACAATTATATTTCCTGTCAATTATAAAAGCGAAGGATCAGCAAAGCCGACGAATGTGGTGGAAATTAAAGCTGTGCTTTGTGTACTGTATTTAGTTGGCTGTTTGAAAAGATGAAGGCTTTAGCTTTACGCTGATGAGTTGTGGAATAGGAATGGAGTTATCGTAGATGAATTTTGTGTTACCATGTTTCAACAGTGATTTAGATTTGTATTTAGGTGCTTGATGTTTAACATTAAAACCAGGGAACAAAGAAAGCCAATAGACAAACAGCAACAGCAATGGAAGTATTCGAAAAATTCGTAACCCATTGTAAATCATACAAAGCGTTTCGAGGGCGATGTAGCTTCAAGCTTGACATTTATGCTGGGCAAACTAATGAACACATATACTGTAAAAGAACGTATTCTTGACTCTTGACTAAAATTGGCCGAATCAATATCATATATTTTTGCCCTAACAATAAATAGTTTTGAATATTTTATATTGCAGTCACTGTGCAATAAATAGAAGTATGTGTTTGCAAATCGCAAGCATCGTGCGAAATTTTCTTCTGGATATCATTTACATCCAGTTCTTTTACTTTAATGCTCAACGCTGCGTGAAATTCCAAGTACAGACATCAATATTGCATAGAAGGTGTTGTATATTCATACTAGATGAACGTTTCAAACCCTTCTTTCATTTCACGCTTCCATTGTATTTTGTATCGCTCTTTTGAATTCTCTCTGCCCCAGTTACGAATAACTTTGTATCGATTATAGTTATCTTCTGAATGTCGCCTGCTCTACGGCAGTTTCGTATGTTACCTAGTAATGCAGTCATGCACTAAATTACTAGTTATTAACTTAATCACACTGATGTTTTTTAAATCTAGGGTCTGATAAAATAAGGAAAGTGTAATAGCTAAATTTGAATAAAAGGTGTTTGCATCCATTCAAAAACTCAAATGTCGCTCATTTACATGTACTAAGAATTTCAAATGGGTTTCATTTGTGAGACGAAACATCATCTAGTTTGAAAAATGTGAGACTATAGAACTCTCTGTCTAATAAAACTTTTCGACACCAACCTACTAGATATTCCCAAATAATGCTTGCCTGGAAGATGGATGTTCCGAGAGACGGTTTTATCTGTTTCCACTGTAGTTGGTAGAGCCTTGCTTCCAACTTTTTCACTTCCATCTACTAATCTACTATGAACACAAATAAAAAATGCCACATCTGGATCACCTAACCTATATTATCAAACATTAGTATCACAGTAAATAACAGTGGAGAGAACTAAGACTTACCCCTAATTGGCTAAGTATGCCTGTAACAAAAAAAGAACTTAAATTTATCAATGACATATTCAATCAATTTAATTTTGAAGTGCTAACTTTCCTTTGCATTAATGAGCTTTTCCATATGCAAATTTGTGTGTGTTTGTGACTTTACAAACCGGGTTTCATAACAACTGGATCTTTTCTGCAAGACTATGAATACGAAATGTTGAACTTAGTTTTGCAATTGAATCAAATTCGAAAATAACAAGAGCTTGTTGTTTTCCATAAAGGACCAAGTACTTATTAAGAATTGAGTTTCTAGACTCCCGCCGTACTTATCGTACCAAGTCGTTTAATACACGATGGTCCTGGAAGATATAAACTGCGGCAAAGGGTAATCTAAATCATGTGCACTTGTAGGGCAACAACTATGTAAGACTAAATTAGTCGATGCCTTCAATTTCCCGCATGTTTACGTAAGCTACTAAAAGAATACATGCACAACCGGTCGAAAACTGCATTATACGAAGCGAATGTATAAATAGTAACTGCTCACTCACCGCTCACCGGTTGGGTGAAAATTTTTTGCAGTGTAGTTGAAACCCCGTTTGTAGAACGCTAAATGTTGTAAAGTTATATTGCTCGTTTGTCAACACAAGACACGTAGAATCACAAACCGAAATTCAAGAATGCACTTTTTCGACTGTCTTACTTAGAAGAATACTAAAAGATCATCCGACTCTGATAGATTGATTAAACCTTACTAAGATTTTTAAAGTACAAATATTTACAAATAGTGTAATTAAGAATATAAAAAAATATATATAATTTTACAGCACTTGATCCCAAAAAGGAAAAAGGTCAAAGCTTCAACATATACCAAATTAATTATACGTTGTACTTATAGCGTCTGAATATAATCATAGCACCGTTTTTAGTCATAACAAGTTGAAAATGCAAGGCATTGTCGCAACGAACTTCCAAATGTAGACTTACTTTAAAACAATTTAAAGAAATTAAAATTATTATGTTGTAATAATTATAAGTATTCAGATAAAAAAAATAAAAATTTATTCGGGGGATCCGTGGTCAGATTTTGTGGGGGTACCATATTTCGACTCAGCTATGTTAGGGGAGTCCAAATATGTATCGCACATTAATTTTGGACCTATTTGAAATTTTAATTTTCCCGACGGAATATCGCGGGGGCACGGCGTCCCCGTGGCCCGATTTCAACTGACATCAAAACTTAAGCTCAGGACACCGAGCTGAATCGATTGATGTATCACACATTGATGTCCGACCATTAGAAAGGCCTCGGACGAACAGACGGACGACAAATCGATTTCATAAACAAACGAAGTTCGTTGAAAATATACGTTTTCTCCCCAATATGTGTAAATTGTCCTTTGTTGTATAAATAATAAATTTTCTAAGTGAAAATTGTGAGATTTCTAACAGATTAAACCTAAAAGCTACTTCCACTTACAACAAAATTATCAAATTACAAAACGTTATACAAATTGCAGATTTAAGTATTGTCATAAGGTTTCTTATAAAAATCACAAACCTTAAAAGCTAATCTAACTTTTCCTTACAGGTGCCGTGACATAACTCTAGATTTGTCAGCCCTTCAAAATTCTACACAGCCCAAATATCAATGCCCCATCAATAGGGATCCTCATAAAAATGAATATCAAATTTGCTTAACGTCCAGATTGTTTTTCTACTTGTATTAGAATATACGAAACTTTCAATAGGCCCGAGCAAAGAAAGTTAACCAAGGAATGAAGTGAAATCGAATCGGTTCGAATTACCTCGAATAGAATTAAATTTAATCGAATTCAAGAGAACAATTGGAATAATCCGTTTTAAAATTATTCCCGACGTGTTTATAATTCATCACTTAGTTTGAAAACAGTAATTTGATTCAAAAAATTTTCTATCCTTAAAGAACTTAAACGCTGTTAAAAATCGCAGCATTGCCCCGCACCATAATATTTGTTTCAGCTCACAACAAAGTTCAATCGTTGAAATAACTATATGTCACATAAGAATCTCAAAATCTCAAAAAGCGCAGAACTTCAAACATAAATTTAAGGATCCACTTTCTCGACTATCTCTCTTAATAGAACATTAAAAACATTTTTCAACTCTAATAAATTAGTATAGTAAACCTCTACTAAGATTTTGTAGTACAAATATCTAATCTAAAAGAAATAAAATAAAATATAGAAAAATGCAAATTTATATATATATATATATATATATATATATATATATATATATATATTGTTGTTAAGGTTAAGAGGGATAAATAAGCCAAGAAAATAAATTTGTACCGACTGTGTATATAGGAAATAGGAATAATTTATTTTTGGATCCTGTAAGGATTTATTTTTACCCATAATTTGCGTCAGAACGTTTTTATTTTTTCACCAACCCAGAGGTATTGGATTCAAACTTGAACTTATTACGCGTGAGAGTTAGAACTATAAAATCTTGCCGCTTCGGCCGCTATCTTGGCTATTATTACATAGGAGATCATGAGAACGAGCAGAGTTGAAGTATTCTTCGTTACAAGGAAAATTAAGTAAAGTGAAGATGGACGCTACTGTATCTAGCAAGTATTAAAAATAGGCGTTTTTAGTGTAGATACAGAAATCGTATTGGAATGGATCTTTACAAACTCTTAATTTATCTTTCTTAGAAAATTAAATTTATTAGAATCAGAAAGTCTCTATTTATAACAAATAACTTTTATCCAAGAAAAAATTAAATCAATTCACAAAGTTTAGTGATTATAAATAAAATTACTTTTTGAAGAACATTTTATCCCTTAAGGCTTGAAGGAGCATCAGATCTGATAATCACGTACATAGTTTAATTTAAATCATTTTATAATGGTTATAGCTGTAAATTAGCACTTTCTAAAATTCATATGCTTTGAATCAGAAAGTTTACCCATTTGCACAAAATTATGAAACTTAACAATAGCGTGCCGTCTCTTACGGACTACAACATGGCGCTCGGGCAGCCTTAGTGAAAAAAGGGGTTGCCCAAACAATAAATAAACACTTTTGAGGTCCAACAAAGTCATTCACCTTTAACCACTAGTAATTGGCAGTGGCCTTCAAGTTGATCTGGCACAGGTCCCGGCTGGATGGTCAAAGGCGTCCGCCTCAGGCTAATATGGTACGGGATGAATCTTCTTCAACACTACTAACTTGCGCTCTGGTTGTCTCACTCTCAGGGTCGTTAACCCTACATGGGTTTTTCACTGCAATAAAAACCAATTGGACGGCAGTCTTTCCATCGACGACATTCTAACTCGCTTCCTCGAAGATGTTGTCAAAGTGAGCGAAATTTAAAAAATTACTTCCCAGGACAGTTCAAACGGGGGAAGTCTTATCAGAACAAAACTTTCTATGCTCACACACCGTGTGTATGAAACGAGTTGGAAACCGTGAGATATTTCTTGAACAAGGTGTTTACACGGGCCTTTGGAAGATTAAATCGTTGTTTGTAAAAATGGTAAGAATTGAGATTTAGCATTCGAAGTTTGTTTCATTAATTCGGTTTTAAACCAAGCAATATGTAATGTTTGAATAAAGAATTAATTTAGATATACTAGATCGAACATGTTAGTTTGCGCAAAGTCATTCATTAAGTATGCGGCATGCATACAAACGAAACTCTGCATAAATATGAAACATAATTATTTTTTGAATTACTACGAGAATTGAACAATCTTCGATATAAATGATCCTGATGCAAGAGCTATTCTGAAGTTAGTTAATTAAAAATAAAGGAAGTTGCACTTTTCGAAACTGATGTTCTAAATGAAGATTTTAAATAACATGGACAATCTTGTAAGCTGAGCTTTTAACGCCAATTTTAAAATATAAGCAGGAGGTATTTAGAGCCGTTAGCTATGAGTTGGATAAGCGCTATTTGACTTCACAAGTATAAATTTTAGATTTCTTTGTTTGTAAAGATATCCAACGATCTGTAATTTAGATTTAGAATAAGTTTTCATTTTATTATTTGTGTAAGGATAATTTACCGCAAATTTTGAGGTTGATGTTCGCGGTATTTTGACCTTTACTAAATTTACACCTTTTTGTGAGTCCTTCAGTAAATATTAAGTAAGAATTTTTATTATTTTCTACATAAACTGGAACTGTGAATTATTTTATAAACTGTTTTGTATGAAAGAAGAATGTTTTTGAATGTATGGTTGTTTTCTTGAAATGGCTGTGTTTTATTTTATTTTGTAAATTCCATTACTTCCGTTGAGCTAGCCAGGCAAAGTAAAGAAAGGGAGGGTAAGATAATAATTATAAATTGCTGTACTTTTGTCATAGCACTCTTTTAGTACCTACTGCAAAGAAAGGGTGTCACAGCACCCTTTCACCCTTTTAGCAACGCCTAACCCCAGGCGTTATCACAGCAATATATATATATATATATATATATATATATATTGCTATGATATCAGCGTACTTCGATGTATTTAATGCTCAGTTGCCTGCTGCTCGCCACCGCTCTGTGTTTCTAAATAATCTAGAATAAATTTTAAATTTCACACAATTATATTTATGCCTCGACTAGCGCAGTTCAACCCTACAAAGAGTGCACGACGACACGATAAGAGAAAAATCTCTTAATAGAACATTAAAAACATTTTCAACTCTAATAAATTAGTATAGTAAACCTCTACTAAGATTTTGTAGTACAAATATCTAATCTAAAAGAAATAAAATAAAATATAGAAAAATGCAAATTTATATATATATATATATATATATATATATATATATATATATATATTGTTGTTAAGGTTAAGAGGGATAAATAAGCCAAGAAAATAAATTTGTACCGACTGTGTATATAGGAAATAGGAATAATTTATTTACGCGCCAAATTAATTAGTTTTGACATTGAAAACGGACGGATAATAGCATATTTTTGTATATCTAAATCGGAATGTTAAATTTACATAACGGATAGAAGCTTTGGAGTACGTGAAAACTTAAGGATACGCATAATTAGCTTTAATATTTTAAATCAAGCGCATCGGATAATGAACAGAGCTTTTGGGTATAGAAAATCAATAATGTAAACGCATATTTCCATTTAACTAAACTAAACGTTCGTTAAATACAAATCCTAGGAAATTCTAAAACTTGGAAATACGATTTCACACGGACAGTTAAAATAACAAGTTCAAGGAACCTTAAATAAACGTTGGAACAGAATTCTGTAGAATTGTTGTATTTAACGGTCGATACAAAAGCTACTAAAATAACAGATGGTTTAAAGGCAAAGTGAAACGGAATATCCGTAGGGTAAAGCAGACAGAGAGCACGTATAATAAGCGTTGGCTAAAACACTCGTTGAAATACGCGGCAGGTTTGGAGATCAACCACAATATCGATTTTCTGTTGCTTGAGTGGGATTCTAAAAGAGACAGCAAATATGGGTTAAACGACGGAAGATAGCTAAAGGCTGGACGTAAAAATGGGGGAAAGGTGTCTAATTTGTCGAATGCTAGAAATTTTCAAGAAGCTCGCGACGGTTATATTTTGTTGAGCAGTTTTCAGGCTACAAGCACAGTGGAATGAGAATTCTCGCTGGTACAAATTCGTTACGTGCAAAATTTTTAGAATCAGTTATGAAGAAATGAACTTTTCGGCTGAAATAGGGTACAAAGAGGGGTGTATTGAAGAATATAAATACTCTTGGAGACGCGGTAAAGTTCTCTTACTCTAACTCTCTCTTACTTCGCTTATCTGTTGACTTCGCTTGGCTTGTAATCCAACATCCGAATTTAAAGGTGTATAAAGGAGTGTTAGTACAGTACGTCGATAGTTTATTAAACGTGTGAATTGCACAAGTGGGTGCTAGTTAATAGACGGTGCTGTTACTACACTCAACAAACTAATGGAAGGACGGTACTAGGATAAGCGAGATGAGAAGTGTTTGGAACAAGAATGCTTTAGGTTTAGTAATTACGGATGATTAAGCTTGGTCTAGACATATATCGGGGTGGAAACACTGAAGGCGGCTGCAGAGATTTGGGTAGCGAGTGGAAATGGGTTTGATCTACGTATAACAGCAAAGTGTATGGATGCAACAACGAGGTTTTTGGACAACATCTTCAGAGGTGACGATGGAAAAGCTTACTCCAGGTAACGAAATTAATGTCTATTACTTTTGCTTGAACATTTGTGCTGTTATTTTGTGCTTGATTGATTTGACATTAGGGGTATATTTTATGACCATAAAAACTCATTTGAAGGGGTATATGTAAAGGACATTTGGTATTTATTATTTATAAGTGTTAATAAATGACATAAAATTTTTGATGTAAGGGTAAACGGGTTTTTAAGGTTGTTTTAAACAGAGATGCGATGGTTATAGGCATTTAGAATAACTGGGTTTATACTGAGCTCACCATAGACCAGAGTAAAAGTCAATTTAGGGAGTCACGACGGGCCCATCTACTCGTATAAAATAAAACTGTTGAAATAAATAGAAATCGTGAAATTTTAAAAGTTTTAAGGGTTAAGATTATAACATTTTATGAAACTGTATATACGAATGTGTAAATATTTTCTTGGTAATAAAAACTTTTTAATATGTATGAATAAAAAGGTTGTATGTCGCGTTGCATTATTTGAGTGGTAATTTTATTTGACTGTATATGTGAGAAAGAGTAATCTTAGGATGGTACGTACCCAGGAAGAAGCAGATTTTAGAGCTAGCCGGGGTGTGTAGAAATAAGGACGCGTTACAGAGGTATTGAAAGATTTTTTTTATTATATTTTTCAGAAAAATTTTATGACGGCCCAACAACGCTGGGACTCGAAGGCGATCCCGATATACTTTAGAGACTTCCACTGCAATTTTATGGTGCCCAATTCGTGGGGCGAGAATCGAGACTAGAGGTTTATTCACTGCAAATTTTATGTTGTCCCAAGCGTGGGGCACGATTTTCCCGACTTCCACAACACCTTTATGGTTCCCAAGCGTGGGACTCGAAGGCGATCCCGATATCTCTAGACGTAATCCACTGCAATATATATATATATATATATATATATATATATATATATATAATATATTTTAAACATAATGACCTTCTAGTAATATGGAATGTTTTTAATGGGTTTGAGGTCAGCTGGTAAAAGAAAACTCTTTTTAATGCCTAAATTTTCGGATTTATTTAATCCTTGATCACAGGCTTCTAAAAATGTTACAAACAACTAGGCTAAATTATACAAATATTAAGTGCAACTTACAAGATGAGCTGATTCAAAAATTAACATCCAAATTAAATATTAAACATAACTTTTTAGTTTTTCACTTTTAAATGTAGGAAGGATATAAAATTTGTATAAGAAGAAATGTAAAAATAAAAATTATGTCAGATTTTGAAAGATTTCAAATTTTCTTTTTTAATAGGATACCTGATACTATTTAATGTTTATGTTATGTTGTATGTGATAGTTGTTGTTTGTCTGTGTGTGTGTGTGTGTGTGCGTGCGTGCGTGCGTGCGTGCGTGCGTGCGTGCGTGCGTGCGTGCGTGCGTGCGTGCGTGCGTGCGTGCGTGCGTGTGTGTGTGTGTGTGTATGCGCATACGTTAAGTTGTGTGGTGTGTATGTGTGTATGTATTTATAACGTTAAACATATTAACAAATATTACATTAGGTATGTAGCTATGTTTTAAAATTAAGTAAATATGTGTAAATCGAGCTCAAACCACTAATATCAGTTTTTTTATTTATACTATCTTTTGCAATAAAAATGTGATACATTTCAAGAAATAGTCTTTTTTGTTTATCTTTCTCTAATTCTAAAATTTTTGGATTTTTAAAATCTATTCTATGATCTAAATTAGTTGAATGACTCGATAAAGCACAGGAATTTGGTTCAACTTTTATGTCACTTCTGTGTTGAATAATACGTTGATTTAAGGATTGATATGTTTGTCCAATATACAGCTCATTACAATCTAAACAATTAATTTGGTACACAATATTTTTTTGTAATAGTTCGGGTGTTTTATCTTTTAATTTTGAAAAGAGATTATTGACTGTTAATATATTTTTCTTTGCATACCTAAAATTATAATTTTTAAATACTTTAATTAGCTTATGAGTTAATTCATTGTCTATATTGGGTATTGTTTTATATATTTCTAAATTTTTGCTGTTGTTACTACTTGTGTTATTTTTGTGTATATTACTGTTACTTTTGTTTGTGTTTTTTTCAGAGTTATATAGTAATTTTGTTATTAGAGGAGTAGGATAGTTGTTGTTTTTTAAAATATTTGAAAGTTTTTTTATATTTGTATTGTAGAATGTTGGATGACATATTCTTTTAATTCGATTTTTAAATTTGTTGATGATTTAATTACGGCTATTCCAGAAAATAAAATAATTGAAACCCTTAATATTTTTAATAGCTATAATAGTCATATCCAATTTACAATAGAAACAGAATCAAAATATATATATATATATATATATATATATATAAATATATATAGTATATATATATATATATATATATATATATATATATATATATATAGAAAAAGTGACGTAGTTAAAATTTAGTGTGTAAGACCAGAACTTTATTAAATGTCATTCATTCAATCATTAATTCGCGTTTTGCCAAGTACATGTAAGAATTGAGATTTAGTATTCGAAGTTGTTTCATTAATTCGGTTTTAAACCAAGCAATATGTAACGTTTGAATAAAGAATTAATTTTAATTTACGAGATCGAACATGTTACTTTGTAGAAAAACCTCCATGAACCAGTCTCAACACCGCTAAATGAAAGGTAGTGGGATTCCAACTTTGTTGTTGACAACAATACTGTTCAACCCTTTTTTGTTCATCGGGTCCGTTTTCAATGAAGTCCGCGGATGATCGCACGTTGGAATCACTTGAGCTGGACTTCTTGTCAAATCTTTTCGCTTGACAGCCCCTAGAAACGGATTACACTCTACATACGTTTTGTTCACCGGTGCACGGATAATTTTATATTTCTTTTGTGAATTTTTTTAGTACACATTCACCCCCGCACTTCCTATGCCTTCTAGTGGTATATCATTGCATTATGGTAAATTATATGGTGCTTACATTTAATTACATGAGAAATGGGGATTTCCCTGTGGTTTGATCATATTATCGGTTGTTAATTGTTATTTCAAGTCCGCAGCAATTTGTTAGCTGTTATATTGAAAGCATTTTACATTGTATGTTATTATTGGGTCTGGTGATACCGTCTGTAACCTTATGTTTTTGAAAGGTCTGTTTATTATGAGCACGCATGATTATTTTCGTACATTAATGCTTCGAGTTTAAAAAAATTCGTTTCACGTTTGTTTGACTTTAGATGCTCCTAATTTGTATTTATTTAAAGTTTCTGAATGTATTACTGTTTCTAACATGAATTGGATTGCGTCTATAGTTATTTATTTTACTAAATGTGGTTAAATTATTAAAGAATGAGCTTCCTTTTATTGATTAAAGTTAGATGTAGATTTTACACAGTGTGTTTGATATTTGCCTTTTGCATAATTTACGAATTGTGTGCGTTTTATGAATCAAATGTTTAGAGTCCTTGATTTTGGTGTTGTTTACATGAAATATACCACCCTTCTGAACCTATATACTCCTAAATAACTCTAATATCATAGCAATATATATATATATATATATTATATATACAAATATATATAATATATAAGGAATGAAGGTTAAATTACATAAATAACCTCAATTGCAATTTGTCTTAACATTATTCCTGTAAACGGCTACACACAAAATTTTAAATCGCATAAATAACTAGTTAAATGGTTAAATTACAATAAATAAATTACATAAATAACCTCACTTTCAATTTGACTTAAGATTATTTATGTAAACAGGTACACGCAAAATTTTAAATCACATAAATAACCTCAATTTTGATATATATATATATATATATATATATATATATATATATATATAAGAGAAAAGTAGGTTTAATGAGTCTTAAATTAAACAAAGTAAAAAGGAATTATTGGCAAGTGACTCAAATTCAGCCACGAGGGCATCCTGTCGACGCGTTTCGCCCTAATTGGGGCTCATCAGGACAGGAGTAGCAAAGTTGTAAAATTTAACACGTCGACAGGATGCCCTCGTGGCTGAATTTGAGTCACTTGCCAATAATTCCTTTTTACTTTATATATATATATATATATATATATATATATATCTTATTAAAATCACCAACTACGCTAATTTAATCAAGTTCACGACCTTTTAAATAAAATTTCTATTTCTAGTGTTTTATATCTAATAAGTAAACACTATAACAACAATTATGGTAAACGTTTTATACTTTCATCACTATCTTAGCAATATCAATTCATAAATGCCATCGTAATGAATAATATTGAATATAATAACTTACAGTTTAAACATTTCTTGGGGTTATTGTAGAAAAATCTCCATGAACCAGTCTCGAGGCCGCTATATGAAAGGTAGTGGGATTCCAACTTTGTTGTTGACGAGAATACTGATCAACCCGTTTTTGTTCATCGGAGCCGTTTTTAATTAAGTCCGTGGATGATCTCACGATAGAATCACTTGAGATGGACTTCTTGTCAATTCTTTTCTCCTGACAGCTCCTAGAAACGGATTACACTCTACATGCGTTCTGTTCACCGATACACGGGTAATTTTTTCATTCTTTTGTCAATTTTCTCTAGTTCATATTCGCCCCCGCACTTCCTATGCCTTCTAGGGGTATATCATTGCATTCTGGTAAATCATATCGTGCTTACATTTAATTACGAGAGAAATTCAATTTTCCCCGTGGTTTGATCATATTATGCCTTGTTAAATGTTATTATTAGGTCTGGTGACACCGTTTGTAACCTTATGTTTCTAAATTTCACTTAGGTCATCGGTTGAATCTAGATGTTTTAATTATATTGTAACAAAGTTACATTTATATTATCTGGTTACGTTTAACCGTAGCTTCCTTTGTTTTCCTGCAACTTTAGATTTAATCATTTCTAATGAAAGGTTAAAAAAGCCATCCTAAATACGAGGTAATTATATCAAAACCTGAATATAGACGATCCTTCTGCTATTCAACAATTTCTTATTCTATGATAATTACCCATATTTGTCTTTGTATTCTGATTTGTAATGCGAGTTACGTTTCGGGCTTTGGGAGCGGTCTTTTTAAAAAGCCTTCTTCCAAAACTTCTTGTAACAAATTTTTATTAAACAAATGTTATATGTAGAATTTTGACAAACCTGATAAAATTAAACTAAGTCAAAATTAAATAATAATTGAGTTTAATGAGGGCGAGTAGCCTAAGCAAACAGCAATGTAAAAGCTGTAATACTCAAGACTGACTGACTGATCTGGGGCTTCCGGGATATTTATGTTGTCCCTGCCCCTCACATGTCTGTGGGAACTTGCAGAGCTCAGGTCTGCTTATTTCTTTATTCTATTCATTATACAATTTAACTATCTTAATTCTAATAATTGCAGTTTCTTAACCGTCTGTGACCTGCACCTGCAGTATCACTTATGTCTGAAATACAATGTATTCACAACCGTTCTCACAACTTGCTTGTAAACTTTTAATAACCTTTTCTTATTTATCCTTGAGATACAATGTTGCATCTAACTTAAGTTTCTTAATAATTTTCTAGTAATTCCTATTTGATTGTACATATATGGATTGGGGATACGTAACTCGCTTTGTTTCAACTTGTGATGGGCTAATTTAATAATAATTACAATATGCTTCTATAATTTAGACACTGAGGTGTTTAATTATAGAATTTGTTAAAGGTTTAGTTTGAATAATCGTTTTTATAGTTAAAAATTATTATAGTTAAAAATTAAATAAGAATTGATTTTTATACATTAAGCTTACGGTGATAGAATGGTAAAAATTAATTGCGTTCTAATTTTTTTTACTTTAATTTCAATTTTGCTGAATTAAATTCGTTTCGTTTTGTATGAATATTAATAATTCGTAATAATTTGTACTAATTTTGCGCATATAAATGCGTCTTTTCAATTCTCTTGTTTTAAAAATAATTGATTGTGTTTAAAATAAGTTCTCCTAGTAAATAAGTAAATTTTTTTATAAAATGGCATAAATTGCGATAGTTAGAAAAAAAATCTGTCATAAATAAAATATTTTCTTACTAGCTAGCATCAATAAATTTGTAAAAGAATAAATTGGTTTAGGATAGATGAACTTACATAATTATCATCGTCGATTTCATTTGTTTGGGTTCGGTCGATTTTTGTACCTTGTCCAAGTTTGTTTCTTTGGGCTCGGTCGATTCCTGTACCTCGTCCAAATTTGTTTGGTTGGACTCGGTCGATTCTTGTACCTCGTTCAACTTTGTTTGGGTTCTTCCAGATTGGGAATTTAAATTCTTGGTCACCAGTTCTACGATTTTTGGAATTGTAGTGCTCTTCTGGATCCGTAGAATTGCGCCAGTTACGTTTCGGGCCTTGGGAGCCGTTTTTTTAAAAAGTCTTCTTCCAAAACTTCTTGTAACAAATTTTTATTAAACAGATATTACATGTTGAATTTTTACAAACTTGATAAAATTAAACTAAGTCGAAACTAAATAATAATTGAGTTTAATGTGGGCGAGTAGCCTAAGCAAACAACAATGTAAAACCTGAAATACTTAAAACTGACTGACTGATCATGGGGTTCCCGGGGTATTTATGTTGTCCCTGCCCCTCACATGTTTGTGGAAACTTGCAGAGCTTATGTCTGCTTATTTCTTTATTCTATTCGTTATACAATGTAACAATCTTAATTTTTAAGTAATCGCAGTCTCTTAACCGTCTGTGACCTGCACTTGCAGTATCACTTATGTCTGGAATACAATGTTTTCACATTTGTTCTCACAACTTGCTTGTGAACTTTTAATAATGTTTTCTTATTTATCCTTTGGATACAATGTTGTATTTAACTTAAGTTTCTTAATAATTTCCTAATAATTCCTATTTGATTGTACATATATGGATTGGGGAATACGTAACTGGCGTAGCATTGAAATCTGTTTTCGTTTTGCGGTTTTTAAATAAGTTATTGATCGGAATTACTTTCAACTTTGAATTATACAAAAAATAGCCATGGTTTTGTAATTTAAGTTTATTGTCTAAATTTCATTTATAGAAACTAAAAATATTGAACTGTCATGATTAATGGAAAATAATTATTCGGAAAATCTAAATACACAGGGTGAATTTGCATTTATCCGTGTATTTAAAATTAATTTTCTTTTTACTTTCCTATCTGGTTTACATGTGAAGTAACGCAAATGCGTTACATCTTATTTTCTTGAGTAATTCAAACTTATAACGTGATGTTAAAAAATGGATGTGGTTACCTACCTATAGTAGCGTTGAGAGGAAATATAGAATCAGAAATTGTGTTTTGACATAATCCATCACGCTATATATTACGGCATATAATTAAAGTTTGCAGTTACAACTTTGTATTGAACAATAAACATATCAAAACAAGCAAGCCTCTGATTTAATCATTAACACAAGGCACGGCGAACTTTAGTGGCATAACAATTAAATTATTAATAGGTAGCAAACACGGCGTCGAGTTTAATTGCTAATTGCTTCACAGTAGAATAAACTGAAAAATTTATTGGACACTCTTATTGCATTACTCTTTGCTGCATCCGTTAACTATCAATTACATAACAGCCGCTTTTGAGCCATTAAATGCTTAAAACATATTAAAGCGAACGTGCTCCATAATACTTCAGTGCAAAATTCTAGCTCTGCAATATTTAAGGCTTCGGTAGTTAACTGTATTTCAATATTATCGGCACGGCACGTTCCGCGTTAATGGGATCGAATTAATATTAACCAAGGAGTTTGAACTAATTGCAAGGTTTAATGTGTTTGTTTGCTTTGATTTTTTTTTGGTTATAAGTCTAATCTCCATCTACAGTAGATACACGAATCTGAACATGGAAACTGAATTTTACCAAATCTTCATCATTTCAAGTTAGAATCAAGCAGTTTTTGTATTCGACTATTTTATTCTCAGTTTAGCGACGTATCAGTAACAGAAGAATTGCTATCGTCTTAAACCGGTTAAAGAGAAACAGCGAAACGTAAGTACCGGGGTAATTTTTTACGCTGTAATATATAGGTCTGGGTCGGCGTATCGATATATCGATACGTATCGATACGACCCCGTATCGACCCCCCCGATAAAATAAATATCGATATATCGATAATCGATATGTATCGATACGTATCGATATATCATTATTCGATATATCGATACATATCGATATAGAATATCGCCCACCCCTATATATACTTATGTCACAAATATTAAACTTGTAACTTTAATTATTTTTATAACAAACAATCTTAGGTGAAAGCTCGAATTGTCAATAAATACAATATTTTAAAACGATCTTGTGATTTTGTTCCCAAAGAAAGAGTAAATAAAATATCGATGCGTATCGATTTGTACCATTGCGTACCGATACGTATCGCTACGTCTCGATACGTATATTTAATCTAAACATCTAAACGTTCCGATACGTATCGCTATATATATATATATATATATATATATATATATATATATATATATATATATAATTAAACATTATTTTAATTTCTTGACCATCTGTATTAGATATAACATTGTAATTTCTTGGACGTTGGTCAATGTATACCTATAGCTATTTCTAAAAGTAGGTAGAATAACTATAACAATTTGTAATTGCGTTTATTATTTTTATTTATATATATATATATATATATATATATATATACGTACCGCTACGTATTGATACGTATCGATACGCATCGATACGTATTGATACGCACCGATACATATCGATACGCATCGATACGCATCGATATGTATCGATATGTATGGATATTCGATATATCGATACATATCGATATAGAATTAGTATCGATATTCGATACGCAAAATCCCGTATCGCCCACCCCTAGTAATATACAGTAGCAGAAATGTCTAACCCTCCTGGAACCGGTGTAGAAGCGAAGCGACTAAATAGGATAACTTCTTTTTCCTTTCCCCGGCATACCTTGAAAAATTCTTTTGCTTCTTTCGATAGAAAGCAAGGTCATGCCTCCACCAATTTATATTCCCAGAAAGCACAGTTCTAAAGCAAACAACAAATATAAACAAGGAAAGTGACTTGCAACATGTAGATACAAATAGGTAAAATAGAGACATAGTCTCGGAATCTCATCCTACTTCTATGCGCTAATCCCCAATCGCATTTTAGGAAGGGATAAAACGTCGCTAGATAAGCTACTGAAGACAAAAACAAAGAATTCTCTACAAATCAGAGCGAAGAGTCTTCAGAATATTTTAAGGATAGTAAAGCTAAAAAGTTGAAGTAAGAAATGGATAGGTAGAAACTAGATTTGGTAGAAGCAGGGCAAATGCATGGATTTGAAACGTCTTCTGCACTCTGCATCTTCCGCCTTCCACCAATGACGTTACAGCTGTAACTTTGAAAAGACGTCACTTTGACAACGGTGACTATAACAATCAGTCATTTTTTACGTCACTTTGACAATCTGCTGTTTTCTCTAAAGTCACGATTTGTGATTTTCTCTCTCTCTCGCGCGCGCGCTAAATATATATATACTATATATATATATATATATATATATATATATATATATATTAATTAATAAATAAATAAATAATAAATTAATTAATTAACGACATCAAATAATTTTAATCACCGTGTATAAGAAAGCTTTGGGTAATAATACGCTTCATTTAAAGGCATATTGGATAAATTGGTCATTTACTTCTAAACATAGGGTTTATATTGTTTAGATAATGTTAAACACCGTGTATATTAAAGCAGTGGAAAATAGTACGCTTAATTAAGGGCCTACTGTGTAGATTTAAATCATTCAATTAGAATGTAGGGTTTTTGTATATAATCATAATCAACGTTTAGAAGGAAGTAATGTAGAATGTCATTAAATAATACGCGTTATTAAAACCGTGGAGCATAAAATTTAATCTTTCCAAGTACTAAAACTATCGAGAAATTATAAAAGACAAGGGAAAGTCATGTAAGACTTCGGCGTATTAGAACTCAGAACACTTGCAAGAATAACGATGTATATGTTAGTCGATAAACTTCAAGCTATATGAGTGCAAGTAAGAAAGCGAGTTTGTGGTATAAAGACAAGCGAGATGGAATGCACTAGCAGTTAAATGAGGGGGAAAATGTGAAACAAGCGCACAGGTTTTAGATAGAACGAACAGACTAGATTGGCGATTAAGGTTGAAATAAGATGCAAACATGAGAGGGGAAAGCATATCAGTTGGTGTGTAAAATTAATTAGTTGTTCTCGGACGTGTTGCGAGCCGTGTGGAAATTTCTTAGATTTTCAACTCGGACGAGTGCAAATTTTAGTAGAATCATTGTGCCGAGACATCGGAAGGGAAAATAGAATGCGAATTTCTGAAAATTGGCCGTTGCGGGACAAATTCGACTTGCAAGCGAGCCATTATATAAACCCGTGCTAATAGGAGTTCTGCTCTCTTATATTTTTGATTTTATTCGATACTTTAAACAGTTTTGCTCTTTATTTTTTGATTATTTGATACTTTAAGTAGAATACGTGGTGATTACGTGCTACAATAAAAGTTATTAGTACACTTAGAGAAGATAAATGAAGGTAACAAAGTCTAGTTATATTTGCGGGTATTACTGTACCAATTATCCAAATTAATAACGAAGAAGTAAACATAAACCAGCTGGAATGGTGGGATTAGCAAGTCCGATGTACATTGAAGCCACGAGTGCATTAACCTTCAGGTAAATTATGCATTTTTGTTCGATCTTAGATGTTTTGGTGTGTGTTGAATATCTTTATAATTTGTTTGATAAAAATGGACAGTAGTAAATTTGTATAAACAACAAATTTTTAATTTTAAGGTAAAATTTTCTTGTATAAGTAGAAAAGAGTATTTATCAGGTTTATGTTTTTGATTATGATGAAAATGTGGGTTTGTCTTTGAGCTCAATTAGACTAACCTGTTAAATTAATGTAAAAGGGTGGGAGATGCTCCCTTTTATTCAGACTCAGATCTGCAAATATTGTTTATTTAATTAGTATGCATCCTACAAGGACTAATTCTGGATGCAAATTAAAATGATGACAAATTTGAACTTGAAATTTTATGATGCTGCAATTTATGCTGAAATTTAATTTTGAAATTTTAAAGTATTGTGAATATTGGTGTAAATAGAGTTAATGTTGATGTTTGTGGTAGGAATGTGTTTTCTTTTATGAATGAGGATGAAAGTTTTAACTAGGTGAGCAGCCGAGGCGGAAGGATTCAAGAGGCGATATTCAGGTAAGAAATCGAATATCAGAGCAAATCTTGACGCCCAACGTGTTGCTCGATTCTTATAAGGAATCACAGCAATCTATATATATATATATATATATATATATATATATATATAAAGTGATAATAATTACGACCTAAATATTTGTAATTCAAAATTTATTTGTGGGTTTGAGGTCTCTGGATTAAGGTGAAAACTCTTTTTTATGGCCTAAATTTTCGAATTTATTTTAAATTCTTGATCACAGGCATATCTAAAAATTTTTTTATACGCTAGATTATAAATGTGGTACATAGATTATAACTTACAAACTTGAGGTTAATTGAAAACTAGCATAACAAACATAATAAAAATCTTGGAAAAACTCGTAAAACTAACAAAATTAAAATTTCTTTAAAATAAATTGTAAACATTAAACTTTTATATACATCAATTTGATGTCATAAATTTTGAAGTAAAATTTTTGTTTCATAGGATATAAGATAACTAATTTGTTTGATGACAGAGTATCGAGTGCATAAATGTGTGTGTGTTCATGTATATTATATGTTGTAGTGTGTGTGTGTGTGTGTGTGTGTGTGTGTGTGTGTGTATGTGTGTGTGTGTGAGCATGTGTGTGTGTGTGCATGTTTAGTTTAATTTTTGTCATTAATTTTGTTCAAAATTTAATAAATATGTGTATATGGAACTTAAGTTACTAATATCTGTTTTCTTGTTTATTGTATTTTTAGTTTTATAAATATGATACATTTCCAAAAAAATCTTTTTTGATTTGTTGCTCTCTATTTCTAAGATATCTGGATTTTCAAAATCCATACTGTAATTTTTGTCTATTACATGTGTGGTTAATGCACATGCTTTTGGTTTGATAGTTATGTCACTCTTATGTTGAGTTATCCTTTGTTTTAGTAGTTGAGAGGTTTGCCCAACATACAGTGAACAATTTAAACAATTAATTTTATATATTAAATTCCTCTGGTTCATTTTAGATATTTTGTCTTTAGTTTTAGTAAAAATATTTTGTAATGTTAGTACGTTACGTTTAGCAAACTTTATTTTTTCATTTTTAAAATTCTTTTATTAATTTTGGTGTTAAATGTTGAATATATGATATTGTTTTGTAAGTGAATAATTGATTGGTACTGTTTTGATTACTGTCATTTAATTTGTTTGTGTTAGGATTAAATTGTTCGGATAGTAATTTTTTTATTAAATGGATTGGATAACTGTTAGTTCTTAATATATCAGTAAAATTTTTATGTTTTTTGGATACAAAGAGGGATGAGAAATTTTTTTTATTCTTTGTTTTAAACCTAATATTATATTTATTTTTGTTGATAGTGGATGATAGGAATAAAAATTCAAATATCTCTCTGAATGTATTGCTTTTTTATACCAATCCAAAATAATTTTGTTCTCATTGTTTCTTATTAGTAATGTATCAAGAAATGGAACTGCTCTATTACATTCTTTTTCAACCGTAAATTGGATGTGAGGATTATAATTATTAAATATGTATAAACTTTCGTCTATTTTATCTTCAGGAACTGCTGTTATGGTGTCATCGACATATTTTTGATAAAATAGACGAAAGTTTATACATATTTAATAATTATAATCCTCACATCCAATTTACGGTTGAAAAGAATGTAATAGAGCAGTTCCATTTCTTGATACATTACTAATAAGAAACAATGAGAACAAAATTATTTTGGATTGGTATAAAAAAGCAATACATTCAGAGAGATATTTGAATTTTATTCTATCATCCACTATCAACAAAATAAATATAATATTAGGTTTAAAACAAAGAATAAAAAATTTCTCATCCTCTTGTATCCAAAAACCTAAAATTTTACTGATATATTAAGAACTAACATTTATCCAATCCATTTAATAAAAAATTACTATCCGAACAATTTAATCCTAACACAAACAAATTAAATGACAGTAATCAAAACAGTACCAATCAATTATTCACTTACAAAACAATATCATATATTCAACATTTAACACCAAAATTAATAAAAGTTTTTAAAATGAAAAATAAAGTTTGCTAAACGTAACGTACTAACATTACAAAATATTTTTACTAAAACTAAAGACAAAATATCTAAAATGAACCAGAGGAATTTAATATATAAAATTAATTGTTTAAATTATGTTCACTGTATGTTGGGCAAACCTCTCAACTACTAAAACAAAGGATAACTCAACTTAAGAGTGACATAACTATCAAACCAAAAGCATTGCATTAACCACACATGTAATAGACAAAATCACAGTATGGATTTTGAAAATCCAGATATCTTAGAAATAGAGAGCAACAAATCAAAAGAATTTTTGAAATGTATCATATTTATAAAACTAAAAATACAATAAACAAGAAAACAGATATTAGTAACTTAAGTTCCATATACACATATTTATTAAATTTTGAACAAAATTAATGACAAAATTAAACTAAACATGCACACACACACACATGCTACACACACACACACACACACACACACACACACACACACACACACACACTACACTCACAACATATAATATACATGAACACACACATACATTTATGCACTGATACTCTGTCATCAAACAAATTAGTTATCTTATATCCTATGAAACAAAAATTTTTACTAAAATTTATGACATCAAATTGATGTATATAAAAGTTTAATGTTTACAATTTATTTTTAAAGAAATTTTAATTTTGTTAGTTTTACGAGTTTTTCCAAGATTTTTATTATGTTTGTTATGCTAGTTTTCAATTAACCTCAAGTTTGTAAGTTATAATCTATGTACCACATTTATAATCTAGCGTATAAAAATTTTAGATATGCCTGTGATCAAGAATTTAAAATAAATTGAAAATTTAGGCCATAAAAAGAGTTTTCACCTTAATCCAGAGACCTCAAACCCACAAATAAATTTTGAATTATATATATATATATATATATATATATATATATTGCTACGATGTCGCCGTACTTCGATGTATTTAACGCTCAGTTGCCTGCTGCTCGCCACCGGTCTGTGCGATAACAGACAAATTTTTACTCCCTTTTTCTCTAACACTTCATACCTGAATAAGATAAACTAAATAACCAAAATTTGTATAATAATCCAAGAAATATGTACAATTTGCAACTCTACAACCTTCGTAATATGATTTGCTTTTATAAAACCTTTGAATCAAAGTAAATAATATAAATCTGTTCATCACCAAATTATAACCCTATTAAAGTAGTTAAAGCCAGCAAAAATAACTCAATATTATTTTGGAATCCTCGTTGAACGTTCAGTAACCCTTCTTTCTCTTAACATAATTTCTACGTATCAACAAAATTTTTAATGACCCTTTACATAAATATCTAAGTATATTCAAGTTTTAAATGTTAAAAAAAAGTTTTATGCTATTAATTTACTATGATCTCTAACCTGGTATTTCTTCCGGTTGATTTCCTGGTTCGAATGTGTAGCTCTGAGGTATACCCTATGCTTTGAACTGCCGCTACGTGCTGTTAACCAGTGACATTGGGTTTCTTTCAGCTTAACGTCCTGATTAAGAGTTTTTCCCTTTATTATGTTTGATACTTGTAGTATTGGATTTTACGTTAGATTTCTCATTGAATTTGTTTAGTAAATCTCTGAGTGGATTTCTTAGTAGATTTTTTAGTGGATTTCTCAGAGTATTTCTTAGTAGATTTCTTAGAACCATAAGTTAATAAACGTTTAAGATCATGTTTACCTTAATTAAAATTTGGACTTACGTTTTATGTTAACGGCGTATTCTATTGCACTTGTATATTTAGACGTGCGCTTGTGCTTAAAATTTTTAATTACTGACTTTCAGTTATAATTCGTATTTTAATTTCACATATTTGTTCAGATCAGTACAGTTCGTGCTTCAGTTATGGAGAAACTGACTGTTATTAGCTTGGAGTAATATTAAAGGCAAGCCAACCCACCTGCTTGGTTTACCGCGCTATATCTTTGTTGTTTAAGCATGGTAGGGGCGTTGCACTTGGCTTATCATGTAATTATTCGGGTTTTACACGGAGTTATATATTCTATGCCTTGTTGAAATGCTCCTAAAAATCACGTAGACACCAAAGTTTTACGTTATGGAGTTCGTTGGCATGCTACTTTGCACCATTTAATATCATGTATTAGTATTTTTTGTAGGAATTTATTAACTATTATTCTTAAACTGGCACGTAACCAAACTTATGCTCCGCAATTTATTTTCCTCATATGCTGGATTTCTGGCGATTTTATATTTAAAACATCACGTAGACATAATTTTATTATGGGATTCCTTAACATATGACATAAATTAGATGCGTTTATTGACTTCTAGCGTCATGAGACATGCTTGTTTTTGAAAGGCCTGTTTATTGTGAGCACGCAAAATTATTTTCTTACACTAATGCGTTCTGTTTAAATAAGATTCATTTCATATTTGTTTTACTTTAGATACACCTAGTTTTGTATTTATTTATAGTTTCTGAATGTATTACTGTTTCCAAAATAAAGAGTTATTTCTTCTGCTACATGTGGCTAAATTATTATAAAATAAGCTTCCTTTCATTGATAAAAGTTAATTGTGGATTTTATACAGTGTGTTTGATATTTGTTTTTGGCATAATTAACGAATTGTGTACTTTTTTATGATTCAAATGTTTAGTTTTATTGATTTCGGTGTTGTTTACATGAAGTATACCACCCTTGTGATCCTATATACCCCTAAATAACCCTCTTATCATAGCATTATATATATATATATATATCCATCTTGTGTATATATTACCACATAGCTGCGTTACACAGTTCTCAGACAAAAATTTGTTTTTAAAGCTGAGTTCCAACCCGGACTGCAGCATGCAAAGTGTGTTACGTTAAAATTCGGAAAGCGATTGATTTTTGCATTAATTTCAAATTATCTTAATTAACCGCTTCCTATAAGTTCTAATCCAAGCGACGGCTCGCTTTTTTATACTATTCCAATTAAAATGAATATATAAAAACCGTCCTATATAAAAAAAATTTTCAGTGCATAAATACTTGGAATATTCTAAAACCGTATTTATAAATTCTTTGAAATTTTTGTAAAACGACTTCACACTATTCGTCGAAAGAAGCAAGCATTAAAACCACTTTAATAGTTTCTTCGAACCATGTTCAAAACAGCCGCTTTGTACAAATATAAAAATTCTTATCGGTGAGTACTAAGAAATCCTACCTCGATATATTTACATGTGTTCAGCTGCTTGAGTTTTATGAACAATAAAACTGTTTCTCTAATTAATGCATTATCCGTATCCCCGTAGCGTGATCGATAATAATACAACTCTCTATTCATTTTTAAAAGTCAGGCAACCGGTTATACGTTGAGTTTCCTTTGGCAGTATACAAGGTTGCGCACGTGCTTGGCTGTTTTAAAATATATTTTGCTTTCTCAAGCGTACAACAAATTTAGTGAAATTGATTATCGTATTATGGAGGCCTTTTGCTTTCTTTATTGCTTGCATTCTAGAAATATTTCGCAGTTGTCCGGAATATATTTTTACTTGCTTTCGCAGAATATTTAACATTTTATTGCTGGGAATAGATTTTCGTTATTTCCCCAGTCGTTCTCAATCTGTTTAAATGCAAATTGAGCGTTCGAAAGACGCCCTCTTCTCTTTAACTGAAATTTTTGCAACGTCCTTTAAGTGCAAAGAAACGTTGTTAAGTCGGGATTCTAAAATGCGTCGTAGTATGTAGTGCTGCTATAGTTAAATTGGGTCATCCAGCATCCAGCCCATCGATAAATGCAGGCCGCATTCTCGAATTTTTGAAGATGGTGCCAGAAATGCTGCCGATAGTTTAAGGTACAGTTTTTCTGCTTTCTTAACTTTTGCTGCTATTGTGAAAGGCAGACACTTCGTTTGCTGTTTATAATTTTCTTGCTCGTGAGTATCCAATAAATTGCAGACTGC
Organism: Platerodrilus igneus; assembly: GCA_036346225.1. Classification (NCBI taxonomy): domain Eukaryota; kingdom Metazoa; phylum Arthropoda; class Insecta; order Coleoptera; family Lycidae; genus Platerodrilus; species Platerodrilus igneus. The sequence continues at coordinate 9,000,372 of JARFIW010001381.1, forward strand.
ACGCCACTAATTTACGCTCATAATAAACATGTGATTATGTACTGATGCTGCATGTCACGCTTACTTAAACCAAAGGTCATGTTAGAGCATTACGGTTACATTTTCTTTGTACATTAATGTTAATATATATATATATATATATATATATATATATATATATATATATTATAGTGGTTTTAAAAGATTAAAAGTAAATATAAACGAAGCAATTTCAAAACACCCTGTATAAAGGAACAACCAGAATTTACGGGCAAAATTTATTCCAGTTAGTTCATTTTTAAGTAACAGGTATTAACAAAATTTTACGAATAATGAATGAGATTCAGTAGGTTTGCAAAAGAAATAAAATGTTAGAAGCCAATGCCATTAATTTATTAATTTAGTTGAATTTAATTGAACGGTTATTTACGTATAATATGCATAAAAGCGTGTAAAAATCAATAATACCAAGGTGGCACGCGTTGCTAACAAACAAATATATCGGTGGGGTTGAAATACGTGGAAAATCCAACTCGTAGAAGTGTTATTTAAAACGCTCGTTAAGATTAAACGCCTGCAGAATTTTAAATGTCAAGTTCCATTTATTTTGTAGATAACAAACAAGGATTCTAAGGATTGTACAAACGGATGGATGTTTTCCCATTAAACACTAATGAGCGGCTATTTAAAGCACGTAAATTTTGTGGTCCACATGGAGTTATAGAACGCGTCAGGAATATCGATTTCCTACCACTCAAACCAGGTTAGAAAAAGACGTAGAAAACGCATAAGCAAGGGACAGCGTGAGATAGGCGGGACTTGTAGGACGTCAGTGAATATACAATTGGGTCGATATTGTTAGTTGGACGCGACACAAATACGAGCATAGTGTATAGTAATTTTCAGAAAAATATCGTAACGACGTGCTGAAATTCGCGGACTTAGAAATCGGTTGAGCAAAATTTTAAGAACGTGTTGTTGTAGATGGGGATTTCGGACAAAAGGCGGCCAGGAGGTGGCGGACTAAGTGGAATAAATGTTATTCGAAAACATGGTGAAGCCCCTTAATGTTTCAATCGCTTCAGACGACGTATGAAAGTTCTTACGAGCTTGTAAGTATGATAAAATCATTTTTAAAGTATATTGCATGGTGAATTGCTCATAATTTGTACGCGGTTTTTGTGCCGAGATTACATTTTTAATTGAGGTATCACCTATAATTTTTTTAACAAGCTCGTGTCGTGACATTAAGTAACGTGGATTAAAGTAAATAATTGTGAAAGACGTATAAGTAATTTGGATTTGGAAATTGGAGACAGCCTGAAGGCAGCGCTAGCAGCTCAACTTACATGGAGTTCTTCTACTAATAGCTACAAGCGGCCTGCAAAGCAAAGAATAAAACAAATACCATCGTCCACGGAGCGGAGATCTTCTAGAAATTCCAGGTAACGCTTTGAAATTGTGTTGTTATAAACTATGAATATTGAGTGACGTATGAGAGTGATTTTGAAGGTATTGTGCATTATTTTGTGTATTGAACATAATACGTATAACTAACTTTATTATGGTATTTAAATAGAAAATCTGAAGGTGTATATAAAGCGTATTAACGTTCCATCTGGAAGTTACAATGTGTGAAGAGTACATGGGTGTTTTTTTTTGTTTGTTATAAGAGTATTCAAAGTATAAGGGCATACACTATTCATAATTAACTGGGTTATCATGAGCTCACCATACTCCAGAGTTTACTTAGATTTAAAATAAATTAAATAAAAGGAATGAGAAATAAAATATTACTCAGGGCCCATTTACTCCGGGTACATTCTATGTGTTTCATAATTTAAATTAAAATCCTGGACATTACAAAATAGGATTTATTGAGGTGTAACTTGATCACTGAAATGTGGATAAAATTTAATTTTATTTGTAAATAGTGAAAAATAAAAGATTGCATGTTTGTTGTATTTTGTGGTTTTATTGGGAGTGTGCGTGAATGATAGAATATGAGAGTGAATCTAGATATCCAAGAGGAGGTCCAACTGAGCTAGCCGGAAGCAGTTGAAGAAGGCAATTCAACCGAGGAACAGAGGAAAACGGGTAAGAAATTATGTTTTTAAATTATTTAATCTTTGAGAAATTTTCTATTATGAACAATTTTCGAGTTTTGAAAATTTAAGAAAAAAGTTCGAATATAATTTATTGGTGAGGATTTTACCCGAGATCCACGGCATAAATATGACGGCCCAACGTTGGTTTTTAGAGAGTACTAATTTAGAGCGGCGATCCACGGCAATATATATATATATATATATATATATATATATTGCTATAAAAAGGCCTCGCGTTGGAGCGCTCCTAAAAGAGTGTGACAGGGTCGCGTTGTGGTGCCACTAAAAGGGTGATGTGATAACGCCTCACGTTGTGGGCCATTAAAAGAGTGCTATGACAAGGCTGCGTTGAATCCATTGCTGAAAGGTTAATGTAAAAACGCCTTGCTTTGGGGCGTTACAAAAGGGTGATACGAAAATGGCGTTGGGAGCTAGTATTTAATTACAATATGTTTACTGCATATTCGGATACTATTTCCGCGTAGCAACAGCTTGCGGTTAAATAACGTTTCGTGCTCGCATGAATGAATGACCTTTTCGAATGAATAAATGCTTCCTTTATATACAAATTTATGTTTCCAGAAGATTACTAGAAAAATGTGGAACATTATGATATAAGGTTCTTGGAACATCCAATTAGCATCTAAAATCGTCAAGCTTTATGACCTAATTATTTGATTTCAGTTATGTGATGCGCTATTTGTCCTTGTTTAACACATACTAATGTTGTGGCGTCGCATACTAATGTTAAAGATAATCACTTTCTTGGATTTTCCCAGTGATTTTGGAGGTTTCTTTTGTGTTGCTTTTTTGATATTTACGTCGTTCTAAAATACCGATGACTCGACCTTTCATGTTCTAGAAAATTCTCCATTTAGAAATGAATTGCTATAATCCACGGGGTAATTAATTCACACTTTATTTGCTTTTTCATGGCAAAAGGTGTTTTAAATACACGTTGACTATAGTTTCTTAAACTAAAAACGTAAAGCTTGTTCTATTTACAGCAAATCAAATGCATTTTTATTAAAAATAAGTGAAATAAATGGCTTTGTATTTATCTTAAAACGATCGACTTTTACGTTCGCATTTTAATGCGTTTTACGGTATCTTACTATTAATTATTCTTACATATACGTTACTTGCTATTTATTTATAATACGCTTATATAATACAGGATGATTGTTTATACACGCGCAATTTGCGGTTTTGCATTTTACATCAATGAATAAAGGTACGCTTGTATTATACAGGGCGTAACCATGAATTTACGGAAAATTCAATTTCTTTCAGATTCTATTATATTTTGGTGGGATTTCATTTTAGAATTAGGGTTTCATTGACCTCTCGAGATCCCTTATCACGTGATTTTCCCCCAAATAAAAATATAAAATTTGAAGTCTGCTTTATTTTTTCGCATATATGAGTACTTTTAATATTTTTATTTCTAGCTCCTTGCTGTCCATAACTAATTCTATACGCTTTATAATACACACGCATAATCGTTTCATACGAGGGGTTTTCTCCTTTTAGCAATCCACTTATTCCAATCTTATAATCTACTATACTTGCCTTAACTCTATAACATTTCTATTTTATACCTCTGACCTTTCAATTACAAACGGTCTCATAAAGTTTCATTTCATACAAAATTCTCTTCACTATTGTACATAATTCTTCATTTTATCGCACATTTTTCTCTAAACTATCGTAATCTTGGAAAACTATGGAGTATAAAATTTTAATAAAATTGTCCCAGCAACTACCAAGCTATACTACTCACGGCGAGAAAATTATGGTCTAGAATTTCATATCTACCTCACTTACGTTACTGTTAAAATTATACATCTGTCAGTTATTCTGCATTAACTGCATAAACTTCAGTCTTAAATGGTTCATTATCAATAACTTAACTCATTTTTACAATCAGTAGTAACTCTTAACTCTCCAGCTTTCAATACATACGATTCCTCTTTTAACAACGATTCTACATTATTCGTAACTTCACCTGCACATTTATCAGCAATCGATCCCTTATCTACATTATCTTCACATTCTCTCTCTAAGTAATTTACATCTTTCTCCAAATAATTCACATTTATACTTTTAACTTCCTCATCCTTTTTCATCTCACTGATTTCTTTCTTGTTCCTACGCTTCCAATTCTTTCTTACATCCGCACATTTAAATGAATATTACAACAAACCAAACGCTACTCCTCCTTATTAATACATACGCCATTTAAAATATCGATCTGATTCTCTAATCACAATTATCCCAAACGAATTATTAAGTTCTACTTTCCAAATGATTTCATCATTATTTAGTATTTTACTACCTTTAATTTTTTAATTTTTAAGAGCTGCATTTACAGAAAGTTCCTCTATCTGCTCCTCAACACCTAAAATCATACTATTTTCATCAGTTTCATCTATTATCTTCATCTCTTCAACATCATCTTCTGCAGTTTTCAATAATTACGAGTTTTTCTCTAAAAACGCTACAACTTCACTTCTAACTTCACCAGGACACTTAATACTTAAACTCTTATCTTGTTCTCCTTTCATCTGCTTCTCAAATTGATTCAAATCCATACAATCTTCTTGTACTTTTATATGGACTTCTTCGTCCCATTTAATCCTCTCATCTCCCATAATTATCACCTTATTCTCGGTATCTATTATACCTTTTATCTTACTTATAAAATCCATTCCCAGAATGGCACCAATTCTTAATCCTGGCACTATTAAAAACTCTTGCTCAACCTCCATCTTTCTCAACTTAACTTTCAGAATTATGATAGTCTTGATAACTGCAAACTTCGTATTATTCGGCGATACTAAATTATTCTTTAAATAGGGATAACTTTCTGTATTAATTCCTCCGAATTATCTTTAATAAAACCGTCACTTACTAATGTTGCTTCAGCTCCTGTATCTGTCAGTAATTTCATTTCTTTTTTCTCTACTTGCAATTTTATTATAGATAGTAAATCATTTTTTTCATCATTTTCCAACTCAAATTTTATAAATTTAGGCGCATGTTCATATTTATTAATTTCTAAATTTTTGTCGCTTGATTTGTCTGCAACTAAAAATCATGCCTATTTGACGTTCCATGCTGACTAACTATCTCTGCATATGTCCTTTTATTTTCGTTGCTACCATTTATGCCATTTCTCTGTGCATTTTAACATATTTTCCCTTCCGTGGGTAACAGTTCTATTCTCAATAGTACGGGATTCATTATTCTCTTTTCCTCCGTCTCTCCTAATGGCATTTTCACTATTCCAATTATTTTTTTGCATATTCCCCCTTTGAAATGGTCTGCCTTGATATCTTTCCTACCCATTATTCCTCTGGAATCTAAATGTGTTCATGGGCTGGCTCCTTGGCCTAGTCTTCATCCTCCTTGGTTGACCCATGTCATCGTACCGTTAAAGATATTCTAAAAACACATCTCTATCAACAATATTTTGTAAGGCTATGCATTGCATTACTTCAGATTCGAAGTGACTTGCTAAATACTTTATAATTTGCTTGTTCTCTAAAGGAGGATCAAATTGTTTGGCAACGCTAAATTTCTTCCCCTGTTTTGTCTAAACCCAAATTGATCTTCCTCCAGTATTTCTTCTCGTTTTTCCATCTGTCTTTGTACAAGTAATACTTGTTAATATTTTTGACATGTGTGTTATGTAATCTATTGTTCGAAAATTTTTACATCTATCTGCACCACTCTTTTTTGGTATAGCTACTACGGTGATACGTTTAAAATCTTTGGGTATCTTGCAGGTTTCATACATATAGCTTACGAGTTGGAAGAGACGTTCTGTTACTACTTGTCCAGCACCTTTTAAAGTTTCTGCTTGCACATTGTCTATACCTGGTGCTTTATTATTATTATTCAGACTCTTTATTGATAATTTAAATTCCTCTCAAGTCTATGATATAGCAGGTCATCCTTTCCAACGTCTGATTCCGGTTCTAGTGCTTCTATTCCTTGTCCTACATATAAATTACCTTATATTCTTGCTATTTAAGCATTTTCTATAATGATGTCTCCTTATATTTTTCTTCTGCGGTTATATATTCCTAAAATTTATTTCCAATTAGTTTGTATGCTTTGTCTGTCTTTTCTATTTTCGTCTTGGTTGTTACCTCTTTGCACTTATCATCAATCCATTGTTCTTTAGCTTTCCTGCATTTGTGAATAATTTCCCATTCTATGGCTTTGTATCTATGTTTTCCTGTTTCGTCTGGTCTGCTTTTTGTATTTTCACCTTTCTTCTGTTAAATTCCGAATATCCTTTGTTAGTAATGGTTTTTATTTTTCTTTTGTTTATACCCTAGAATATATCCGGCCGTCATGTCTAAATTTGATTTGATGTTATTCCATTCTGTTTAATCAAAAGATTTCCCGAAGTCTTTCAGCAATTCGTTTGACTTTTTTAAAATCTTTTTCAGTTTCTTTTGTGGAAATTTTTTTATTTAAACGTTGTTTTCATAACTACTATGTTGCGGTCAGTGTTTATACCTGCTTCTGGGTAGTTTCTAGTCGTTGAGCATCTTGTTGAAATAATGTGTTTGTCGTAGTTAAATCGTTTTTGTCGCAACGTAATAAACTTACTATCGCTCCTTTCTTGCATTCCCATACAGCATTAAAATTTTCGGTAATTATTAAATGTTTATGTCCGTTTACAAATCTTATTATATCTTCGATATCTTTGTAGATAGTTTCCACCTCTTCCTCACTGTAGCTTGAGGTGGGCTCGTATAATTATATTATTGCTGCATTTGCCAATTTATGTTCTAATCTATCCATGAGTACTCTTTCGTTCTTTTGTAAGTAATTTTCTACACAGTGTCCTATCTTTTTCCGCATAACTACCTCCACGCTAGAATTTCCTTCCTCTGATCCTATACGATTTACCCTAAAGTATCCGCTCCAAAAATCTCCCTCCCCTAGCCACCGAACTTCGCTAACCCCTACTGCATCTAATGCTATCATATCCGTTTCAATTTTTAAATTCTCTAGCTTACCCACTTGCTTCACGTTTCTAACATTCCACATCTCAACTTGTTCCTGTACTTCTTTTCTTCTTGTTGAACTTGCTAATCACATCCTCTAAAGTATCTCATTCCGCAAATCCGAATGAGAGAACTTTAACACAAGAATCTTTTACGCTAGAGAATGCAATCATCTTTCAAAACGATTTTGGTACGCTGTGTACTTTGGAGGTAATGTGATGGTTTCAAGTTGCCTTCCACATCGCAGTAGTGTGTCATAGAATGCCATACCGATCTCTATGATCTCTGTCACTCTAAGTACCGAAAGAGCTGCTGCCCTTTTGCAGAGACATGTCTTAGTCTGGTTCCTCATTAAAAACCCCACTAATTTAATTAAACTTATAGTTTGGTCAATGAAACATGCAAGACATTCTACCCGTTTTAGTATTACACAACTCCTTCAAGGTGCAGATCTGTTCAGAACAGCAGAATCGTTTAACCTTAAATAAAATTGGTAGTCATTGAATAGGCAGTAAAGAATACGGACGGATTTTTACACGACTCATTTTTAGAGCACTTTATACGTTTAAAACCATAGTGTGTAGCAATACGTAAATAGTTGAAACTACGCACTTTCACCTCAAAAAAGGTCCAAATCTATCGACGCGTTTTCGAGTTATTTTAAAATGTAAAGAATTTTTCACGAATTTTGAAGCTCTTTAGCGGTTAAAGAAGCAATTGTATAATAAAGTTGATCCAAATCGGTTTATTTTGATTCAAGAATCTTTGATTGCTCGTTGTACGCGGTTTTTTTGCGTACACTTTGTATATATGTATATATACTAAGCGTTTTCCAAGGCCTTAAGAAATCATAATTTTCCTTTTCTAGTTTAAATAACTAGTTATTTGGAATGGTATCGCTTTATACTATATTTATGGCGGCAGACAGTCGATGCTGCTCAGTTTTTATATCAAGATGAAAATATATTCTGTACTAATTAATACATTTTATCATTAAAATAGTCATATTATTAATAAATTAATAAATCGGGAGAATTCATAACAAGTTTTGCACACCAACAGATAGCAAAATGCTTACATTATCCACGAATTACACGACGTCATTTAAATATTCGTGAGTGACATCAAAATGTAAAAAAGAATATTAAAATTGTATTGTAAGGAAACAATATTTCTATGATATTAAGCTTCTTTAAGGATACTTTACACCGAGTCCCTTTGTTAAAGGTTTTATAGATATGAAGAGTCCTCCTCTAAATGTAATTTAAAATTATTTCCATAGTGGTTTTTGTATCAACATTGCAGCCAGAAAGTTTAGCGCTTCAGTTATATTTGAACATCCACAAAGACCTTTCATTTTACTACTGAAATTATAATTGGATTGTATATCAATCTGATGCTGAAAATGCTCCTTTTCTCTCAAAATGTAGTATCTGGAACAAAAGGCTTTCGTTAGCGCTCACCGCAAATTCACATCACATTTTAATTTTATTTTGTCGTTGCTTCTATAGAAATATAACCCCATTTTATCAAGGTGATTATTAAATACGTGGAAATTATTTAATTAAAAAGGACATTTATCTATTACTACTTCGCTTATTATACTCCATATTATCTTTATCCTGACATCTGATTTTCTTCTTGAAAAAGAAACGTATTAGTCAAAGTTTGTCATCTAGAATCCTCAACATCGTATTAGGTCTCAGTCTTGGAACTGAGCTAACCTACACATGTCTCTCAAATTTCCATAGCCTACATCTTTCGCTATCTGTGTGCAATAGTCTAATCTAGGTCTACATCTACCTATTTTTCTTTTCTCTGCTCCTAATACATTTCGCGCTATTCCTCCTGCCTTAGAACGTGTCCTGTTATCCTATCTCTAGCATTTTTACTTTTTCCACGTATTTCTATCTTCTTCTACTATCTCCAGAACCTAGTTGTTCTTAACTATGTCTGTCCATGATATTTTCATTATACGTCTGTATCACCACATTTCAATGGATCTTTTTCGTGTCCGCTTCTCCTACTGTTTCCATTTCATAAGAACTACTTCTAACTTTTCCTTACTAGATGCTAACACAACTACATCTTCTGCAAATCCAAGCATATCAATCGCTTCTACTACTGTCCCCGTTTTACAACCGTTCCGTGCTGTGCTCTACACTTAGGCGTTTAATATTTTTTTTGCTGTGCAGCTGCCTTACTTGTTATATGCAGAAGGGCTTAGTGATAACCTTTGTTTTTATATCTTTTACACTTTTTCCCTCTTGCCTTACTTGACTTACTAGATAGCAGAAATCCTTAACCTCCCTGAAATTTTCGTTTCCTATTTTTTATTCTGATTTTGACTTATTTTTTCCTCCATCACATACTAGCACTTTAGTTTTATTTTTGTTGATTTTTATACCGTGTCTCTCTTTTAGTACTGCTTCAATCTAATTAGGAGCCGTTTCTAACTCTTCTTTGGTAGATGCTTTAGCCACCATATCAGCTGCAAATTTAAGCATATCTACCGTTTGTCCCTGCATAATAATTCCACATGTCATTCTGTATTTGAGAATATTCATTTCCTTTTCGATATACAGTTCAAAATTGGTGGGGATTACACACCTTCCTGTTTCTCCTCTTTCCTAATATTTACTTCTCTACTTTCCTGCTACAGTTCTATTACTGCTGTACTCTGTTTGTATAAGCTATGTACTACCTGTCTATCGCTATAACTCATTCGAATTTTTCAGAGTAATTCTAACATTCTTACGTTTTTGAATACTTTTTCCAGATCTTCTTTTTCTATTGTTTTCTAAAATATACCCTGTTTCACCGATATTCAATAACAAGCGAAGGGGTGTAAGTAACCTAGCGTCTACTAAAACCCCGCACCACTTAGATATTTGCCGAATAGTTTTCCAATTACTCCTTACCCATAATCACCATTCGTTGAGAATATTGTAAAACCAACACCTGTAGTTGTTTACAATAATCATAGGTTTAAATGCAATTATTTTTTTATCATTAGGTTTCCGTCTCTGAACTGGTTGGAGGCGTATCTCCATTGTTTTCTATTCTGCTATCTAGGTCTACCTCTATCTCTACTTTTGTTTTCTCTGCTTCTAATATATTCCGCACTATTTCTTCATGTCTTAGTAAGTGTCCTATCATCCTATCTCAACTGCTTTTGACTGTTTTCCAGATATTTCTTTCTTCCCTTATAGTTTCTCTTGTCTTAACTTTGTCTGTACATGATACCGTCATCATGCATCTCTAGCACAACATTTCAATGGATTCTTTTTCCTGTCCGCTTCTCTTACTGTTTTCATTCCATTAAGAGTTGTTTCTAGCTCTTCTATGTTAGATGCTAACTGCTGCATCTTCTGTCTTCTGTCTTTGTGCGGTTGAGAGTATTCATCGCCTCTTTGATAAACAAGTTAAAAATTGACGGTCTCACCTCTCTGCTGGTATTTACTTCTCTACGTTAGTGCTCTAATTCTATTACAGCTGTACTATCCGTCTATCTCTATAACTCATTCCAATCTTTTGAGTATTCTTTCCCATTTTACATTGTTTAATGCTTTATCCAGATCTTTAAGCATATATACACGCTTTCTCCTTTTTTTTATTGTTTACTCTATTATCATCCTTAAAGCTAAAATTATTTTCCATGTCCCCTGTTACGCCTAAACCCAAATTGATCTTCTTCTCAATTTCTTCAGCCCGTTTTTTTGTCCGCCTTTGTTACCACTCTAGGTATTATATTTTTGATACGTGTGCTTATTGCTCGAATATTTTACACCTATCATCACCTTTCTTGTTTGAAATAGTGACTATGGTGTTACGTTTGAAATCTTTGGGTATCTCGTCTGTCTCATACATATAACTTACAAATTGAAGAGCTGTTATTGCTTGTTCAGTGTTTCTGCTTGCACCTTATCTATCGCCGGTGCCGTGTTATTTCTCAGCTCTTTCATGCTAGTTCAAACTCATCCCTACATAACCAAATAATCCTTTTCAATATCAAATTCTAGTGCTTCTAGTTCATATTCTGCGTATAAATTTTCTATTTATTGTTGCTATCTATTTGCTTTCTCTACATTTTGTATAAGGATGACTCATCCCGCGCTCTTTGTGTTTTTGCTATACATTATATGTCCCTACAATTTATTCTAATTAGTTTGTTTGCTTTGTCTGTCATTTCTACTGTGTTACGGATGAAATAAGCGTTAAAACAGTAAAAGTGTGAGTCGGCTAATTGCAGCAGTGCAGGAGTGGGCTCTTATGAATGAACGATAAAAGAAAATACAGAAAAATAAAGAAATTCAAAAATGATAAAAAAAAGGTTTTAAATTCAAAATTCTATGTGGAAGACTCTTATGCCGTATAAAACTCACTTGCTTTTGTTTCCTAAAATTGGTCATAATTAAACTTGTCAAAATAAGATACTTTTTTCCAATACGACTAACACTGGGATAGAGGGATATCTTTTACAAATCACTGATTACATGTTTCATAAATAATTGAAATGCAAAATTCTCCTAAACTAAACCTCTATTAACATAAAAACATAACTTCGTTACACATACACATATTCTGTCTAGGTGGTGCTGAATTAAATTCTAAAGAAAATTTTAAAGGAAAACTTAAACGCAAACCGTCAACAAAACTATTAGATTATCCACATCTTCCTGCCTTCCTATTTCATTATTACATTAATCAATCCTAAATTATTGATAATGTCGCTCATAAAAACAAGAAAACAACCAACTTTACACTATAACATTGTCCTTTCCAAAATACTTAACACCTACATATCTCTTACTACTATAATACTAATGACCTTATCCTTAAATTTAATCACCAATTGTTCCATCTTTAAATCCTCAATAATAAAAATACACTCGCTGTTTATGTTCGATTAATGTCATATGTCAAAAAAATGTCTAAATATATTTAAGTTCACGTACACATGTAAATTATATCAAATCACAAACAAGTCTATACCATTACTTACAATGTTATTCATCTAATTTAGGTAATGTCCAGACCACACCAGCTTTCTATTTTCTAAAACAACATCTACAACATAACCCCAAAATTCCAAGTCAATAGCGAGATAAACAAATCTAATTTCATTTTCTACGAACGGCTATAATCATGCTAATTTTGCTGCAGGATTTTCCAAAATTCCCTTGCAGAACCACCAGTGTAAGATTAAAAAATTCCTCGTATGCCGCGCATTTCTTCCGTTTGGCTGTTTCGTTTAACTTTCTAAAATGTCTTAACCTCACTACATTTTCCAAAATTTACAGTAGCAATCCCTTAATTTTCACTTTCCGCATTTAACTTGTCTGGGACTTTACACAGAACAGCTCCTCTCCCTGTCCCTGATAACACGTTCTCGTACCCCTACATCATTGATTTTTGTTTGAGTTAACGATGCCGATTTAACTCACTTATATTAATTCAAACCCCCCTTCTATTCGCGTGCGTATCTTTACATTTTTAATGTTCCCAGGTGACCAATTTCTATATGACTGACGAATTCTACTTATGTGGTTTCCAACAAAATTCATTCATGTCCCACTGTAAATCATATTTTATTACGGTCAGCGTCTACTTAATACAATGTATAGATTCACTTTATACTTTTTCGCCATTCTCACGCTTTCAGTTTATTGTAATGAGACGACTATTTCATCTGTTTTCAGCTTTTTCAGTGTCTGCCTACTACATTGTAATAAAGTGTATGTGGTTTTCCTTTATTCCATTTATTAACAAATCTGCCATAGTTTATGGAATTTATTAAACTAACTTCCTAAAGCTCATATTTGAGGTGCCTAATAATAAATTCACTATCCTTTTCATAACAATTCTGAAAGCTTTAAACATGAAACACTTTCACTACAATATTTGAATATTATTCCGGTATTTAACTTTCTCTATATATTTAGTAGAAATAAAATTATCGTTTTTATGATTTTCAGTTTAATTCAACAACAATACGGATTTCAAGTTTGTTTTTAAACACTATTTTACATGAAATTAAGATTCTACAGGGTACATTAATAGCAAGTTAGTCTATTCAAGATTAAATATTATTTTTTTCACATCTAATTTATGCTTAGCGCAACGCATCGCGTTACAATTTTTGTCTTTGTTTATACTTTTTGCACTTTTCCTCAATCCATTGTTTTTTAGCTTTCCCGAATTTCTGAATAATTTCCCAGTTTATGGTTCTGTATCTCTGTTTTCCTGCTTCGTCTGTTCTATTTTTGTATTTTGACCTCATATATTAAATTCGAAATATCCTTTGTTGCCCGTGATTTCTGATTTTCTTTTTGTTAATATCACAGAATATGGCTGCTGGATTTAATGTTACTTCATTCGGTTTGAACTTCTTTGGTTTCACTAATTTTCCCGATGTTTTTCAACAATTCGTTTGACTTGTTCTCAAATTGTTTATGCAAAATCTTTATCTTGTAGTTTATCATATTCAGAGTGTATTTTTCCGCTGCTTTTTTCAAATTTTAAATTTAAGCGCCGTTTTCGTAATTACTATGTTGTGGTCAGTGCCTATATCTGTTTTTGGGTAGCTACTACAGTCTTTGACTTGATTCCTATATCGTTGTCTGACAGGAATGCAATCAATTTGATATATTTCTATGCCTCCTGACATCTTTCACGTGAATCGTCTTGTAGCGTGATGTTGAAATGAAGTGTTTGTGATACTTAAATTGTTTTTGTCGCAAAATTCTATCAACCTATTCTTTAACCTCTATTGTCTCTGTCATTCTAAGTACCGAACGAGCTGCTACCCCCTTTGGGGACCTGTCTTAGTCTGGCACATCACTAAAGACCCCACTAATTTGGTTAAACCAATAATCCGGCTCTTTATCTCGCTGAAACACGCAAGCCATTCTACCCGTTCTGGTATTGTAGAACTTCTGCAAAGTGCAAGTCTGTTCATTATGGATCATTTACAATACCTTTGAATTATTTAAATAATCAGTTTTGGTAAGTATATTTTCTAAGTATTCCGAAAATAGATATATACACATATAAGGTAGTTGCGGAAGGCAATTCAATGAATTAAGCAAAGTAGTTTTTCTTATACCGAATCTTTCAACAGGTACAAACTTTGTGGTCGGTAATGGAACACAATATCTGCCAAATGTCCCTCTTATCTCTTCGTACAAATGGTCATTCTTTTGATAGAATTATTCATCACGTTTTCGCGTAATAACGGTTGTATTTCGCCAATTACAGCTCTAATTTTGACTTTGAGTTCTTGAGCCGTAGATGCGACATTTGTGTAGAATATATCTTTAACGTGGCCCAATAAAAGTCTTATGGTGTTAAATCTTACGATCTCGAGGGCCGATTAAAGTTTCCATTTCGAGAAATCGCCCATCTAGAAAGTTTTTCTCGCATTAGAGCCATTGTTTCACGAGCTGAGTGACAGGAAGTGGCGCCGTCCCACTAAAAACAAACGTTTTGCGTATCCATGGCAATAATTCTAGACCAAATAAGTTATCACAGTTCGGTAGATAAAGCTATTCGCTGTAACCATCAAATGAGCAGCTTCTTCAAAAGGCATGACACAATTACACCGCCAGCCCAAAAAGCACACCAAACTGTTACTTGATGTAGTTCGAGAGGGTGTTCAACGATTTCCTCTTGGGTTTTTGGAGTCTCAGATACGATAGTTTTGCTTGTTTACGTACCCATGCAGATGAAAAATGAGCCTCATCACTCAGAATAATTTTGTTAAAAAATTATGACCGTATTCATACAATCAGCGAATGGACGGCATTGTGAATGATTTTGATTGTTTCAATTTTTGTGTTACCTGTGTTAACTTATAAGCATGTGGGCCAAAATGTGATGCAAACTGACTGTGATTTCCCAAATTCGTGTGATCGTCTCAAAATGAACACACTCTCGGCTACAACGACGATATTTTCAACTAGCCTGGCCCAGCGAGCATGAGTTGGAGTTTTTGCATCACTCGCTTGTGCATGATGTCCAAATGTATCGATTAAATGTGATTAATGGTGACGAAAGAAGTACGAACTATACGAACCGTTTTCGCGATATTGTTACCATCTATGTAGTGAATTTGCACTATTGAATGCGTTGTGCAAGTGCATATCGATCCATATCTGAAAAACCCAAAGTGTTTACTTAATTGTCTTCGAAATGACGGTTGAATGTTGACAATTCAGAAATGGTGCAAAATTTAAAATGAAACGCATTATGTTTTTACAACATTATGGTGATTGTGGTTGGAGTAGAAAATAATTTCAATAGGCGGATTATTGACGGAAGGGTGATGCAATGTTAAAAACTCTTTGCGGTAACGTATTATAAATAATCTGAAATCCGTATCATTAATAACAATATCTAATCATTAATAAACCGACCGAGCTCAAGTTTTAAAATATACTATAGGAAAATGCTTGTTTAGATAATGGATAGTGGACAAGAGCGTCGACACGCAAGCAATCAATGATATGCCTGCAGAGCCGCATAACACTGGCAATGAATCACATCAGGTCTTTCATCAACGCCCGTCCTAACAAAATCCGAAACAAGTTGACAGTTCCCTGCAAGACAATATGTTGGGACAACTAGCACTTTAGTTGTTTTTGTAAAGATAAAACCACCAATTTCAGAGTTTTTGGATAGATCTATTATTCCCTTTCACAAAATGTATAGAAAGCCGTTTCTATATAGAATTTTGTTGTGAGTTCATGGCCACATGGGATGATAGTTTCACTGTTGCTTAACTGGTTGCGTTTCCTACAATTAGATATTAGCCATGACTACTTGACAAAGTAATGCCGTTATTGAACAACATTTAACAAATAATATTGTTACGCTAAATATTAGAGGAACATCCACATGTTACAAGGAGAGTTATGGGTTGAATGGTTAGCGTAATATGAGGATAACTATTGGTTAGATAGTAGAGCTGAAGATTGCACCTGTAACACACTTAATAGACCTTGACCATGAGCAATTAAAGTACCTTTTTTCTGACTACACTTACTCTTTTATCTACAAGAATAAAGGAAAGACGTTAAACATTAACAGCTTTAAAACCAAATTACAAAAATGGTTAAATATTGTACCTACATGATTATTCCGTTTGTAATTACTGTTAAAATTAACTTTAATTATTGCTTAAGATGTAGCTTGCAGGTAGAATTCCCCTACGTCACATCTTTCGCATTCACTATAGTATAGAAGCAGACACCGAGCATTAACTTTAAGACAGCGCACATAAATCAACACTAACGAGGTAATAAAACGCAGCGATTTTGAACGCTAATGAGAAATTCATAGAAAATTACGTCAGCTAGGCGTGTAATATTTGAAATGGAATCACAAAAACACTAGTCTGTTCTAGAAATAGATAATTTTGTATACAAATGGAAGCGTTTATTAAAAACATTCATTCATGAATGCGATCGCAAAATGTTACTTTGATTCATAAATTCGGTCGCTATGCGAAGATGATATTTTGAGTATGCAATATGCATATCGTTATTAATAATCAAAAGAAAACGATGATGGTAAAATGGAAGAATGAATAAAGAAGTAAAGTTAAACGGAATCTGCATATAAACACGGAAATTATTAAATGTAGTTATATACAATGAAGATGGGAAATGCTTCGATATAAAACTATTTAAAATTTTATTGAATAATCAAAGCGAGGATGCACATTGGTTTCTAAATGGAGATGTAAATAATATGAAAATCTTGTCAGCTGATTTGGACGTAAATTTAAAATATGATGATATCTAATTACGAATTCGAGAAAAAGAGCGCTTTGTGGATTTTGCAAGTATTATTTTTTTAAACATTGTTTGTAACTGATACTTGAATTTTGTCATTTAATTTAAGTTTACAGTAGAATAGGTCTTAGTTATATAATAATTTTTTTTTGTAAGGATCTACACCAGGAAAGTTTGTGTTTAGAGTTCAAAACATTCTGACAAATCTTACAAGCGTGAGAATCATAACCAGGTAAACTATCCATAAGAGAGATTTAGTTCTGTAAATTTAAAATAAGGGAATGAACTTTTTTTATAATTAAGTAAATAAATACTTGTTAGAAATAATTTGATGTTTGAAAAAACATGCTGTAAATGTTCTATGTGCTTTTGTATAAGAGAAAATATTTTAGACTGTATAAACGCTTACTGATGCTACTGTGTTTGATTTCATTTTGAAAACTCCAACATTTCCATTGAGCTAGCCAGGCAAAGCTAGAAAGGAAGATAAGTCAACAATTTCAAATTTTACAATTTGCTGTATATAGTATAGTGTTGTATCGTGTGTACTGCGGCTATAGTTGTACAAGCGCTGGTGTAATTGTAGCCATGATGATATAAAATTATTGAGGTCTCTCGAGTTCCATCAAAACAAATCGACAGTTCCTCGTCGTGCTACCATCGCTAAAACTTGCAGTTATTACTGATAAGCACCTGAAGGTTCCACTTTTATAAACTTTGTTGATATTTATGCGTCCATTTTCTCTATCATCTGTGGTTATTAAAGTTTAACGCAAAACATTGGTCCTTGGAGCCGGATGTGAATATTGTACCTGCAAGCTATTTCCGTAATAACCGCATTATTTGTCCAAAAAAAAAACCCGGCGCCTATCAAATTGTATTGCTTTTCATTCAATTGTAGCCTGGTAGATAATCGTTTCGTATATTAAAGCATTTGTTATCAGTTTTGATAAGGCGACATTTAACCTGTGGCTTTATTTGAGTTGTTTACGGACTTAGTTTACGTCGATTTCGTTTTGGTAGTTTAATTATAGCGAGAATTACTTTCTAATTTCTAATTGGTTATGACGGAAAAATTGAAACGCATGCAGTTTTTACGTAACAGTGCAATAAAATCGCTTCACGACATGTTTGACAATGCGTATAAATGTCAACATTGCCCAATTGCTTCATGTAACTTTAACAAATCATTCTCATTACATGTGCTTCGTCTCAATTAATTTTTAATTTTAAAACATTGTAATTATCTACTTCCTTCCGAGTAGTTATGAACTGTCTATTAAAACCATCTGCCTACTGTAATAACTTTACTACTAAATGCTATGATGTCAGATTAGCATCGTGACGTTTGAGTAGCAACTCATCAAGTGACTTCATTCACGCCGTCTATTGGATTTATAAGGACAAACCTCCAGTAACGTCACGCACCAGGATTTTCGAGGTAACTCTAGTTGATGCTGTCTGTTTTGGGATTACCGCTAGAAATGTACTTGTTTTCTTACGTAGCATCTAGAATTTTCATGAATGATTATAAACTATTTAATTGGCTGCTTTTCGAATTGGGGATGTTGCAACATCAGATTTATCGTGTTCTAACAATCTTTACGACTTTAACGCCTTAATTTGACGATTCTTTTACTTTTATGTTCTATTTTAGTACTTGATTATTCTAGAAGATTATCCAAACGCGTTCCTTCATTCTTTAATCAATACGTTTTCGTCAAAGTTTGTCATCAAATAAAAATATGATAATAAAATATGATACACGCGGTTTCTATAAAATTAAAATACAATGCACTTTTCCACTATAACGTCAATTCTTCATAGAGTACTTGAACACGATCCCCGTTATTAATTGCAAACATGAAAATTCTTTATAATAATTAGGCATACGCGTAATCTATACACAATTGAGTATGTTATGGATGAATCAGTATGAAAAAGGTTTTCTACTCGTAGAACATAGTAAATACTGTTATTATTGTCTTAAAATATTATGTCTTCATCATTAGGTTTATATAAGGACTATAGAAATCACTCTAATCATGGTTTTTAGGCATTTATAATTCATATACCAAGTGTTTTTGGAAATGCGCTTCTCTATACTAACAAATTGATATTTACATAATTTGAGCTTTTTCCGAATTTTTCAGGTTTGCGGCGTTGTTTATTTAAAGCGATGGCGTTGTACGATCTCGCCTCGACTTCTAACCTCACACACATACACACACGCAAATAAGCGCATGCGCACAACACACACGCACGTACGCACGCACGCACGCATGTATATAAATATATATATATATATATATATTTGAGTAATATATATATATATATATATATATATATATATATATATATATATATATATTACTCAAATTTAGACCAGGGTAGAAAATTAATTAATTACATCAAATAATTTTAATCACCGTGTATAAGGAAGCTTTGGGAAAAAGTACGCGTAATTAAATGCCTAGTGTAAAGATTTAAATCATTCAATTAGAAGGTAGGGTTTGTATAAACGTTTATTAGATAATACGCGTTATTAAAAACCGTGGAGCATACAAATTTATTCGATTCATTAAAAATAAGGGATTTAAATTATTCACTAGACGCTTTCTATAAAAAGAAGCAGAATTAAAATGCTCAACTTGTATGTAATTTAATTATTCCAAGTAAAGAAACAAATAGAAATTACGTGCAAAATTTATATTAATTAATTCAATTTTTAAGTAACGAGTATTAAACAAAATGTACCAATAATAATTAATATTTAATTAGGATTCGCTAAAAATTAAAGGGTAGAAGTCAATGCCATTCATTATTATTTTAATTGG
This sequence comes from Platerodrilus igneus, assembly GCA_036346225.1. NCBI lineage: Eukaryota > Metazoa > Arthropoda > Insecta > Coleoptera > Lycidae > Platerodrilus > Platerodrilus igneus. The sequence continues at coordinate 9,020,120 of JARFIW010001381.1, forward strand.
AGTTAATTGAACCATTAGTAATATATAATATGCATAAAAGCTTTTAAAAACCCAATAATATTCAAATCGTACAAGTATTATTTAAAGTATTACGTGTGAACACCTGCGTATTTTTAAATGTCAAATTCTAATAAATTCGAGCTTATAAACATGAAAATTCTGGGTATATTGCAAACGGTCGGATAAACCGTAGCTTATATTAACGGGAAGGCTAGATACGGGGTTATTTAACTCAAATACGAATCCACATGGATTGAAATAACCGATAGTAAAGAGTATCGATTTGCACCACTAAGACCAAGTTAGAAAAAGACAGATAAAATGCGCAAGGCAGAGACACAGATAATAAAAGGCGTGATTTGAGCAACGTCACGAGGAAACGATTGGTGGAAATAGGATGCAGATATGAGAGGTGTAAACGTAACGATTTCTATACAAAATTAATTAGTTGTTTGCAGACGCGTTGCCTACCGTGTGGAAAATTTCTTAGATTTTCAACTGGCGCGTGTGCAAATTTAATAGAAACGCTGTGCCGGACTGTCGAAAATAGAACATAGTATGCGAAATTCTGAAAACTGGCCGTCGCGGGACAAAACCGACGTGCAGGCGAGTTATTATATAAGCCCGTGTTTATAGGAGTTTCGCTCTCTTAGATTTTCGATTTTGATTCAATACTTTAACAGTTTGCTCTTATATTTTTTGATTATTGAATACTTTAAAACAGTTTGCTCTTTAATTTTTTGATGTGATACCATACTTCAAGCAGAATACGTGCTACGATACAAGTTATTATGCATTAGTGCACTTAGAAAAGAAGATACAAGGTAATAAAGTCTAGTTATATTTGCGAGTATTACTGTACCAATTATCCAAATTTGTAACGATAAATGAATAAACAAAAGTAGGCAGTTTTGGGTATAGCGGGAAAGAAGTATGAATTTCAGTGCTATTTTTCGGGAGTGAGTAATCAAATGTTATTAGTAAACGTGATTGGATCTACAAACAAGATTTAGATATACATAGATGCGTTCCTGAGAAGCCCTGAAACTTTTTAAACGAATGGTGTTGTAGATGAATTTTAAAAGGCGACCAGAATCTGAAGCCGTAAACATAACCCAGTTGAAATGGTGAAATTAGCAAAGACGATGTACATTGAAGCCACGAGTGCAGTAACCTTTAGGTAAATTATACAATTTTGTTCGAACTTTGATGTTTTGGTGTGTGGTGGATATCTTTATAATTTATTTGATAAAAAAAAATGGACAGTAGTGAATTTGTATAAACAACAAATGTTTAATTTTAAATTAAAATTTTCTTGTTTAAGTAGAAGGGAGTATTTAGCAGTTTATGTTTTGATTATGATGAAAATTTGGGTCTGTCTTTGAGCTCAATTAGACTAACCTGTTTAATTAACGTAAAGGGGTGGAAGATTCTCCCTTTTATTCAGACTTAGGTCTGCACATATTGTTAAATTAATTAGTATGCATCCTACCAGGACTTTAATTCTGGATGCAAATTAAAATGATGACAAATTTAAACTTGAAATTTTATGATACTGAAATTTATGCTGAAATTTAATTTTGAAATTTTAATGTATTATGAATATTGATGTAAATAGAGTTAACGTTGATGTTTGTGATAGGAATGTGTTTGTTTTTTGATGAATGAGGACGAAAGTTTTAACTAGGTGAGCAGCCGAGGCGGAAAGAGTAAAAAGGCGACTATCAGAAGAGATTCAACAGGGCGACAATCACAGTAAATCTTGGTGCCCAATTCAAGAGGCTCGAATATTTTTTTTTACTCTGGTGAGGCTTTTGGTAGGATACACAGCAATATATATATATATATATATATATATATATATATATATATATATATATATATAGAGAAGAATAATCCACATTTGGAATGCAAATGAATGCTTAATATATATTAATAATTATTAAGATGAAATGAAAACCCAACTTTTGTATTTAAATAAGTCCTGCTGTAGCCGTTCTTTTAGTGGTTTTCAATTACTAGTTCGATTTGAAATGGTAATTCAACTTTAAATACAAAAGTTGGGTTTTCATTTCATCTTAATAATTATTAATATATATATATATATATATATATATATATATATATATATATATATATACAAGTCATTGAACACCCAAGTTCTCTTAAAACATCCAAAAGGAGGAAAACGGAAAAATTAAAATAAATAATTATTCTTGAAAGAGAGATATCATGTGTACATAATCATTCTATTTTTAGTATAAACGTGTTTCATTTTAAGATATAGATACAAATCTATTTATTTCATCCCCGTTAAAACGAAGCCGTCACTGAAAGTACTAGATAAATCAATAACAGCCGTGACAACTGACTAATTAGCTCATTATGACGCGACATTTTCGTAATCATTACACCACCCAGGGTGACTAATCCTACGAAATAAATCGGAAAAAAGCTGGAGTATGACGTTGTGATTTAATTCTTGTATATAAACCGGAACTAAATTAAAACGGGAGGACATTCATTGCAACACATCGAACATATAACTTTGAGTAGAGATTAATTCTTCGGACGTGTATTTTCGAGCATTTTATAATTCATTTTATGACATGCAATAAGTTACGTAGAATTTTGCATAAATGTGCACAAAATTATTTTGTAAAACACTATGATAATTAAACAATCTTCGACATAGATAATCCTGATGCAAGTGAATACTCTGAGTTTAATTGATTAAAAATAAAAATGCACCTTGCAAACTGATGTTCTAATCTTGAAATGGAAGTTTAGGATGGAATCAGGAAGTATTTAATACTGCTGATGATAATGAAAATCAGATTTTGATAAGCGCTATTTGTGCAAGCAAAATTTTTGTTTTTTGTTTGTAACTGATAGGAATATTTAAATTAGAATAAATAATAATAAATAAATAATAAAATCAAATAAAAAGTAAAATAAATAAATAAATAATATATAATAATTGAATTAGGATAAGTTCTTCTAAAAAATTTTGTGAAGCGCATAATTACCAGCAAATTTTGGGGTCAGAGTTTGAAGTGTTTTGACCTTTACTAAATGATCTGTGCAGCGTCATTGGCCAATTACACTGACAAGCGCGGTAATAAAGGATTGGTAAATTATCCATATATAAATTAAGGTAAGGATTACTTTTAAGTAACGATTGGGAATAATTTTCTGTGTGAACTTAAGCTGTAAACTGTTTTATAAATTCTTTTATATGAAAGAAAAATGTTTTTGAATGCATAGCTCTATCTTGAGATTTCTGTGTTTTATTTTATTTTCGTAAAGTACACAGCGTAATTATTTGTTATGTTAGCTATTGCGTTCTCATTAATACAGTTCGCCGTACCAGAGTCACAGCAGTAATTGGTAGCGCTCCTACTCATAGGCGTACCACAGCAATATTAGTGACTCCAACGCGAGGCTTAGTCACGGTAATATATATTACTGTGAGGTTAAGTCTTGAACGCCTCTGGTATTATGCTCCACTGTTGGGTTGATATAATTCTGTGATGTTTTTGCTCGAATCTTGCTCTCGTCTGCTCCTAATAATGTACCTAATTTCCTAATAATATTGACACCTACCTGATACATCCAAAACCTTCTGTCCATATCCTCAGGCTGAAACCTAAATAGACATTCACACCAATCACGCACTCAAAAATAACTCAATTGACCAAATATATCACACTCTTTTAAATTAGATCCATAATACATTTTAAAACACTATTCCTTTAGGTACATCCAATAATTTTATAATAATAACCATGCAAATTGATAACTTTTTAAACGCATATATTTTTATTTAAAGTACGAGGGCATTCCTCATACCTTGCGTTACCCTTTTGGTCTTAGCATGAGCTCATAATAAAACTCTACAACTGTGCATATAAATTTCCTGCACTACTAAATATCAATAAGCCCTCTATACCTCTTTACAACTTTTGGTTATCTGTAAATTCATTAATTATTTTCAAAGATCAATTTTCTTTTAAAGTCCCATAAATGTCTGTTCATAAAGTATCAAATAATAATAAAACACATCAAATTCAAATCCAAATAATCACAAACACCATGTATCTAAAACCATTGAAAAAGGCACGCAATTGCAACCGCAACGTCTGGATGAATATTAAATGTACAAATAGTCTATGGACCTACAAACCCAAGAATTCAATTTGCCTATTGTAATTAAAGAAGGTCAAGAATAATTAACTATTAACTGTTAATTACAATTACAATTGTACTTGCAATTTCCTTTCTCAGCATGGGAAAGTATCTACTGAGAAATCAGAAAGTTTAAGTTTGTAAAGCTCCATTACGCTCTTTAAATAACTATAATTGGATCCTCCCAACTCGGCCACGTTTAGAAGTGTCCAATTATATACGAAATAGAGAGATTGACAAATTTATAACACTAACAACTCAGTAATTTGTAGAAATGTAGTAACTGCCTTGTTCCTGTCGATAAACCAATGTTCAAATTAACTCAGACAATAATTTCTAGAAAAGTAGAACTTCATAATATTGATTTGATATTAACCTAGATATATCTAGTATAGTTTTGACTTATTTAAAAAGCTGTTTCGAAAGTTGCAAAACAGGTAGTTTTATTAAGTAGACATCTGACCCACTTTTTGTTTGTTTTATGAAGACCACTATAATTTCATTTACCAAACATGTTTTTTAGTCTTAATAAAGCAGTGTCTTAGAGGGTTTTATTAGTATTATTGGGAATATTTCAGCTTATTTTCTAATGGTTTTTTCGTTCAAACAGAAACGCATAGGCAATAATTGAACGTTGCAAAACTTTATCAAAATTTATAATTTTACCAGATCAATATTTTGTTGACGGCGTGCGTGCACTTCCTCGTTCAATGACTCAAAGAATAAGAATATAGACGCTCGCATACGTAAATTTTTTTTTCCAGATATTTGCTGGTAACACTATTTAAGGTTATGTGTTTGTAGTAGTTTAAATGCCTTCCTCATGCACTTGTGTGTGCTATTTCATTATCTTTTGGTCTCCATTGTGTTAACTATATCTTTTTCCACGGATGATGGTATGTTTATTATAGAGACTTATTACGCTTATAAATCCTACAAACGGCAAAAAACAAGTTTCGGTCGAAATTTCTCAATTCTACAAATCTTAATAATTCGAATACACAGTGATCGATTTCGTAAGACTGTGCGCATGCCAACTGACTCTCACTGTAAAATGTGGAAGTTCTAGAGCATGTGACTTGCTCAAACAGAAAATCGACCGAAAAAGTTATTTTCACAAGCTAGCTTATCACTATCTACAGCATTCAGGGCTACTAAAAAATTACATTTGCACATCTACCGTAAATGTAGCATTCATGAATTGAAAGAAGTGGAATACAGACAATGTTTACGGTATTATTGTTGGTTTCCCCATACGCTTCAGAAATTGTAGACTATTACTGAACGAAAGATTTCAAACATTACGAGATATGGCTGCAAGTATTATGAAACCTGTACAAATCTGCATCTGGACTTCAGTAAATGATTTTGAATAACTACTGTAAATTTGGTTGCATTATAGTTTGAATATTTTTAGATAAATATTAAGTAAACTTTGTTATTTTTTAATACAGCACGTCATCAATATACGGGTTGTGTCCTTTTTGAAACACCCGTTATTAAGTAATTATCCTATATTTTTTAGAATTTGCACAATTAACGAATGCTTGCTTAATAACACATTCTACATATTGAAAATATTCATAGTACCTTTTGGCTTTGCTGAATACTTTAAAATCTTGTCTAAAAATAATGTATCATAAGCAAACAGCACTAATTCCTCGTTTAAATACTTAATCATAAATACGGCATGAAGTTTCAATAAAACATGCAACTAAATAATATCAAACCCATGAGAAACTGCATCAGACCTGCCTTTTTTCTCAATGATGCCGCTGTAACCTGCTCCGTCTATGCATTTAACAAACGCTCAAATATAGTCGTCGACCCTGAATCAGCTGTTTCTTCTTTCCAAGTATTTGCGCTTTAATTAAAATGGTCATAGCCGCTGCTCCAGTTCAAAATATTATAAAAATTCTTCTATATCGTTTTCATACTGCGACATTCATACGTAAAATGCACTATTTGTTTTTTAATACTCGTTAATCAAACTATATTATACTTGTAGCGGGCTACTACTACCGCGTTTCACTAATTCTAAACAAGTAATAACAACGGTCTTTATTACTCACTGTTCACAAGTCCAATTAACAGTATATGCCTTATTTACAGATGTCTTCAGTCCAATTAACAATGAAGCACTATCACGCTAATGAATTTACAAGCACTAATATCTTCTTAAACTAGTTCCTTAACTTTAAGTCTTCTTAGCAACACTAAACACTACTATAATTTATTTATTACACTTTTGTCTGTTTATGTATTCTACCAGCTGCATGTACATTAGACACATTCACATCATATAGCATTTATGTTCGCTCTTGGAGTTCCAAAAGTTCAACTATTTAACTTTACACGATATAATTTATATTCGACATTCTGATATAGACTAACTCTGTACTTCCTCATCGGTCTTATTTATACCCTGGATTAAAAAGGATGATTCATCTCCCAGTAATTGCTAGAAGATTCTCGGTCCCTGTAGAATATACAGTGCTTACGGCGCTTGTGTGTGTTTGACGGGTTGCCTAATAGTAGCTCGCAACACTGCCCCCTCTTTAAAACCGTTACGTCTCGTAACTGTAAATACATTTTGACGCCAATTCGATGACTGATGACGTATCGGCAGTTGGAAATAACAGTCAACACTCTTTTGTTGGTCCTGGTAGGCAACCGGTTGATAACAACAAACAAGGACCTGGACGTTGGTTCCCTCAAAAACTATTTCTAGCATATTTCGGACTATCCTCCAATCTAAGCGATCCAGTCCACAGCCTAGCTTGGGCACCGCTAGTCTCGTTACTCCATTTTCTATCATCTGAGCCTTAAGATTTAGCAAAGCCTCCATAGATGTCCATAACTAGGTTTCTGCCATAAAGAATTTTTGGTGACCAGATAATAAACATAACCAAAACTTTTCCTACAGTCGGCTGCTGTTGTACTAATTCATCCACACATCCAGACTATTTCTTGAAAATAACAGTTATTTCCTTGGCATTTCCAAATCTTGAGCTACGCAATGTGCAAAGGAATACTCTTCTGGTACTCTAAACAGATCTTGCTGTTTTTCAACAACAACGCCAAATCTCGCCTTAGCGGATCCACCATACACCGCCATAAAACTCTCAAAACTTACATTTGGCTCATGATTAATAACTTGTCGCACACCATTCTCATCATTTGAGCCTTTCCGGCTGTTGCCAAGGTAGGATGTTAAACGGTCAAAGTGTTCCGCTTTCGGTTTACCATGGGGAGTTCTTCTGATCCGGTACACTAGATCATTAATCTTATTAATCACTTCGTACGGGCTTTCCCATTGTCTTTGTAATTTTGGCGATAACCCACGTTTTCTTTGTGGATTATACAACCACGCTAAATCTCCACCACCTTCATGTGCTCTCGTGTCATATTGTGATTTCATTCAATCGCTTGCTGCCTGGATATTCTTTCGGACGTTTTCGTGAATGCTATTTGATCTTTCACGAAGCTTACTAACGTAATCTTCACCTGCAATTCTCTTCTCCAGGTTTAAATCCAAACTGAAGATCACATGGTAGCCGCAATTCACGTCCTAGCATTATGCAAGCGGGCGAGTATCCTGTACTGTTATGTACCGAAGATCGGTACGCCAGTAGGAACAAATGTAAATATTGGTCCCAGTCTCGTTGATGTTCAGAGACAACTTTGGCTAGGTACTTTCCTAACGTCCTGTTCATTCTTTCAACCATTTCATCCGATTGAGGATGAAGTGGCGTAGTCTTCCTGATTCCAAGATACTTACAGACGTTTTGAAACAACGCTGATTCGAAAGTTCCGACCTTGATCGGAGTGTAATTCCAACGGAACTCCAAAGCGACAAAACAACTCCTCACTAGTACATCTGCAGCCGTGTCGACTTCTTGGTTAGGTATAGAATATGCCTCCGGCCATTTGGTAAAATAATCCATTGCAACCAAAATGTACTTATTTCCTTTCTCTGATTCAGGAAACGGACCAGCTATATCAGTGGCTACCCTCTCAAAAGGATTCCCCACTTTATACTGTCTCATTGGGGCTTTTAGTTTAGTGACCGGGCCCTTTTCAAAGGCACACTCACATTTCCGGCCCCACTCCTTCACATCTTCTTTGCAGTTCACACAATAGAATCTTTCTCTCACTCTTTCGAGAGTTCTCTTCACTCCAAAGTGCCCTCCGGAAATACCATCGTGCAAGTGCTGCAACACTTCCGGCACTCTGCTTCTGGGCACTATCATTTGAAGTCTCTCAGTGCCACTTTCACATTCCGGGCGTCGTTTCAAGATTCTATTTTCAATCACAAAGGAGTCCCACTGTGCCCAGTATACCTTCAGGCTCCTACTAATTTCTTCCCAAGCTGGTCATTGTCCTTTACTTTTCTACTCAATAATACGTCACAATTCGGCGTCATCCTCCTGATCTTCTCGTATTCTTTCGGGTTGCCAAGTATCATCGGTTACCGTCACTCTATGGAATGACACTTATTTTCTCTTCCATCTTGGGGCAATGATTGCAGTCTACCGGACAAGGTCTCCTTGATAGAGCGTCTGCATTTCGATGGTTAGTTCCTACACGATGTGTGTGTCGAAGTCATATTCCTGCAGCCGCTCTATCCACCTTGCAACTTGCCATTCAGGATTTCGAAACTGCAGTAACCATTTTAGTGCAGCATGATCTGTTCTCAACAGGAATTTACGGCCGTATAAGTACTTTTAAAAGTGCTCTACAGATCTAACGACGGCCAACAGCTCCCTTCTTGTCACACAATAGTTCCTTTCTGGCCGCGACAAGACTTTACTGAAATACCCAATAACTTTTTTTGTCCGCCCTGCACTTGAGAAAGAACGGTTTCTATATCTGTGTTACTGGCATCAGTATCTAACACAAATTTCCCCTCCATCCGTGGATTACTCAAAATTGGTGCTGTAACTAGTAGCCGTTTCAGTTGCTCAAATGCGCTGTGGCAGTCGTCATTCCAATCATATTCTTGTCCATCTTCCGTTAATTTCGTTTACGGTTTGGCAATGTTCGCAAACCCAAGTATAAAACGTCGATAATATGTGCACAATCCTAGAAAACTGCGTAGTTGGTGTATATCTGCTGGTGTAGGCCACTTTTGTACCGTTTTTATTTTGTCTGGGTCAGCTCTTATTCCGGTCTCCGAAACGACATGTGCTAGGTATTTCATCTCTTTTCCAAGTAGGTGACACTTCTTGGGGCTCAATGTAAGGTTTGCTCCGTAATCTTTGGAATATCTCTTCTAGGTTCTTAAGATTTTCTTCAAAAGACCGGTCTAACACTATCACGTCATCTAGGTACACCAAACATGTTTTCCAGGACAGTCCACGCAGTATCGACTCCATCAATCGTTTAAAAGTATCAGGGGCATTATATAATCCGAATGACATGACCTTGAACTGCCATAATCCCGTTCCAATTGTAAACGCAGTTTTTTCTTTATCGTTTGGCTCCAAGCCTACCTGCCAGTATCCGCTTTTCAAGTCCAAGGTCGAAAACCATTTAGATCCGGATAGAGTATCCAAGGTGTCATCAATTCTGGGCAAAGGATAGCTGTCTTTCTTTGTCACACTGTTAAGACGCCGCTAGTCTACACAAAACCTTGTCGACCCGTCCTTTTTCTTGACAAGCACTACCGGGGATGCCCATGGACTACTCGAGGGTTCAATCACTCCCTGTTTTTCCATATCGGTGATAATTTGCTCGGCTTCCTTACATTTTGCCAAAGGAAGCCGCCTGGGGGTGTTGTCTTATCGGTTGCGCATGTACAGTATTGATCTTATGCTGCACAACATCGTCCTTCCTTTCTCACTATCATCCAGTGCAAACACATCTCGATATCGTTCGACCAGTTCTTTTACCTTGCCCAGTTGGTTGCCGATTAATCCTTGACACGAAGGTATCAACATATCCAGCAATTTCTGTAAGTAACCGTTGGCTGGTTTAGCTTTCGTGTCGTCCACACAACGTTTAATATGACATACTGGAATGCAACTTCCCACAATCATGTCTTTCTTCAGGGTCACCGTATGCGGATTAATGTTCGGCACCCTTACTGGTATCATATTTCGGAACTTTACCAGCGTTCTTCCAATCAGTAATCCCTCCTGACCCATTCCCTATTTGGTTGCTTCCATCATGCATATTTGCCCTTCCCGAAGCGTACCATCTGGCCGTCCCATTATTATCATTTCCGCTTCTCGGGTATTTTCATATCACAAATCATTCGAACTTGCATCGTCTGATTACTCGTCCTTGAAATGGAATCTTATGATCACCTATCCGAAGCACATTTTCTTTCATGTTTACATGAAACCCATATTCTCTCGTGAGATCCATTTCAAGACCTCTTCCTCTGTAATTTCAGCTACCAACACCCGATGATTAATTAGTTTTTCTCCAACTCCCAACGTTACGGCAATCTCTCCGTGAGTAGAAATTTTCTCACCACTTGTCGAAGACATACCGATACAGGTAGCACTTTTCCACAATCAACCAAATCTGGTCTCACAATAGTCCTTGTCGCTCCTGTATCCACGAGTAATCGGACAACCCTACCATTAATTCTACCATCAATATAATTACTGTCCAGACTCCCCATCGACGATGCAGCACGGATCATAATCTTAGGGGCACCACGTTGTGCTGTCGACGTTTGCCCTCTTACATTGACCTGCTTTAACTCAACCGGTTGTTTCTTTGGTTGAGTACGGCGCCTCTGTATATGACCAACTTCACTGCAGCTCCAGCATCGCAGACACCATATCCGCGGTCGTTGTCTTTCCAGTCGTTACGTCACACGGTTGATTATTTCTTCTATGCTGTTCTGCGCATGACCTGATTTTTCTATGGCAGACCGAACTTTGTTACTCACCCTGTGTGATGCCTGCTTTGCTGCTTCAAACTCAAGCGCATGCACCAGTGCGCCATTTAACATTTTTGGCCGTGCTAATCTTAGCGCTTGCTGTTTTTCAATGTTTTTAACGCCATTCACAAATGTTTGAACAGTTAGTTGTTAGAGGAAACTATCTGGTGCCGTTGGATATGCCAATCTAACTAATCTGGCAATGTCAACTTCGAATTCATGCAGGCTTTCATTTGTTCTTTGCGAGCGGTTCTTAATTTGTGCATGGCAAACCTGTTGAAGGTGAGCGTCTCCATATCTCATTTCAGGCTTCGATGTTAAGAGGCTGTAATCATTCTGCTGGTGATCTGAAATCGTTTGTAAAATGTTAAGAGCTTCCCCCCGTAGGGCCACTATTAGAGAGATAGCCTTCTCTTTGTTGCACCAACCGTAGGCTATTGCAGCAGCTTCAAATTGTTTCAAATATGTGGGCCAAGGTGTTTTGCCATCGAATGTGGGTGGTTTCACTTTAAATTTTGACGGTAAAGATTCGCCTTTTTCCATGCTTCTTATTTCTGGAATGTCCTGATTTACAACTTGGTTTGCTAATTCAAGTGGCCGCGTTGTTAGTGAAATCATTTGTTCTTGCAGCCCCATTACATCTTCTTCCATTTTTACTAATTTACTGTCCAACTTTTGCTCAACTGTTTTTATCTGTTTAGTGAAATCTTCTTTCAATGCACTGGAGCTTTCCATTAATCTTTGTTTTAGCGTGGCTGTCTTTTATTCAACTTTTCTTTTAATTTCTCAGCATTTTCACTAAACTTTTTTTCCATTTTTTTAACATTTTTACTTAACCTTTCGTTAAGGTTTGATTTCAGTTCAACTGACCTCACTACGTTTTCATTTAGTGTCCTTTCCAGTGTAGTCGACCTCTCCTCCATTTTCTCAGCCTTTTCACTAAACCTTTCTTCCATACTGGATTTAAAATCCTTAAGGAAATTCATTAAAGTTTTTGCGTCCATTCTACTTTGACTTCTTGTAACTGGCATATACAAACTACTTAAATGTCTTTAGACTTGTGTGTTTTCTTTTAAATTAATCACTATATACCCCACACAGGCCTGACACCAGTGTAGCGGACTACTACTACCGCGTTTCACTAATTCAAAACAAGTAATAACTAAGGTCTCTATTACTCACGGTTCACAAGTCTAATTAACAGTATATGCCTTATTTACAAATATTTTCAGTCCCATTAACAATAAAGCACTATCACACTAATGAATTTACAAACACTAATATCTTCTTAAACTAGTTCCTTAACTATAAGTCTTCTTAGCAACACTAAACACTACTATAATTTATTTATTACACTTTTGTCTATTTATGTATTCTACAAGCTGCATGTACATTAAACACATTCACATCATATAGCATTTATGTTCGCTCTTGGACTTCCAAAAGCTCAACTATTTAACTTTACACGATATAATTTATATTCGACATTCTGATATAGATTAACTCTGTACTTCCTCATCGGTCTTATTTATACCCTGGATTAAAAAGGATGATTTATCTCCCAGTAATTGCTAGAAGAATCTCGGTCCCAGTAGAATATACAGTGCATACGGCTCTTGTGTGTGTTTGACGGGGTGCCTAAAAGTAGCTTGCCACAATAATATATATATATATATATATATATATATATATATATTACTCATATTTAGACCAGGGTAGAAAATTAAATAATCACATCAAATAATTTTAATCACCGGGTAGAAGGTTTGGGAAAAGGTACGCGCTATTAAAAAACCGTGAAGCATAAAAATTCATTCGTTTCATTAAAAATAAGGGAGTCAAATTATGTACAAGACGCTTGCTTTAAAAAAAAAGGAAGCAGTATTAAAATGCTCCACGTGTAATTTAATTATTCCTAGTAAAGAAACAAATAGAAATTACGTGCAAAATTTATATTAATTAACTCAATTTTAAGTAACCGGTATTAAACAAAATGTACAGATAATAATTTAATTAGGAGTCACTTTGGTATTATTTTAATTGGAGTTAATTGAACCATTAGTAACATATAATATCTATAAAACTTGTAAAACTCAATAAAATGCAAATCGTAGAAGTGTTATTTAAAGTATTATGTTTGAACACCTGCGTATTTTTTAAAAGGCTCATTCTGCGTAAATTTGGCAGATAACAAATGGTTACAGAGAATCTTGGAGAAACCGTAGCTTAATAGTTACGAGAAATGCTAAAGGTGGGTTATTTCACAGTCCACATGGACTGAAATAATCGATAATAAAGAATATCAATTTGCACCAATAAGAACAGGGTAGATAGAGACAGATAATATGCGCAAGACCGAGACACATATAGTAAAAGGCGTGAAGCAACGTCACTGGGTTGCGATTGGTTGAAAATAAGAGGCAAACTTGAGAGGTAGAAATAACATTTCTGTATAAAATTAATTAGTTATTTCCAGACGTTGCGAGCCGTGTCGAAATTTCTGAGATTTAACTTGGATGCTTTCGTAAAAATCGCATGCCGGGCTGCGGAATGGGAAAGCATGCGAAATTCTGAAGAATTGTCCGTTTTGGGGACAAGACCGACAGACGGGCTAACTTTATATATACCCAGGTTAATATGAACAAGCTCTCTTAGATCTTCGACTTGATTCAATGCGTTAAACAGTGCTTTTTAGTTTTCCGGTTTTGATTAAATAATTTAAACAGTTTGCTCGAATATTTTTGTGATTTAAAACAGTTTGTTCTTTACGTGCTACAATGAATGTACTTTAGTGCACTTAGAAAAAGAAGATACAAGGTAATAAAGTTTAATATCACTGTACCAATTAGTAAAATTTACAACGACAAATGAATACACAAAAGTAGGCAGTTTTGGCGTATATTTGAAAGAAGTATGAATTTCTTTGTTATTTTTTCGGGGTGTTAATAATTAAATGGTTCGTAAACATGACTGGATCCACAAAACAAGGTTCAGATATAACAGATGAGTTCCGGAAAAGCCCTGAAACAACTTTAGATGAATGGTGATGGAGAGAAGTTTAAAAGCGTTGAGAATCAGAAGCCGTAAATATAACCCAGTTGGAATGGTGTGATTAACAAAGGGACGATGTACATTGAAGCTACGAGTGCAGTAACCTTCAGGTAAATTATACTATTTTGTTCGAACTTTGATATTTTGGTGTGTGTTGAATAACTTTATAATTGATTTACTTAAAATGGACAGTAGGGAAATTGTACTAACAATAAAATTTTAATTTTAAGGTGAAATTTGCTTGTGTAAGTAGAAAGGGGTATTTAGTATTTATGTTCTGGATTATGATGAAAATTTGGGTATGTCTTTGAGCTCAATTAGACGAACCTGGTTAATTAACGTAAAGGGTGGTAGATGCTCCTTTGTACTCAGACTCAGGTCTGCATATATTGTTATAGTAATTAGTAGGCATCCCACAAGGACTTTAATTCTGGATGCACTTTAAAATGATAATAAATTTAATCTTGAATTTTCTGATACTGAAATTTATGCTGAATTTTAATGTTGAAATTTTAATGTATTGTGAATATTGATGTAAATAGAGTTAACGTTGACTTTTTTTTTTTGTGAGGCTCGATTCTAATACAGGGAAACACAGCACCCGCCCAATTCGTGAGGCTCGATTCGAAAACCGGACCCGGATTTTTATCACAGCATTCTTTTGGCGACCCAAAAGTGAGGCTCGAGTTCCAAATAAAATTTTGTGATTTTATTCCAGGAAACTGGCGATCTGGAGAGAGAGTTTCTGTGTGTGTATAAATTTAAGAGTATTTTAAGTGTGTGGAGTGATTAAGAACGTATACAGAGAAAAGAGTGGTTAAGGAGTCAAGGAGTGAAATTGGAAGTGACGATAGTGCATTGTGTGGAAAAAATTGAAAATGGAAGAAGCTGGAGGCAGTAGAGATCAGTCGAGGACGGAATCAGGGATCAAGGAAACGAGATGATAATGAGAATGCTAAGAGGATGAACGAGAATAATAGAAAATTAGTTCAGATAAGGGGGAAAATTGGCAATCGACTAAGAATTTACAGAGTTTAAAAATAGTCTTACCGTAAAGATGGGGGAAGTTGAAAATAGGGTTGATAAAAATGAGCGTGATATTACAGGTCTTCGACAGGAAATGGGAAATTTAAGATCCGAAGTACGCATTTTCTGTGAAGAAGAGATTAATATAAAAATGACTGAAGTAACGGACTCATGTAGGGATCAGTTAGGCAGGGTAGAACGCGAAGTTAGTAGTATCAAATACAACATGTCAAGTTTAACGGGGGATGGTCCCAGATTTTATACAGGTGGAGTATCATTGGACCAACACATGAAGTTTTATGGCGATAACAGGGTAAATCCACAAATTTTTATTAATAGTGTAAGAAATCTAGTGGGAAATTTATTTGACGAACAGACTAAACTGAATACGATAAAGGCTTTATTAAAGGACAATGCGGAAGCATAGTACAATTTAGTAGGACAGGACATAGACACCTACACGGACTTTGAAGACAGATTTTTAAAGCACTACTGGAGTGACCACAGACAAGACCAGGTACGAGACGACTTAATCACAGGAAATTTAAGGGAGAATTTTCAGGAAGTAGGAGCAATATGCTATACGCAAGTATAGCATAGCAAAGCAACTGAACCCGCCACTGACGGACCGACAAATTATCAAGTATTTATCACGACACTTGAGGTAGAAGTAAGACAACACGTAGCACTACAGAACATAGTGGACAGAGAAATGTTTTTAGAATACCTGCAGAGGTACGACGACGTAAGTAGTGGACGACCTCGGGATAATAGGGAAAGACAGATCAACACAGTTAGGTTTGACAATAGACGGGACAACTATGCTAGAAGGGGGAATAGTTACGGATACCAGCGACAGAATTGGGAACAGAGACGACCATACGTTAGAAGTAATAGTTTAGGAAGGGGACCTGCACCGAGACCGAAACCTACCAGAAGGAATAGTTCACCGGACATGAGGGGGACTGCTAATACAGAAACAGAACGAGTGGAAACGCCTAGGACATACGCTGAGGTGACGGCTAGACCAGGACCAAGTAGGGAAAACAGACCTGGACAGGATTTTTAGAACGCGACAGACCACTAGATTTCAGTGTAAATGTATATGAACATCCACGTGAATTTTTCAAAATTGAGGAGGAAGTAGAGCCAGAAACTGAGGAAAATTTATGTTTGCCAATTATTAATATAGAGATTTTTGAGAATAGTGTAGAAGTATTACTTGATACAGGGGCAGAGGCGAGTTTAATATCGGAGGAATTCGTCAGCAAAATTAGGGATAAGGTTTTTGTTTGATAAAGGCCATTTAGTAGCTCCAAATAAAAAGAAGTTTGCTGTAGTAAATAGTGTTGTGGTGCTTAGGATAGATATAGGAGATTTAAGCTGTGAACAGGAGTTTGTAATTGTACCTGGACTGAAGTTTCAGAGCATTTTAGGTGTTGACTGTATGATGAAGTTAGGGGTTTTGATAGATATGGAACGGAAGGTAATAAGGATTAATGATAGGGTAGTGCCATGAAGGGCAGTTATGAAGTCACAGAGGATGACACGGGGTTGAGTATTAATGTAGTAGAGGTAGAGGATGATGGAGTAAAACAGATCAACACAATAAGATTTCCAGAGGATAGAGAGTAGAGGTTCAAGCTTTAGTACAAAAACATGCAGAATTAGTGGGGTAAAGGAACAGCATATCGGGAGCAAAGGGTTGAAAGGCAGAAAATTAATCAACGGACCAAACCGCAATTCCATTGTCCACCATCCATGGAAAGACGAGATTAAGTGGCAAGTTTGTTTTTAATAAAGTAGATTTAAGGAATTCATTCTCGGATTCCATTACACAAAAATTCTAGAAGGTACATAGGATTTTCCGTAAGAGAAAAATCGATAATTTTAAAGGTAGTATCGTTTGGTTTGTCGGCAGAAAGGGAAACAATAATAAATGAGAAACAGACAAGTGTAGGGACTGGAAGAAGCAGTATTTAAGAGTCAGGATAATAGGGATGATAAGTTTATTGTATGTGAGATAATAGGGAGGATAAGTATAGATATAAAAGGAGGAAAATAGGGATGAAGAGTATTAGGTTGGTGAGAAGAAAGACTTGGAGGGTCAAGAAGAGAGTTAGATTTAAATAACTTAATGAACAAAGGATAGAGATAGGTGAATTTTAGTATAGAAAAGAATAGAGAGTAGATATAGGTGTTATAGAAAATAAAGCTAGGTATAGGATAAATATGGGAGATAGTTAGAAATAGGTTTGGTTTAAAGGAAATTGGAAGAAAATAAAAGGTTAAATGTACATATAAGATTAGTGGAGAGTTAGGAATAGAGTAAGAGTAGGATAGGTATATAGGATTAGGTAGGGGGAAGTAAAGTATAGTGAAGATTAGTTAAAAGTTAGGAATAGGATAGGTATATAGGATGTATATAGGATTAGATGGATAAGTAGGATAAAGTTAGGGATAATTTCGGTTTATAAAATTAGGTGATAGTTAGGAATAGGATAGGGATATAGGATAGGTGTAAATAAATTTTTTTTGGATTGGAGATAAGGTAGGTAAGTTAGATAGATAAGGGTAGAGAGAGATAGGCAATTTTTTTGTAAATGTTTTTTGGCAGTCTGAATGTTTTATATTTGAATTCGAATAAGTGGGATTATTTGTATTCAACTAGGGGGAAAATACTCATATTTAGACCAGGGTAGAAAATTAAATAATCACATCAAATAATTTTAATCACCGGGTAAAGGTTTTTGGGAAAATACGCCTTTATTAAAAACCGTGAAGAATAAAATTCATTCGTTTCATTAAAAATAAGGGATTTAAATTATGTACAAGACGCTTTTTAAAAAAAGAAGCAGTATTAAAATGCTCCACGTGTAATTTAATTATTCCTTAAAGAAACAAATGGAAATTACGTGCAAAATTTATATTAATTAACTTCAATTTTAAGTAACCGGTATTAAACAAAATGTACAGATAATAATTAATATTTGAATTAGGAGTTCACTAAAAATTAAAGGGTGTTATTTTTAATTGGAGTTAATTGAACCTTAGTAACATATAATATCTATAAAAACTTGTAAAAACCCAATAAAATGCAAATCGTAGAAGTGTTATTTAAAGTATTATGTTTGAACACCTGCGTATTTTAAAAGGCTCTTCTTCGTAAATTTTGGCAGATAACAAATGGTTACAGAGAATCTTGGAGAAACCGTAGCTTAATATTACGAGAAATGCTAAAGGTGGGTTATTTCACAGTCCACATGGACTGAAATAATCGATAATAAAGAATATCAATTTGCACCAATAAGAACAGGTTAGAAAAGAGACAGATAATATGCGTCAAGAAAGACACATATAGTAAAAGGCATTTGGAGCAACGTCACGGGTTGCGATTGGTTGAAAATAAGAGGCAAACTTGAGAGGTAGAAATAACATTTCTGTAAAAAATTAATTAGTTATTTCCAGACGTTGCGAGCCGTGTCGAAATTTCTGAGATTTTAACTGATGCGAGTGAAAATTTCGTAAAAAACCGACGCCGGGCGCGGAATGGGAACATAGTATCGAAATTCTAAGAATTGTCCGTTTTGGGGACAAGACCGACAGACGGCTAACTTCATATATACCCAGGTTAATATGAACAAGCTCTCTTAGATTTTTCGACTTGATTCAATGCGTTAAACAGTGCTTTTTAGTTTTCCGGTTTGATTAAATAATTTAAACAGTTTGCTCGAATATTTTGTGATTTAAAACAGCTTGTTCTTTACGTGCTACAATGAATGTACTTTAGTGCACTTAGAAAAGAAGATACAAGGTAATAAAGTTTAATATCACTGTACCAATTAGTAAAATTTACAACGACAAATGAATACACAAAAGTAGGCAGTTTTGGCGTATATTTGGTGAAAAAGTATGAATTTCTTTGTTATTTTTCGGGGTGTTAATAATTAAATGGTTCGTAAACATGCTGGATCCACAAAACAAGGTTCAGATATACACAGATGAGTTCCGGAAAAGCCCTGAAACAACTTTAGATGAATGGTGATGGAGAAAAGTTTAAAAGCGTTGAGAATCAGAAGCCGTAAATATAACCCAGTTGGAATGGTGTGATTAACAAAGGGACGATGTACATTGAAGCTACGAGTGCAGTAACCTTCAGGTAAATTATACTATTTTGTTCGAACTTTGATATTTTGGTGTGTGTTGAATAACTTTATAATTGATTTACTTAAAATGGACAGTAGTGAAATTGTACTAACAATAAAATTTTAATTTTAAGGTGAAATTTTTGTTTAAGTAGAAAGGGTATTTAGTATTTATGTTCTGGATTATGATGAAAATTTGGGTATGTCTTTGAGCTCAATTAGACGAACCTGGTTAATTAACGTAAAGGGTGGTAGATGCTCCCTTTGTACTCAGACTCAGGTCTGCATATATTGTTATAGTAATTAGTAGGCATCCTAAAGGACTTTAATTCTGGATGCACTTAAAATGATAATAAATTTAATCTTGAAATTTTCTGATACTGAAATTTATGCTGAATTTTAATTTTGAAATTTTAATGTATTGTGAATATTGATGTAAATAGAGTTAACGTTGATGTTTGTGGTAGGAATGTGTTTGTTTTGTTTTTTTATGAATGAGGATGAAGGTTTATCTAGGGGAGCAGCCGAGGCGATGAACAGAAGAAAGTCGACGGACCAGTTAATTTAGGAGGTTTCACAGCATTACATGGCACCCAATTCGTGAGGCTCGATTCGAAAACCGGAGTTCCCGGATTTTGGAGGTATCACAGCATTCTTTGGCGACCCAAAAGTGAGGCTCGAGTTCCAAATAAAATTTTTGTGATTTTATTCCAGGAAACTGGCGATCTGAGAGAGAGAGTTTCTGTGTGTGTATAAATTTAAGAGTATTTTAAGGTGTGTGAGTGATTAGAACGTATCAGAGAAAGAGTGGTTAAGGAGTCAAGGAGTGGGAAATTGGAAGTGACGATAGTGCATTGTGTGGAAAAATTCGAAAATGGAAGAAGCTGGAGGCAGTAGAGATCAGTCGAGGACGGAATCAGGGATCAAGGAAACGAGATGATAATAGAAGCTAGAGAGGGAGGGAGGAATCCAATAAAAATTAGAGCAGATAAGCGGGAAAATTGCCAAAATAATAAAGAATTTACAGAATTTAAAAAATAGTCTTACCGTAAAGATGGGGAAGTTGAAAATAGGGTTGATAAAAATGAGCGTGATATTACAGGTCTTCGACAGGAAATGGGAAATTTAAGATCCGAAGTACGCATTTTCTGTGAAGAAGAGATTAATATAAAATGACTGAAGTAACGGACTCATGTAGGGATCAGTTAGGCAGGGTAGAACGCGAAGTTAGTAGTATCAAATACAACATGTCAAGTTTAACGGGGATGGTCCCAGATTTTATACAGGTGGAGTATCATTGGACCAACACATGAAGTTTTATGGCGATAACAGGGTAAATCCACAAATTTTTATTAATAGTGTAAGAAATCTAGTGGGAAATTTATTTGACGAACAGACTAAACTGAATACGATAAAGGCTTTATTAAAGGACAATGCGGAAGCATTACAATTTAGTAGGACAGGACATAGACACCTACACGGACTTTGAAGACAGATTTTAAAGCACTACTGGAGTGACCACAGACAAGACCAGGTACGGAGACTTAATCACAGGAAATTTAAGGGAAAATTTTCAGGAAGTAGGAGAATATGCTATACGCAAGTATAGCATAGCAAAGCAACTGAACCCACCACTGACGGACCGACAAATTATCAAGTATTTATCACGACACTTCGAGGTAAAAGTAAGACAACACGTAGCACTACAGAACATAGTGGACAGAGAAATGTTTTAGAATACCTGCAGAGGTACGACGACGTAAGTAGTGGACGACCTCGGGATAATAGGGAAAGACAGATCAACACAGTTAGGTTTGACAATAGACGGGACAACTATGCTAGAAGGGGAATAGTTACGGATACCAGCGACAGAATTGGGAACAGGACGACCATACGTTAGAAGTAATAGTTTAGGAAGGGGACCTGCACCGAGACCGAAACCTACCAGAAGGAATAGTTCACCGGACATGAGGGGACTGCTAATACAGAAACACGGAACGAGTGGAAACGCCTAGGACATACGCTGAGGTGACGGCTAGACCAGGACCGTAGGGAAAACAGACCTGGACAGGATTTTTAGAACGCGACAGACCACTAGATTTCAGTGTAAATGTATATGAACATCCACGTGAATTTTTCAAAATTGAGGAGGAAGTAGAGCCAGAAACTGAGGAAAATTTATGTTTGCCAATTATTAATATAGGAATTTTTGAGAATAAGTAGAAGTATTACTTGATACAGGGGCAGAGGCGAGTTTAATATCGGAGGAATTCGTCAGCAAAATTAGGGATAAGGTTTGTGATAGAATTATGCCTATAAAGCGGCCAACCATTTAGTAGCTCCAAATAAAAAGAAGTTTGCTGTAGTAAATAGTGTTGTGGTGCTTAGGATAGATATAGGAGGTTTTGTGAACAGGAGTTTGTAATTGTACCTGGACTGAAGTTTCAGAGCATTTTAGGTGTTGACTGTATGATGAAGTTAGGGGTTTTGATAGATATGGAACGGAAGGTAATAAGGATTAATGATAGGGTAGTGCCATGAAGGGCAGTTATGAAGTTACAGAGGATGACACAGGGTTGAGTATTAATGTAGTAGAGGTAGAGGATGATGGAGTAAAACAGATCAACACAATAAGATTTCCAGAGGATAGGAGAGTAGAGGTTCAAGCTTTAGTACAAAAACATGCAGAATTAGTGGGGGTAGAAGCGACAGCAGCATATCGGGAGCAGGTGAAGGCAGAATTAAGTAAAGATGCACGTAAAATTAATCAACGGACCAAACCGCAATTCCATTGTCCACCATCCATGGACACACTTTTGACGAGATTAATGGCAAGTTTGTTTTTTAATAAAGTTAGATTTAAGGAATTCATTCTGGCGGATTCCATTACACAAAAATTTAGAAGGTACATAGGATTTTCCGTAGAGAAAAAATCGATAATTTTAAAGGTAGTATCGTTTGGTTTGTCGGCAGAAAGGAAACAATAATAAATGAGAAACAGACAAGTGTAGGGACTGAAGAAGAAGCAAATTTAAGAGTCAGGATAATAGGGATGATAAGTTTATTGTATGTGGATAAAGGGAGGATAAGTATAGATATAGAAGGGGAGAAATAGGGATGAAGAGTATTAGGTTGGTGAGAAGAAAGACTTGGAGGGTCAAGAAGAGAGTTAGATTTAAATAACTTAATGAACAAAGGATAGAGATAGGTGAATTTTAGTATAGAAATAGAATAGAGAGTAGATATAGGTGTATATAGAAAATAAAGCTAGGTATAGGATAAATATGGGAGATAGTTAGAAATAGGTGTTTAGGATGAGAATAAAGAGTAAATGTAGGAAGAATATAAGATAGGTTAAGTATAGATACTTCATATAAGATTAGTGGAGAGTTAGGAATAGAGTAAGAGTAGGATAGGTATATAGGATTAGGTAGGGGGAAGTAAAGTATAGTGAAGATTAGTTAAAAGTTAGGAATAGGATAGGTATATAGGATGTATATAGGATTAGGGATAAAGGAAAGTTAGGGAAATTTGTTTATAAAATTAGGTGAAGTTAGGAATAGGATAGGGATATAGGATAGGTGTAAAATTTTTTTGGATTGGAGATAAGGTAGGTAAGTTAGATAGATAAGGGTAGAGAGAGATAGGCAATTTTTTTGTAAATGTTTTTTGGCAGTCTAATGTTTTATATTTGAATTCAAATAAGTGGGATTATTTGTATTCAAATAGGGGAAAATACTCATATTTAGACCAGGGTAGAAAATTAAATAATCACATCAAATAATTTTAATCACCGGGAATTTTTGGGAAAATACGCGCTTATTAAAACCGTGAAGCATAAAAATTCATTCGTTTCATTAAAAATAAGGATTTAAATTATGTACAAGACCGCTTTAAAAAAAAAAGGAAGCAGTATTAAATGCTCCACGTGTAATTTAATTATTCCTAGTAAAGAAACAAATGGAAATTACGTGCAAAATTTATATTAATTAACTCAATTTTAAGTAACCGGTATTAAACAAAATGTACAGATAATAATTAATATTTGATTAGGAGTCACTAAAAATTAAAGGGTTTATTTTAATTGGAGTTAATTGAACCATTAGTAACATATAATATCTATAAAAACTTGTAAAACCCAATAAAATGCAAATTAGAAGTGTTATTTAGAAGTATTATGTTTGAACACCTGCGTATTTTTTAAAAGGCTCATTCTTCGTAAATTTTGGCAGATAACAAATGGTTACAGAGAATCTTGGAGAAACCGTAGTTTAATATTACGAGAAATGCTAAAGGTGGGTTATTTCACCCAGTCCACATGGACTGAAATAATCGATAATAAAGAATATCAATTTGCACCAATAAGAACAGGGTTAGAAAAGGAAAGAGAAATATGCGCAAGCAAAGACACATATAGTAAAAGGCGTGAGGAGCAACGTCACGAGGGTTCCAATTGGTTGAAAATAAGAGGCAAACTTGAGAGGTAGAAATAACATTTCTGTATAAAAATTAATTAGTTATTTCCAGACGTTGCGAGCCGTGTCGAAATTTCTGAGATTTAACTGATGCGAGGCAAATTTCGTAAAAACCGACGCCGGCTGGGGAATGGGAACATAGCATGCGAAATTCTAAGAATTGTCCGTTTTGGGGACAAGACCGACAGAACTAAACCTATTATATACCCAGGTTAATATGAACAAGCTCTTAGATTTCTTCGAATTGATTCAATGCGTTAAACAGTGCTTTTTAGTTTTCCGGTTTGATTAAATAATTTAAACAGTTTGCTCGAATATTTTGGTGATTTAAAACAGTTTGTTCTTTACGTGCTACAATGAATGTAATTTAGTGCACTTAGAAAAGAAGAACAAGGTAATAAAGTTTAATATCACTGTACCAATTAGTAAAATTTACAACGACAAATGAATACACAAAAGTAGGCAGTTTTGGCGTATATTGGTGAAAGAAGTATGAATTTCTTTGTTATTTTTCGGGGGTGTTAATAATTAAATGGTTCGTAAACTGCTGGATCCACAAAACAAGGTTCAGATATACACAGATGAGTTCCGGAAAAGCCCTGAAACAACTTTAGATGAATGGTGATGGAGAGAAGTTTAAAAGCGTTGAGAATCAGAAGCCGTAAATATAACCCAGTTGGAATGGTGTGATTAACAAAGGGACGATGTACATTGAAGCTACGAGTGCAGTAACCTTCAGGTAAATTATACTATTTTGTTCGAACTTTGATATTTTGGTGTGTTGAATAACTTTATAATTGATTTACTTAAAATGGACAGTAGGAAATTGTACAACAAAAAATTTTAATTTTAAGGTGAAATTTTCTTGTTTAAGTAGAAAGGGTATTTAGTATTTATGTTCTGGATTATGATGAAAATTTGGGTATGTCTTTGAGCTCAATTAGACGAACCTGGTTAATTAACGTAAAGGGGTGGTAGATGCTCCTTTGTACTCAGACTCAGGTCTGCATATATTGTTATATTAATTAGTAGGCATCCTACAAGGACTTTAATTCTGGATGCACATTAAAATGATAATAAATTTAATCTTGAAATTTTCTGATACTGAAATTTATGCTGAATTTTTTTTGAAATTTTAATGTATTGTGAATATTGATGTAAATAGAGTTAACGTTGATGATTGTGGTAGGAATGTGTTTGTTTTTTTTATGAATGAGGATGAAGGTTTATCTAGGGGAGCAGCCGAGGCGATGAAAACAGAAGAAAGTCAACGGACCTTTTTTTGTAGGTTTCACAGCATTCTTGACGCCCAATTGTGAGGCTCTATTCTAATACCGGGAAACACAAGCATTCTTTGACGCCCAATCTGTGGGGCTAAATTTTTGAAAGGGCCAGTTACTGCAGATATGAGAGGATTCACAGCATTCTTTGGCGACCCAAAAGTGAGGCTCGAGTTCCAAATAAAATTTTTGTGATTTTATTCCAGGAAACTGGCGATCTGGAGAGAGTTTCTTGTGTGTATAAATTTAAGAGTATTTTAAGTGTGTGTGAGTGATTAGAACGTATGCAGAGAAAGAGTGGTTAAGGAGTCAAGGAGTGGAAATTGGAAGTGACGATAGTGCATTGTGTGGGAAAAATTGAAAATGGAAGAAGCTGGAGGCAGTAGAGATCAGTCGAGGACGGAATCGGGGGATCAAGGAAAGAGATGATAATGAGAATGTTAGAGAGGATTAACGTAAGAATCCAATAAAAAAATTAGTGCAGATAAGCGGGAAAATTGCCAAAATAATAAGAATTTACAGAGTTTAAAAATAGTCTTACCGTAAAGATGGGGGAAGTTGAAAATAGGGTTGATAAAAATGAGCGTGATATTACAGGTCTTCGACAGGAAATGGGACATTTAAGGTCCGAAGTACGCATTTTTTGTGAAGAAGAGATTAATATAAAAATGACTGAAGTAACGGACTCATGTAGGGATCAGTTAGGCAGGGTAGAACGCGAAGTTAGTAGTATCAAATACAACATGTCAAGTTTAACGGGGGATGGTCCCAGATTTTATACAGGTGGAGTATCATTGGACCAACACATGAAGTTTTATGGCGATAACAGGGTAAATCCACAAATTTTTATTAATAGTGTAAGAAATCTAGTGGGAAATTTATTTGACGAACAGACTAAACTGAATACGATAAAGGCTTTATTAAAGGACAATGCGGAAGCATGGTACAATTTAGTAGGACAGGACATAGACACCTACACGGACTTTGAAGACAGATTTTAAAGCACTACTGGAGTGACCACAGACAAGACCAGGTACGAGACGACTTAATCACAGGAAATTTAAGGAGAATTTTCAGGAAGTGAGCAATATGCTATACGCAAATAGCATAGCAAAGCAACTGAACCCCCACTGACGGACCGACAAATTATCAAGTATTTATCACGACACTTCGAGGTAGAAGTAAGACAACACGTAGCACTACAGAACATAGTGGACAGAGAAATGTTTTTAGAATACCTGCAGAGGTACGACGACGTAAGTAGTGGACGACTTCGGGATAATAGGGAAAGACAGATCAACACAGTTAGGTTTGACAATAGACGGGACAACTATGCTAGAAGGGGAATAGTTACGGATACCAGCGACAGAATTGGGAACAGAGACGACCATACGTTAGAAGTAATAGTTTAGGAAGGGGACCTGCACCGAGACCGGGAAACCTACCAGAAGGAATAGTTCACCGGACATGAGGGGGACTGCTAATACAGACACGGAACGAGTGGAAACGCTTAGGACATACGCTGAGGTGACGGCTAGACCAGGACCAAGTAGGGAAAACAGACCTGGACAGGATTTTTAGAACGCGACAGACCACTAAATTTCAGTGTAAATGTATATGAACATCCACGTGAATTTTTCAAAATTGAGGAGGAAGTAGAGCCAGAAACTGAGGAAAATTATGTTTGCCAATTATTAATATAGAATTTTTGAGAATAATGTAGAAGTATTACTTGATACAGGGCAGAGGCGAGTTTAATATCGGAGGAATTCGTCAGCAAAATTAGGGATAAGGTTTGTGATAGAATTATGCCTATAAAGCGTAACCATTTAGTAGCTCCAAATAAAAAGAAGTTTGCTGTAGTAAATAGTGTTGTGGTGCTTAGGATAGATATAGGAGATTTAAGCTGTGAACAGGAGTTTGTAATTGTACCTGGACTGAAGTTTCAGAGCATTTTAGGTGTTGACTGTATGATGAAGTTAGGGGTTTTGATAGATATGGAACGGAAGGTAATAAGGATTAATGATAGGGTAGTGCCATGAAGGGCAGTTATGAAGTCACAGAGGATGACACAGGGTTGAGTATTAATGTAGTAGAGGTAGAGGATGATGGAGTAAAACAGATCAACACAATAAGATTTCCAGAGGATAGGAGAGTAGAGGTTCAAGCTTTAGTACAAAAACATGCAGAATTAGTGGGGGTAGAAGCGACAGCAGCATATCGGGAGCAGGTGAAGGCAGAATTAAGTAAAGATGCACGTAAAATTAATCAACGGACCAAACCGCAATTCCATTGTCCACCATCCATGGACACACTTTTGACGAGATTAAGTGGCAAGTTTGTTTTTAATAAAGTAGATTCAAGGAATTCATTCTGGCGGATTCCATTACACAAAAATTCTAGAAGGTACATAGGATTTTCCGTAGAGAGAAAAATCGATAATTTTAAGGTAGTATCGTTTGGTTTGTCGGCAGAAAGGGAAACAATAATAAATGAGAAACAGACAAGTGTAGGGACTGAAGAAGAAGCAGTATTTAAGAGTCAGGATAATAGGGATGATAAGTTTATTGTATGTGAGATAATAGGGAGGATAAGTATAGATATAGAAGGGGAGAAATAGGGATGAAGAGTATTAGGATGGTGAGAAGAAAGACTTGGAGGGTCAAGAAGAGAGTTAGATTTAAATAACTTAATGAACAAAGGATAGAGATTAATTTAGAAGAAATAGAATAAAGTGGTTAGGGTTATAGAAAATAAAGCTAGGTATAGGATAAATAAGAATTAGTGGGGTTTAGGAATAGAATAAAGATAAATTAGGAAGGAAATAAAATTAGGTTAAGGGGAAATTTAAAGTTAGTGGAAGATTAGGAAAAGTTAAGAATAGGATAGGTATATAGGATTATAAGGGGAATTAGATGGAAAAGTTAGAATAAAGGTTAGGATAATTTTTGGGTTTATAAAATTAGGTGAAGTTAGGAATAGGATAGGATATAGGATAGGTGTAAAAAATTTTTTTTGGATTGGAGATAAGGTAAGGTGTTAGATAGATAAGGGTAGAGAGAGATAGGCAATTTTTTGTAAATTGTTTTTGCAGTTTAAATTTTTATATTTGAATTCAAATAAGTGGGATTATTTGTATTCAAATAGGGGAAAATACTCATATTTAGACCAGGGTAGAAAATTAAATAATCACATCAAATAATTTTAATCACCGTGTATAAGGAATTTTATTAGATAATTTTTTCCCCTTTTTTTTTTTTTTTTTTTTAAAAAAATTTTTAAAATTTTTTTTGGTTTTTTTAACTTTTTTTTTTTTAAAATTTGGGTTTTTCCTTTTTTCCCTTTTTCCCCCCCCTTTTAAACTTTTTTTCCCCCAAAAAAAAAAATTTTTCCCTTTTCCCTTTACCTTTTAAAAAAAATTTACTTAAATTTTTTTAAAAAGGTTTTAAATTTAAAAACAAAAAAAAAAATTTTTTTAAAAACCTTCCCCCTAAAAAAAAAAATTTTTTTAAAAATTTTTTTTTTTTAAAAAAATTAAAAAAAAAATTTTTTTTTTTTTTACCCCCTTTTAAAAAAATAATTTAAATTTAAAACAAAAATTTTTTTAAACCCCTTTTTTTTAAAAAGGGTTTTTTTAAAAAAAAAAAATTTTTTTTTTAAAAATTTTTTTTTTAAATTTTTTAAAAAAAAATTTTTTTTTAAAAAAAAAAATTTTTTAACCTTTTTTTCCCAAAAATTTTAAAAGGGAAATTTTAAAATTTCCCAATTAAAAAAAAAAATTTTTGGTTTTTTGGGTTTCCCCCTTTTTTTTTTTTAAAAAAAAAAAATTTTAATTTAATTAATTCCTTAAAAAAAAAAAGGGAAAATTTTTTAAAATTTTTTTTGGGGTTTAAAAAGGGGAAAAAATTTGGAAAATTTTTTTTTTTTTAATTAAAATTAAAAAAATTTTTTTAAAAAAAAAAAAAAAAAAAAATTAATTTTTTTTTGGGTTTGGAAATTTGGGAAAAAAAAAAAAAAGGGGGGGTTTTTTTTTTATTTAAAAAAAAAAAAAAAAGGGTTTTTAAAAAAAAAGGGGAAAAAAAAATTCCCCAAAAATTTAAAAACCAAAGGAAACAAAAAATTTTCCAAAAATTTTAAAAAATTAAAAAATTTTAAATTTTTAAAAAAAAAATTTTTTTTAAAAAAAATTTTTTAAATTTTTCCAAAAAATTTGGGGGAATTAAATTTTTTTAAAACCTTTTAAAAAAAAAAAATTTAAAAAAAAAAAATTTTAAATTTTTTAAATTTTTTTAAAACCCTTTGGGTTTTTTTTTAAAAAAAATTTTTTTAAATTTTGGGATTTAAAAATTTTTTTCCCAAAAAACCAAAAAAATAAAAAAAAAAAAATTTAAATTTAAAAAAAACCAAAAGGGGTTTTCAAATAAAGGAAAAAAATTTTTTTTAAATTTTTTAAAAAAAAAAAAAAATTTCCCAAAAAAAAAAAAAAAAAAACCCCCTTTTTTTAAAAAAGGGTTGGAGAGGGAAAAAAAAAAAATTTAAAAAAATTTTTTTAAAAACCGGCCTTGGAAATTTCTAAATTTAAATTAAATTTTTTTTAAAAATTTTTGGGGGGTTTCAAAGGGAAAAAAGGAAAAAAGGGTTTTTTTTTTGGGGGGGGGGGTTTTTAATTTTTTTTTAAAAGGTTAAAAAAGGGGTTTCTTTGGTTTTTTTTTAAAAGGGGGCCCTTTTTTTTTTTTGGTTTTTTTAAAAATTTTAAAACCTTTTTTTTTTAAAAAAAAATTTTTTTTTTTTGGGAAAAATTTTCCAAAATTTGAAAAAAATTTTAAATTTAAAATAAAGTTTAAAATTTTTTTTTTTTTTTTTTAAAAAAATGAAAATTTTTAAAAAAAAAAAAAAGGGGGGGGGAAATTTTTTTTTTGGGGTTTTTTTAAAAATTTTTTTAAAAAAGGGGCCCCAAAAAAAATTTTTTTAAAAAGGGGCCAAAAGGGTTTTTTAAAAAAAAAGGGGGGTTTTAAAAGGGGAAAAAAAAAGGGGGAAATTAAAAAAAGGGGGGGGGAAATTTTAAAAAAAAAGGAAAAGGGAAGGAAAAACCCAAGGAAAAACCCGGGTTAAAAATTTTTTTGGGGAAAAACCTTTAAAAATTTTTTAAAAAAAAAAATTTAAAAAAAAAAAAATTTTGGGGGGTTTTTTAAAAAGGGGAAAAAGGGTTTTTTTAATTTTTTGGGGAAAAAATTTTTGGGGTTTTTTTAAAAAAAAAAAAAGGGGGGGGGGGGGGAAGGGGGGGTTTTTTTTTTTTGGGAATTTTTAAATTTTTTTTTTCCCCCCCCCAAAAAAAAATTTTAAAAATTTAAAATTTCAAGGGAAAATTTTGGGAAAAAAAAATTTAATTTGGGTTTTTTAAAAAAGGGGGGGGTAACAAAAGGGAAACCAACCCCCCTTTTTTTTAAAAAGGAGGAAAAAACCCCCCCGGAAATTTAAAAAAAAAAAAAAAAAAAAACCCCCCAAAAAATTTTTTAAATTTTAAAAAAATTTTTGGGGGAAAGGATTTTAAAAAAAAAAAAAAAAAGGGTAAGGGGAAAAAGGGGTTAAAGGGGAAAAAAAAAAATTTGGGGGAAAAAAAAGGGGGGAATTTCAAAAAAGGGGGGAAAAGGGACCAAAAAAAAAATTTTAGGAAAGGGGAAAAGGGGAGAAATAAAAGGAAATTTAAAAAAAAATTTTTGGAAAAAAAAACCAAAAGGGTTTTTTAAAAAAACCCCGGGGGGAAAAAAATTGGGAAAAAGGGGAAAAAAAATTTGGGGTTTTAAAATTTCCCGGGTTTTAAAATTAAAAAAAAAAAATTTTTTCCAAAAAAAATTTTTTTGGGGAAATTTAAGGAACCAGGGGGGAAAGTTTAAACGGGGAAAGGAAAATTTAAGGGAAATAAAAAAATTTAAACCCCCAAAAAAAATTTTTGGGGAAAATTTTTGGGGAAAAAGAAAATTTTAAAAAAGGGGAAAAAATTTTTTTTTTGGGGAAAAGGGGTTTAATTTAGGGTTTAAAAAACGGGAAAAAATTTTTAAAAAAAAGGGGAAAATTTTGGGAAAAAAAGGGGTTTAAAAAAAAAAGGGGGGTAAAAAAAAAAAAAAAAAAAAGGGGAAATTTAAGGAAAAAAATTTTGGGGGGGGGAAAATTCAAAAGGGAAATTTAAAAAAAAAAAACCCCCAAACCGAACCCCCCAAAAATTTTTAAGGGTTTTTAAAATTTTTTAAAAGGAAAAAAAGGCCTTTAAAAAAAAAGGGGGAAATTTTTTGGGATGCAGAATTAGTGGGGTAGAAGCGACAGCAGCATATCGGGAGCAGGTGAAGGCAGAATTAAGTAAAGATGCACGTAAAATTAATCAACGGACCAAACGCAATTCCATTGTCCACCATCCATGGACACACTTTTGACGAGATTAAGTGGCAAGTTTGTTTTAATAAAGTAGATTCAAGGAATTATTCTGGCGGATTCCATTACACAAAATTCTAGAAGGTACATAGGATTTTTAGAGAAAAATCGATAATTTTAAGGTAGTATCGTTTGGTTTGTCGGCAGAAAGGAAAAATAATAAATGAGAAACAGACAAGTGTAGGGACTGAAGAAGAAGCAATATTTAAGAGTCAGGATAATAGGGATGATAAGTTTATTGTATGTGAGATAATAGGGAGGATAAGTATAGATATAAAGGGGAAAAATAGGGATGAAGAGTATTAGGTTGGTGAGAAGAAAGACTTGGAGGGTCAAGAAGAGAGTTAGATTTAAATAACTTAATGAACAAAGGATAGAGATAGGTGAATTTTAGTATAGAAATAGAATAGAGAGTAGATATAGGTTATAGAAAATAAAGCTAGGTATAGGATAAATATGGGAGATAGTTAGAAATAGGTTTTAGGATGAGAATAAAGAGTAAATGTAGGAAGAATATAAGATAGGTTAAGTATAGATATTTATATAAGATTAGTGGAGGTTAGGAATAGAGTAAGAGTAGGATAGGTATATAGGATTAGGTAGGGGAAGTAAAGTATAGTGAAGATTAGTTAAAAGTTAGGAATAGGATAGGTATATAGGATGTATATAGGATTAGATGGATAAGTAGGATAAGTTAGGATAATTTCGGTTTATAAAATTAGGTGAAGTTAGGAATAGGATAGGGATATAGGATAGGTGTAAATAAATTTTTTGGATTGGAGATAAGGTAGGTAAGTTAGATAGATAAGGGTAAGAGAGATAGGCAATTTTTGTAAATGTTTTTGGCAGTCTGAATGTTTTATATTTGAATTAATAAGTGGGATTATTTGTATTCAATAGGGGAAAATACTCATATTTAGACCAGGGTAGAAAATTAAATAATCACATCAAATAATTTTAATCACCGGTAGAAGGTTTGGGAAAAGGTACGCTTATTAAAAACCGTGAAGCATAAAAATTCATTCGTTTCATTAAAAATAAGAGTAAATTATGTACAAACCAAAAAAAAAGGAAGCAGTATTAAAATGCTCCACGTGTAATTTAATTATTCCTAGTAAAGAAACAAATAGAAATTACGTGCAAAATTTATATTAATTAACTCAATTTTAAGTAACCGGTATTAAACAAAATGTACAGATAATAATTAATATTTGATTAGGAGTCACTAAAAATTAAAGGGTGTTATTTTAATTGGAGTTAATTGAACCATTAGTAACATATAATATCTATAAAAACTTGTAAAAACCCAATAAAATGCAAATCGTAGAAGTGTTATTTAGAAGTATTATGTTTGAACACCTGCGTATTTTTAAAAGGCTCATTCTTCGTAAATTTGGCAGATAACAAATGGTTACAGAGAATCTTGGAGAAACCGTAGCTTAATAGTTACGAGAAATGCTAAAGGTGGGTTATTTCACAGTCCACATGGACTGAAATAATCGATAATAAAGAATATCAATTTGCACCAATAAGAACAGGGTAGATAGAGACAGATAATATGCGCAAGACCGAGACACATATAGTAAAAGGCGTGAGTGGAGCAACGTCACTGGGTTGCGATTGGTTGAAAATAAGAGGCAAACTTGAGAGGTAGAAATAACATTTCTGTATAAAAATTAATTAGTTATTTCCAGACGTTGCGAGCCGTGTCGAAATTTCTGAGATTTAACTGATGCGAGTGCAAATTTCGTAAAAATCGCATGCCGGGCTGCGGAATGGGAACCTAGCATGCGAAATTCTGAAGAATTGTCCGTTTTGGGGACAAGACCGACAGACGGGCTAACTTCTATATATACCCAGGTTAATATGAACAAGCTCTCTTAGATCTTCGACTTGATTCAATGCGTTAAACAGTGCTTTTTAGTTTTCCGGTTTTGATTAAATAATTTAAACAGTTTGCTCGAATATTTTTGTGATTTAAAACAGCTTGTTCTTTACGTGCTACAATGAATGTACTTTAGTGCACTTAGAAAAGAAGATACAAGGTAATAAAGTTTAATATCACTGTACCAATTAGTAAAATTTACAACGACAAATGAATACACAAAAGTAGGCAGTTTTGGCGTATATTGGTGAAAGAAGTATGAATTTCTTTGTTATTTTTCGGGGGTGTTAATAATTAAATGGTTCGTAAACATGACTGGATCCACAAAACAAGGTTCAGATATACACAGATGAGTTCCGGAAAAGCCCTGAAACAACTTTAGATGAATGGTGATGGAGAGAAGTTTAAAAGCGTTGAGAATCAGAAGTCGTAAATATAACCCAGTTGGAATGGTGTGATTAACAAAGGGACGATGTACATTGAAGCTACGAGTGCAGTAACCTTCAGGTAAATTATACTATTTTGTTCGAACTTTGATATTTTGGTGTGTGTTGAATAACTTTATAATTGATTTACTTAAAATGGACAGTAGGGAAATTGTACCAACAATAAAATTTTAATTTTAAGGTGAAATTTGCTTGTGTAAGTAGAAAGGGGTATTTAGTATTTATGTTCTGGATTATGATGAAAATTTGGGTATGTCTTTGAGCTCAATTAGACGAACCTGGTTAATTAACGTAAAGGGGTGGTAGATGCTCCCTTTGTACTCAGACTCAGGTCTGCATATATCGTTATAGTAATTAGTAGGCATCCTACAAGGACTTTAATTCTGGATGCACTTTAAAATGATAATAAATTTAATCTTGCAATTTTCTGATACTGAAATTTATGCTGAATTTTAATGTTGAAATTTTAATGTATTGTGAATATTGATGTAAATAGAGTTAACGTTGATGTTTGTGGTAGGAATGTGTTTGTTTTGTTTTTTTATGAATGAGGATGAAGGTTTATCTAGGGGAGCAGCCGAGGCGATTAACAGAAGAAAGTCAATGGACCAACACAGTTAAGGTAATGAATAGCTTTTTGGAGGTATCACAGCAATATATATTGCTACGATCTGTGTGTGCACCTTTTATTATATTGCAACGTCCCTTACTCGATAGTATCATAAATGCTTAAAATGCCACGGCTGCTTAGCTCACTTTCCTGAAAATAAAATTTCAGCACGAAAGCTTAAGCTAGGGTAAACAGACAACCTTTATTACAAACCAACAAGATTTAATCTTACATGCCACAATCAAAATTATACTTCTCTTCCACACCTCTTTAAGTTATATACATCTCCTTTTAAAATACTCCTTAACAGTAACATTTCCAAGATCAATATTTACACGTGATAATATATCCAATTAATTAAAAGAAAGTAATAGGGCGTCAACACATATTTCTTACTCAACGTTTCAGTTTCAATACGAGCTCATAATAAAATCTGGACCTTTAGTGCAAATTTTGTAACGCGCCGTTTATTTTGTTACCTTATATTAGAGAAATATGTATATAAAGTCAATTAGTTTGTGTAAATAATTCATCAGTTTAAAATATAACAAAGAGCGCTTTGCCCGCACATCCCTTCATAATTTCGACAGTTTTTTGGAGGTAATCAAGAGGGCCGAGGTCTGTGACGTTTAGGAGTTAAGTTTGTCAAGTTGAGTTGGTGACATAAATTAAATCGCTTAGAGCGGATTTATTCAGTTTTTACATGAAATATGTAGTTACAATATCATAGTTAATCGATCGTTTATTTTGGTGGTTCAGGGGAAGTTATAATACAAGTGCCGAGTTTTGATTGTTGATCTTCGCTAATAACGTCACGTGCTGCACGTGGTTAATCATTCTGTTGTAGTTGAGGCATCCTCTTTGTTATTTACGTTTTAGAAGTATTAATTAATGCCAATGAATTTGGGAGTTACTGTATGGAGGATGAATGGAAATCTCGTTACGGTTGCGGTAGACCCAGTTGTTGGAGATCAAGTAATAGATTAATTGTCACGTGTTTAAAAGTAGAAAACTCGACACCCTCACAATGTTGACTGGTACAATCCACCTTACAAGGTAAGCGACTGTATTCGTAGATTTTACAGTGCAGCCCCAAATACGTCGATGATAATTGAATGTTTGTGTAATTAAACTAAGCACAACCCGTACATGAGGTTGTGTTAATCTCTTATCACAGAGTCCTAAAGTGTGTGCGCTTTATCGATACTTTACCGTTGTCGTGAACATCAAACACATTTAACTAGTATAAATAGTTAAACCATACTATTCCCAATTAACGTAATATTTAAGGCAGTTGTACTGATATTTCCATTTATTCAAAATTATTATGATTACATATTTGCTGAATTAAGATCACAATTTACATTTTGAATTGAAAGTTATTGTTGCCGTTAAGTTAGTAGCGTAGAGTTGCATGCACACGGCGTCCTACGCATTACGTTTCAAATATTGTATTAGTTACTGTGTAAGTAGAGCAAGTGGGGGGTGGCCTGTGCACTCAACTCCACCTTAATTTTATTACACATTGCTTTACTGGCCAGTACACCTTATAGTAATAATAATTGTATGCGATTTACTTTATCGACCATAATACTTGTGGTAATGTTTACATTTACTTGTTCATATATGTATGTGCCATATTTGTTTATGTAACCAACCCATGTATTTATTTCAGTCGTTGGGATTTGTTAATAGAATTAAGTAAAGTTGTCTACGTGCATTATTTTAGTAAGAAGTTTATGTTAGTAGGGCGAATTCAACCTCTCTACTCTGCGAGATTTTCTGAGGGTTTTATGTTAAATATTGAGCTGCAAGGAGTCTACCGACCAGTGACGAGATTCTCCTTTTGTCATCTAGCATTGTGACATTACTGGTGGTGCCCACCCGATTTTTGACGTTTTAGCGAATTCACATCTCATTATAATTGTCATCTTAGGGCATTTAGCAATCCCAATCTACGACTTTTGTCTGACCTACCCCTCACCGGCTAGAGCTATGCCGCTCACGGGTCCCGATCCGTCCCTTGGTGTCGTACTGCTGAATTGGCCCGTAACAATTTCAGCATACAAATATTTCAAACTGACCTTCTTACCTCGTACATAATATCAAGTAATTTACAGACTATAAATACTCTTAAACCTATAAATAAATTCACAAGAAATCTTGTAACACATAAAAGAATAAAAATAAATAAAAGAAAATAACCCAAATTAAAATAAAAAAGCTCTACCCTTTTTTGTCTTCAAAATTATCCTTCTAGCTAACATAAAATCATTTCCCCCACACAAAATTATCAATAACATTTACACATTTTAAAACTATAATGTACAGTTATCTGTGAACATTGTGCACGCGGAAATAGCTTACATTCTTCATGGGACTGTTGCATAAAAAAACAAACGCCAAATCTGGATTTCTCTTCCAAATTTCCGCTGTAACCATAAATTACCAATCGGATCCCAAACTTCCTACGTGCGGCAGTACACCCAAACTTTCGATGTGCATCAAAGTTCTTCCTGAAATTATGGCCGTATACCAAAATTTCCCCCGTGGACTATAATTTGTGGCCGTAAACCTAAACTGGTTGAAAGCCGTCTTTTAATCATTTCAAAAACTAATTACTTATTTTACACAGCATGTGTAAAAAATAAAATCAAACTGCCTTACTAATTGAGATCGCAAGAGACCATTATAACTCGTAAATGTAATAGCACGAGCAAGAAGAAGAAATTAGAGCTACGACCTAAGAGATAAGAGCTAAGAACTAAGAGAGCTTCCCATCCGTGTCCCGCTCATGTTATTATTCCTCACCTCTAAAACATGGTTAAATTCTCTGAAGACCATCTTTTCATTTCCCAAAAATACAGACTTCAAGAAGTTCCAGCTTTTTAGTTTCAAACCCCTCACATACACAAATCCACACGTAGTCAAATTTTTCGTGTTCTAGTCCTCAAAATAAACTCATTAGTAAAACCAACTTCGAATCGTTATATTTTTAAAAATATTTCTTGGTAAAATTCTCTTCGAGGTCAACAAAATGAACACATGCTTTTAGAAAATACCAACTTGGCCATTATTAAATATGAGGGTTGTATTTTTGTGTTTTAAATATTAAATTTGAAATACATTATTATTCACGGGATGTTTCTTATATGCCATGAGTACGTACACCTGAAAGATTATGAAAATAAACCAGAAATTCCTGAAAAATTTTGATAAAAAATAAAATTTTAAAAATTGACTTTTAAAAGTTTTTAAAGTTTTAGATGTAATGAATAGCTTTTTGGAGGTATCACAGCAATATATATTGCTACGATCTGTGTGTGCACCTTTTATTATATTGCTACGTCCCTTACTCGATAGTATCATAAATGCTTAAATGCCACGGCTGCTTAGCTCACTTTCCTGAAAATAAAATTTCAGCACGAAAGCTTAAGCTAGGGTAAACAGACAACCTTTATTACAAACCAACAAGATTTAATCTTACATGCCACAATCAAAATTATACTTCTCTTCCACACCTCTTTAAGTTATATACATCTCCTTTTAAAATACTCCCTTAACAGTAACATTTCCAAGATCAATATTTACACGTGATAATATATCCAATTAATTAAAAGAAAGTAATAGGGCGTCAACACATATTTCTTACTCAACGTTTCAGTTTCAATACGAGCTCATAATAAAATCTGGACCTTTAGTGCAAATTTTGTAACGCGCCGTTTATTTTGTTACCTTATATTAGAGAAATATGTATATAAAGTCAATTAGTTTGTGTAAATAATTCATCAGTTTAAAATATAACAAAGAGCGCTTTGCCCGCACATCCCTTCATAATTTCGACAGTTTTTTGGAGGTAATCAAGAGGGCCGAGGTCTGTGACGTTTAGGAGTTAAGTTTGTCAAGTTGAGTTGGTGACATAAATTAAATCGCTTAGAGCGGATTTATTCAGTTTTTACATGAAATATGTAGTTACAATATCATAGTTAATCGATCGTTTATTTTGGTGGTTCAGGGGAAGTTATAATACAAGTGCCGAGTTTTGATTGTTGATCTTCGCTAATAACGTCACGTGCTGCACGTGGTTAATCATTCTGTTGTAAGTTGAGGCATCCTCTTTTGTTATTTACGTTTTAGAAGTATTAATTAATGCCAATGAATTTGGGAGTTACTGTATGGAGGATGAATGGAAATCTCGTTACGGTTGCGGTAGACCCAGTTGTTGGAGATCAAGTAATAGATTAATTGTCACGTGTTTAAAAGTAGAAAACTCGACACCCTCACAATGTTGACTGGTACAATCCACCTTACAAGGTAAGCGACTGTATTCGTAGATTTTACAGTGCAGCCCCAAATACGTCGATGATAATTGAATGTTTGTGTAATTAAACTAAGCACAACCCGTACATGAGGTTGTGTTAATCTCTTATCACAGAGTCCTAAAGTGTGTGCGCTTTATCGATACTTTACCGTTGTCGTGAACATCAAACACATTTAACTAGTATAAATAGTTAAACCATACTATTCCCAATTAACGTAATATTTAAGGCAGTTGTACTGATATTTCCATTTATTCAAAATTATTATGATTACATATTTGCTGAATTAAGATCACAATTTACATTTTGAATTGAAAGTTATTGTTGCCGTTAAGTTAGTAGCGTAGAGTTGCATGCACACGGCGTCCTACGCATTACGTTTCAAATATTGTATTAGTTACTGTGTAAGTAGAGCAAGTGGGGGTGGCCTGTGCACTCAACTCCACCTTAATTTTATTACACATTGCTTTACTGGCCAGTACACCTTATAGTAATAATAATTGTATGCGATTTACTTTATCGACCATAATACTTGTGGTAATGTTTACATTTACTTGTTCATATATGTATGTGCCATATTTGTTTATGTAACCAACCCATGTATTTATTTCAGTCGTTGGGATTTGTTAATAGAATTAAGTAAAGTTGTCTACGTGCATTATTTTAGTAAGAAGTTTATGTTAGTAGGGCGAATTCAACCTCTCTACTCTGCGAGATTTTCTGAGGGTTTTATGTTAAATATTGAGCTGCAAGGAGTCTACCGACCAGTGACGAGATTCTCCTTTGTCATCTAGCATTGTGACATTACTGGTGGTGCCCACCCGATTTTTGACGTTTTAGCGAATTCACATCTCATTATAATTGTCATCTTAGGGCATTTAGCAATCCCAATCTACGACTTTTGTCTGACCTACCCCTCACCGGCTAGAGCTATGCCGCTCACGGGTCCCGATCCGTCCCTTGGTGTCGTACTGCTGAATTGGCCCGTAACAATTTCAGCATACAAATATTTCAAACTGACCTTCTTACCTCGTACATAATATCAAGTAATTTACAGACTATAAATACTCTTAAACCTATAAATAAATTCACAAGAAATCTTGTAACACATAAAAGAATAAAAATAAATAAAAGAAAATAACCCAAATTAAAATAAAAAAGCTCTACCCTTTTTTGTCTTCAAAATTATCCTTCTAGCTAACATAAAATCATTTCCACACAAAATTATCAATAACATTTACACATTTTAAAACTATAATGTACAGTTATCTGTGAACATTGTGCACGCGGAAATAGCTTACATTCTTCATGGGACTGTTGCATAAAAAAACAAACGCCAAATCTGGATTTCTCTTCCAAATTTCCGCTGTAACCATAAATTACCAATCGGATCCCAAACTTCCTACGTGCGGCAGTACACCCAAACTTTCGATGTGCATCAAAGTTCTTCCTGAAATTATGGCCGTATACCAAAATTTCCCCCGTGGACTATAATTTGTGGCCGTAAACCTAAACTGGTTGAAAGCCGTCTTTTAATCATTTCAAAAACTAATTACTTATTTTACACAGCATGTGTAAAAAATAAAATCAAACTGCCTTACTAATTGAGATCGCAAGAGACCATAATAACTCGTAAATGTAATAGCACGAGCAAGAAGAAGAAATTAGAGCTACGACCTAAGAGATAAGAGCTAAGAACTAAGAGAGCTTCCCATCCGTGTCCCGCTCATGTTATTATTCCTCACCTCTAAAACATGGTTAAATTCTCTGAAGACCATCTTTTCATTTCCCAAAAATACAGACTTCAAGAAGTTCCAGCTTTTTAGTTTCAAACCCCTCACATACACAAATCCACACGTAGTCAAATTTTTCGTGTTCTAGTCCTCAAAATAAACTCATTAGTAAAACCAACTTCGAATCGTTATATTTTTAAAAATATTTCTTGGTAAAATTCTCTTCGAGGTCAACAAAATGAACACATGCTTTTAGAAAATACCAACTTGGCCATTATTAAATATGAGGGTTGTATTTTTGTGTTTTAAATATTAAATTTGAAATACATTATTATTCACAGGATGTTTCTTATATGCCATGAGTACGTACACCTGAAAGATTATGAAAATAAACCAGAAATTCCTGAAAAATTTTGATAAAAATAAAATTTTAAAATTGACTTTTAAAAGTTTTTAAAGTTTTAGATGTATTTTACTATGCTGAATCCAAACCTCACATTGAAACTGAAAAATAACACACTTTCAGCGTACCAAATATCACAATTATATATATATAGAAATAATTTAGGTAGTTTTTTACACAAGGTAAGTTGATAAATACTAACGTATTACAGTTAATAAGATGAAATAATAACTTAGACTTTTATGCAAAGCCCAAATGATTATTTCAAATCGAGCTAGTATTTGATTGAAGGAAAATATAAGGTCTTGGCCAGGACTTCAAATAATCATTTAGGCTAATAAAAGGAGAGCGAAAGAAATATATATTATGATAAGTACCCAAAGTTGTTTCACATGAAATGTATCGAGTTTCAAGACATTTATTTCATATGAGGCCTGGCCTTTTTCGACTAGATGGTCAAAAACGGGTGTAGGTTATGGTCGTCCCAATGTATTACCTTCGGGTGGAGCATTGGGGACGTAGCCGCAGGTGTAACGGCCTTTACTTACATTATACAATAGGTGTGGTCGAGTTGGGGCACTCGATGCTCGAAAATAAGTTAAATTGCAAGTATTTCGTTTTCTCTTTATCTAATGCTTTCTGATTATTCAGGAAAGTTGTAATTTGGGTACTTTAAACTGTCTATGTAGATTGCATATATATAAAATAAATTGCTAACCAATAAAAATACCTAAATTATCACCTTGGTAACATGACAAACCACTTAAATGGTCGAAAGCTGCCACTATCTCCCTATATATCTTTTTATAAAACGTTGCTTACTTTCATTACAAATCCTACCTTCTAAACAGAATCTATGTTGAGCTTTGAGCCTTTCGTTAAAAGAATTTTATAAGAGAAACACTTATGGATTTGTTACATAAAAAAAGTGCTGCCAATTAAAATACCGCGCGAATTCAATGACCACCTTGAACACAACGTTGGAGCGGCCCTGTCAGCATCTGATCTGCATATTTGTGTCTTTAGCATTATCAATCTCTCCTAGAATAACAAATAAGTCAGTAATGAAAACCTTAATTAAGGTTTCGTGCAACTGAAGTTATTTTTGAATTGTATTCCAACGAACCTTTTCTAATTATGTAACCCTGTTTCATGGATCACTGAAATAGAGCAGTGTCGTCTGGAAATAAATTCTTGAACGCTATACATTCAAACGTTTGTGACGTTAACAAAGTTTCTCAGTGCGCTCATTAACTTGTGATCGGTGATAATGAACTGCTTTTCTACAGCACTTGGAATATCTTAAAATCTAACTTCATCAAGTCACGCTAGTGATTCCGCTTGACAAGCTCTCTTTGTGCAATTAACACTCAATGAAGTATTTTGTAGTGTCAGAGTAAACGTGTAAGGGCGCAATCTTTGGTAATTTGAAATGGTTAAAGCATAATGATGATTATCAAAGAGAGTTTTGAACAAAACGAGCTTGAGAGGTGCGTGGAAATTCGGAAAAGGGATTACTTGGTATGGACGGTTTCAGTACAAATTTTTCTATTGCCTGCTCGAAAGATTGATTTCTCATTTTTATGTTAATATCACACTTAATTAGATGAAATCTTATAAAAGCATCCCTGAATCAAATTCATTCTGCAAATAAAGCAGCTTGTACAAAATGTGTCAATTGATCTATCCAGTACGTTTGAGATTGTTGACAAACTCCTGAAATTTAATTTACAGTAAAGGATCCAATTTTATTAATATAACTACAGCGTATGTAGATTAAAAAACAATATTCATGTACTACATTCATTTTAGATAATTCCAAAGCTTTTGACAGAATTTATAATATTCTAATTAGCAAAATTGAAAGCTTTTAAAATACAGAACATGTAATATTAAATTCACAATATCTTGATGTCCTTCAAGGATTAATTCTAGGATCGCTGTTATTTATTTAGAACACCGACCTACCGGTTATTATTCAGCATTGTAAGGATTCCATGATTGTTGATAACACCAACGGTCTCATACAGTCAGCGACCTGGACGGTTGTTTCTGCACTGCAGGTAATGGCTTAATTTAAATTATTTTTCTAGCTATTTAAATGCCATTAAAATTCTGGTCCAAGCAGAAAACATACGAAAAATATTTAGAATTTGTTTTTAAATTTATAAAAACTCCGTTTTACATATTATATAAACATGAAGAACTGCGCATACGCGTAAGGAAACAACGTGAGCGGGAATGTGACAGAGAAGGAAAGAGAGAGTGAGAGAGAGACAAAGAGATAGAGGGATAATGGGGGGGGTGGCAGAGAGAGGGAGAACGTTTCTATATTAATTCCCTGCTTTCTATAGGCAGAAAAATCGACATAATAAACAGACCCTTCATGCTTTTTCAAATTTATGCAGAAGAGTTAATTTGCATACCTGCTTTGATACAAATTCAAGATTCTTAATACACATCTGTAGCTTATATGTGCATTATATCTTCATTAAAATATTTAATAAGAACGTTACATGCAGTGTTTTCTGAAGTTAGTCAAAATATATATTTTATATATAGTGCTGTGATTTTGGGTTACAGTCGCCCTGTATCAAAGGAAGGATGCAATGAATGCTTGCTTAATAGAAATTGTAAATTCGTGCTTTTTTTCTTCTTTGGTTAGCTCAGCGACAAATATGCTGTGGTTTTTACGAAAATGAGATGAAACAAAGAAATCTTAAGAAGCATTTATGCACCTCTATATATTTAAATACATCGTTCTTTTACACGCATTATCTAAATAATCTTTTACACACACATATAAATAATGCTTATAAATACAATTTGCAGCATCAGTTTAGAAAGAATAATTATCTTATTACTACTTACGTATTAAAATAATCTTCACTTAATTCTTGTTAATTAATTTATTT
Organism: Platerodrilus igneus; assembly: GCA_036346225.1. Classification (NCBI taxonomy): domain Eukaryota; kingdom Metazoa; phylum Arthropoda; class Insecta; order Coleoptera; family Lycidae; genus Platerodrilus; species Platerodrilus igneus. The sequence goes on from JARFIW010001381.1 coordinate 9,063,920, forward strand.
AATCTAACATTTTGTTAGCCTACTACCTAATATTTAAGCAGACCCGTCTACCACACCCCCTCCTCCGTTGTAACTTTTGAGTGTGTGTGTATGTTGTGTGTGTGTGTGTATGTTGTGTGTGTGTGTGTGTGTCTGTGTGTAACTGGGGGTTCGACCATCGGCAGCGGGATATTGGGGTCCTCAGCGTGCATGATGCCCGTTTGTGCATCGCAGCCGTCGGCAGCGGGAAACCGCGATAAACTCCCGAACACCCCTTGGGTGTAGTGTTGTTTGAGTGGTTGTGTTTGTGCGCGTGTGTGTGCGTGCGAGTGACGTGAGTGGGTTTGTGCGGGTGTGTAAGCTCGGTGGCAGCGACCCCCCTGCACCGCGACTATCGGTAGCTGGAAATCCCAGTACATCGAGAGAGGCGCCATGACGCTTGGATTATTGGGGGTGATAAAGGTGATATAAATATGCTAATTACAGGGAAGGACCAATTGCTTTTTGTAGCAATACCGATTGGCGGTGGAGCGGTTATGTAATAACTAAACAACTACACCAAACTACTTAATAAAGGGTATAAATACCTTTTATCCTGTGCCGCTGTGGGCAATAAACGTTCACACACAAAAGCTTTCGACGGACAACCAATAACACGCTCGTCCGGGTGATGGTGTCGCTTTCAAAGCTTTCATACAACCGGCTTCTGCAAGGGTTCGAATGCGACTGTCCTCTTCAACGCACTTCCACTGTCGGTATATAAAATGTTTCACTGAAAACTGTAGGATGCACGCACAAAGTATTTATTGTCACCAATTCCAATAAATGTTCGATGATGACGTAACCTACCGCCCACCAAATTCATAGAATTTTGAAAAGGAGGGAAGTAGGTTGGGTGAAGGAAATCACATGGGATTTGACCTTGCTAGGAAAACAGGTAACGAAAGATAGGGTGGTACACTACAGCGAGCGATATTACCAACTATGCAAAAATAAAAATATATATGTAAATAAGCAAATATGTAAAAATAATATACTACTATACATGTAAGAAATGTGTATATACATCTAAACATAAAAATAAAATTAAAATACAGGTAGCGGCGCTAGTTTGACCGAAGGTCGTTTTAATGTGCCATGTGCATTTTTGATCTGGGTAATACGTGCTGCCGGTAGGTCTCCCATAGGAGGAGTTACCAGGACCGGTTTGGTACGAAAACATCTATGACATAATGATAAATAATTTCTGATTGAATTTTTAATAGAAAGGATTCAGAAATTCTGTTGGATAAGATACGCTGTGGTATTAACACCGGGATGGCAATACCTTTCATGAGTTGACCGAATGATAAGTTCGGTTAATCGGTGCCGCTGAGGCAATAACGCAGGAAACTTTTCGAAATAGGAAAGCGAAGAATGTGTCAAGTGCCCACCTACTCTTAAGATGTTTTGTGGATCAACAAATGGAGTAAGTTTTCGCAAGCTTTTAGGTAACTTACGGTTTGCCTTGATCGAAGCTATTTCCTTTGAAAATGTAACATTTTGTACATGCCGGACGATAATCATGAGAGCATTGTGTAATTCAATGTCTGTTAAGGGACCCGTATGACGTTGAGCCATGGGTTTAGAAAATCTATAGATGTAAGCCACGATGCCTTGGATTTTATATAACGATGAAAAGCGGCTTAGTAAAATGTCAATGACGTTTGGATCTGTTTGAGCGACAAATGTTAGGATCTTCTTTTCCGTAGTTACCTCAGCAATTGAGGTTGACAATGTTGGTTGAGGCGGCCACGAGTCACTAGGGTAGTGAAGCCATTCAGGCCCCGCCCACCAAAGCGAACATGAAATAACCGCGCTTGGCATTAATCCCCGAGATGCAGGATCAGCCGGATTATGCGAAGATTTAATATAAAACCATCGGCTAGGTGCAATGATTTCTTGAATGTGGCTAACACGGTTTGCCACAAAAGTTTTCCAACGAAAAGGTGGAGAACGTATCCAAGTGAGAGCGACCGTAGAATCACTCCACGCTGAAACGTCGAAGATGTCAATCAAACCTTGATAAGAACGAATGGTAAAAGAAAGTAAATCGGTTAATAAAACGGCGGCACATAATTCCAAACGTGGAATTGAAATGCGCTTAATTGGAGCTACTTTTGTTTTAGCGGTTACAAATTGTACAGTTATTTCTCCAGTAGTTTGATTTATGAACTGAAATACACTACCGCTGCATACCCTACCTCGCTAGCATCGCAAAACCCATGCAAATGACAAGTAAAAGGATCCGAAGGGGTAAACAACGTGGTAACTTTAGTGACGATAATAACGGCAATTCTTCTTGATACTGCTGCCATTGAGACGAAATGTCTGCTGGTGGGATGTCATCCCAATTTAAACCTAACATCCACAGATGCTGGATTAGGCGTTTTGCAAAAAGTGTTAGTGGGGCTAAAAACCCTAATGGATCATATATTCTGGCAACTTGTGAAAGTATGTTGCGCTTTGTACATATTGGGTTTAATGGTTTAACCCGAAATGAGAAAATATCTTCTGTAGGTGACCATTGTAGACCTAATATTTTTTTTGATTCGTCAGAATCGAAATCGAGAGAAGTATATTGGCAAAAATCTGACGGAATGCCTTCCAAAATAAAAACTGAATTAGAACTCCATTTTCGAAGTTCAAAACCAGCCAAAAGCAAAAGTCGAATAAGTTGATCTTTAATTTCGCGGGCCGATTGTATAGAATCTCCACCGGCGACGAAATCATCAATATATAGATTTGACCGTATAGCCTCAGCGGCTATCGGAAACCTTTTGCCTTCGTCAATGGCTAATTGCTGAAGAGTTTATAATGCTAGATAAGGCGATGACTTAATACCATAGGTCACTGTATTAAGCTGATAAGTCTGAATGGGTTCTTCTGCGGAGAACCGCCAAATAATTAACTGAAACTTTCGATGTTCTTCGGTAACCAAAATTTGTCGATACATTTGGCGAACATCACAAGTAAAAACGAAACGATGAGAGCGAAATTTAAGTAAGATTGACGAAATGTCATTTTGGAGACTAGGTCCAGCCAATTGAGTGTCATTAAGTGACACGTTGTTTTTAGCCTTTGCAGAGGCGTCAAAAACCACACGAATTTTAGAAGTATGACCTTCCTCTTTAAACACAGGGTGATGGGGTAAAAAATAATTATCGTTCCCAACGGGCGGAGAATCGAGTAATGCCATATGACCCGCATCAAGATAGTCCTGCATGAAATTGTTGTATTGGGCGCGTAGCTCCAGTTGAGCATGCAATTTGCGCTCCAACGAAAATAGTCTTTTTTTAGCCATGTCAAAGGAATTATCAAAAACGGGCAAAGTATCGTTGAACGGTAACGCAACAATAAAACGACCGCTAGGTATAAGGCTTGGATGGCAACTCTTCTATCTCCCAAAACCGCCTTAGGGTCTGGTCGATAGGATCTTCTACAGAAGTAAAAATGCTTGGACAGTATCAGACTGCAAGCTTTTGTGGGACCAATAATAGTCCAACCAAAAATTGTATTTATGGCGGCAGGCTGAAGAAATTTGCCATGTATAACACCGCCATTGATGATGAACGGATAAACATCTGCTCCAAGGAGCATGTCAATAGTTCCTGGAGAGTTCCAGGTCGGGTCTGCAAAGTGCAGGCCGCATAAGTGTTCCCAATTATTAGGAACTTCAACGCTGGGTAATTTGCCATATATTGACGAAAACGCAAAAGTTGTGACTTCTAGAGATTTTTCAGAGTCTAACATAGAGCGAATGGTGCAGCTGACGGCACCCCTATTGACTGCTGAAGTTGTCTGCCCAAGTCCATAAATCGGAACTTGAGAACGTATGCGTGGAAGCCAAAGTTTGCTCACGCAATTGTCTCGAATAAAGCTAGCTTGGGAGCCAGGATCTAAGAGTACCCTGATCGGTTTGTATTTACCAGAACGATCTTGAACTTCCACAACAGCAGTGGAGAGTAAGACAGTAACCCCAAGATTTGAATTCGTCTGTGAAGACAAAACATTTGCCGGAATACGAGAGGCTGACTGCGTCCTATTGGCATTTTTATGCATAGGTGTAGCGATCGGTTCAGCTGAACGGCTAGAAGCAGATTGCGCTTCAAAATGTAGCAAGGTATGATGCGGCTTGGCGCAAGTTCGACAGGAATTATAAGATTTGCATTGCATGGACGCATGGTCTGTTCGTAAGCAATTTAAACAAAGGCGTAAGCGTTTGACAATGTCGAAACGTTCTGTCGGAGTTTTCTTTAGAAACGATTGACATCTGTAAATTAAGTGATTGCCCTTGCAAGAAGGACAATGGTGCGAAAATGAATTCTTTGAGTCACTGGAGCTACTTGGTGTATCCAGTGAAACTACGTTAGAAGAGACTTTTGGTTTAAATTGAAACGCTGAGGATTTCTTAGGCACTGATGTGTGAGATGTATGGACAGTCGTCGAATAAGAAACAGGTGCGGTTGAAGAAAAGGTTTCCAACGCTGCACATTGTTGAGTTAAAAATATCTCAAATCATCGAAATTGGGTATTTGCTTCGGATCCGATTGGAGTTCGAAGCGTTTTCTAGTGAACGGATCGAGTTTTTCTAAAAGACAATCGACCAGCATAAAGTTCCAGTGTTCCGTGGGAAACTTTAAGTTAGTTAGAACAGCAAGGTTCTCTGAAAAACAATCAATAAGTGCCCTAAGTTTCTTAGGGTCTTCTTATTTTAAAGGTGGAAAGTCTTTCATAGCTTTCCAATGCAAAGTTGCCAATAAACGCGGATTGCTAAATCGCTCACGCAAGGCGTTATAGGAAATAATAAAATTATCTCCCGAAATGGGTACCGATTTAATGATTTTCAAAGACTCCCCGCTACAGGAATTGATAAGGTAATTTAGCTTTTCGATATTGGACAGCGACGCGTTATTATAGACCAGACTGTCAAATAAATCGATGAAAGATGCGAATTCAGTTACCTCGTTATTAAAAAGTGGGAGCTTTAACGGTAACAATTTTGATCCCGAGCTGCTTGGAGCATTTTCAATGATTTGTGGTGCTTTCATTTCTTGCATCGTTTCGAGATGCAGCAGTATGCAATAATAAGCGGAATCTACTTCCTTCCGTAAAGCGTTGTAATTTAATAATTCTGCCTCGTCACAGGAGGCTAAGACAGCAACTAAAATTGTATTGAAATCTCTGTAAAGGTCATTTACTCCCCTTGTTTGAATAAGGAACAACGTTTTTAAAGTTGGGTCACTTTGTATAGCGTTGCTCAATTCCCACATTTCTATAATGCGTGCCTTAAGTAATTCGAGTTCTACTACATGTGCCTTCTTCGGAGCCATAGTGACTGTTATTTTGAAAGATCTACAATAAAATGTTGTAAAACGGTAAAGCTCAAGATGTGCGCTGAGAAATATTAAAATATTATGGGTTGTTGTTCAAGGCACGAAAAGGTAAGATAGCGTATAAACCAATAAATCACGTTTTATGACTATTAGCCTGCAATGTGGTCTTAAAACGAGACGTCGGAAACCTACCGGTTTGTCAAACAAAGCGTAAAGATAAGATTTACAGCTTACAACCCGGGCGGCTTTTACATCAAAGCTCACAGGAACGTTTAAACATGTGGCTTAACATATTTGCCGAAAGATGCAGCTTTACAACCTTATTACTCCTGCAAATGTATTAAATATTTTACATTGTAAAACGACTGAAAGGGTTGTATGTGAAAACTAAAGCGCGCAATGGCTTTTAGTGCAAAATAGCAAATTTTATATTAAGGATTTCTTTGTAATTAAAACGCTTGCTGGTTTTAATTACGGCGAAATCACTTAATTTAGTCTAACGAAAGTATGTAGCTAATATTGTACATATTTCAACCCGCTAAATATGGAGCTTGAACACAAATTTAAAAGCTAAAATAATTACTTAAAAGCTCGCTGAAATGCAAAATGATATTTAATTTAGGACATGCGTATTAACATAGGACTAGTTAATTCGGATCGACTTATAGGACCAATGAATTATTGGGGGGTGATAAAGGTGATATAAATATGCTAATTACAGGGAAGGACCAATTGCTTTTTGTAGCAATACCGATTGGCGGTGGAGCGGTTATGTAATAACTAAACAACTACACCAAACTACTTAATAAAGGGTATAAATACCTTTTATCCTGTGCCGCTGTGGGCAATAAACGTTCACACACAAAAGCTTTCGGCGGACAACCAATAACGCGCTCGTCCGGGTGATGGTGTCGCTTTCAAAGCTCTCATACAACCGGCTTCTGCAAGGGTTTGAATGCGACTGTCCTCTTCAACGCACTTCCACTGTCGGTATATAAAATGTTTCACTGAAAACTGTAGGATGCACGCACAAAGTATTTATTGTCACCAATTCCAATAAATGTTCGATGATGACGTAACAACGCTCGTTGCTCCTTCTCACCAGGACCGTCGGCAGCCGGATACCCAGGTATGAAAGAGGCAATGTGTGTATGTGTGTTATGCGTGTACGACCCGTTTCCAGTTACAAGAGGGGGAGAGGTTAGGACATTTTCTTACATTATCCTTTATTGATACTTAGTGCTATTTTAAAATTAGTGTTAGTATTAGTGATGAACGACTTATTCTTCTACCTAATCTACTCTTAACCTGTCTTAAATCTATTGCTAGTCCTTATGGTTAGACGGGTTGGGATTCTAATACGTGATGCATGCTTCTACATATTAAGGGTTGATGTTTGAGATGGGGTGGGATGTTTTTGGCCATCAAGAGCGAATGCTCTTGGAATTCCAAAAGATTATGTTTTAATCGTTGTTTTTTGTGTCTATGTTCTAATTTAGTTATTGTCGCCGTTCGAGGTATCTTTTATGTAGTGTTGTGGTTGTTTGTGCGATTGCGTTTAGATCTGGAAAAAACCCTCTCTCCATATCATTTCCTGCAGTGTTTTGTCTTGTAGTGTTAGTCTGTGTGTGTTGAGTTCATGGTGCAAGTATGGGCAATTGAACAATAGGTGTTCGGGTAACCGCAAGTGTGTTTTATTCTCATTTTCAGTCTATATGTTGGATATGGGCTGTGACCGGTCAGGTAATGTATTAGTCCTTGTGTTGGTATGAGGTGTTTCGTTTTTAGTATATCGTTGATGTTTGGTATCAGTGCATAAACCCTTCTACCGGTTGAGCTCTGATCCCATCGTTTTTGCCATTCAGCCAGTATGCTGTTTTTGATTTCCCTGCTACCACCCTGGGAGGGGTGTTAGTATATTTTCAAAATTAAGAATGTTATGACCTCAGAACAAGTAATAATAAACACTTTAAATATCTAAAGTACTCAGATCAACAGTATAATTACAATTTCTAATATTACCACTTTTTGCTTACTCAAATTGAAGCAGAATAAATACCTCTACTCACCACCACGATAAATAATCTTGTTCACTACTTACTGCTTTAATATATTGTTAAATTACCGGCTAACTTTATTCTGAGCCTAAGTCCCATATACCTCAGCGGATCCATCGGCCCTATAAAAGTACACAAAAAATATAAAGTAAATAAAGATTTGGATTGGCCTGTGGTATCTTTTACTTTTTTCCAATAATCACTATAAACATTTAACTTATAAATTTCATAAATAAAATATCAAAGGCCAAGTGCATGCATTTGGAGAACATTAATCTAATATATATTTTACGATACCAAACATGATTTAATTCGGTGGAACACCTTGATGTAAGTACATAATCCCCGGCTCAACTTAGCAGATAAGCTATAAAATTCCACGAACCTCAAGACTGGTGTCGTGTGCTTCTTCTGCTCCTGGTTATAGGAATGAGGATAATTGGGATCACCCCATAAATAGCACTTTCCCAAGAAGATAACTTTATAACTAGCTTCTAAACATAACTCCCAAAATCGAACTGAAATATCGAACCAACGATGGCCCAATAAATTCTGAATACCAAACTCCAACTTTAAACAATAAATTTTAACACGCCGAGTAAGGCAATTAATAACTTCAATACTTTTCGAGTAACGGAAAGTAAATGTAGTTAATACATCAATCAGAATTACGGTTAAAATATTAACAAGAACAAAACGTTAAAATTGCAAAGTATCTGAAATAGATAAAGGGTACAAGCATGCTCCTCTCGCACGAAATTGGTTATTTTACAAATCGGGAACAATCCCATTAAATACAATAACAAATAATTATTACTGTACACTAAAAACTCCACTAATATAATCCCGTAATAAATAATACGGATGACTTAATTTACAAATAATAAATTTGAATAATAATTAGGAAGAGCTCCAAACCATTCGTGCTGCTCTGTTAAGGTGTAAAATCAAAGAGAACATTTACTTCGAAAACAACTGATAACACGATTCGAATTGAAAACCACACCTGTCACATAGTCGTCGTTAATTTTAAGAAGGATTCAATTTACTATAAATATTGTTTTATACTGAATAAAAATATGGAACAAACTTGTACCCTATCGAAAAACTATTACTAAACTCGATACTCCTTAAAGAAGACTGAATATCATTTCTTACACATAAACGAAAATAAAATTTAATGAGATTATTTCACAGACGCCACTGTTGATTGCTAAAAGCTAATCTATCTTCATTATTACCTATTATATCCATCGCGCAATAACTTCAACTACAAATTTAAAACACAATGGCATTGATGTATCTAAACAGACGTAACCCTACAAAATTGTAAACATGAATCGTAACTGAAATTTAATTTAAACTATTCGTATAGTCTACAAAAACTACTTTGGAAATTCATTGCAAAATTATATACCTTTTTTAAATAAACAAATAATTACCATCACCCTCTTGTACAGTTATGAAACATAAAATATATTTACAAAACCATGTACAGAACGATTGCTAAATCGAGCTGTAACATCCCTTTGGTTGTGAGTGAATTGTCCGTGTTGAGGAGTTGTTGAAACTATTCGCTATCGTCATGTGTGAGGAAATATACTGCTGCGCGTTTGATGCGTAGGTCTAGGGGCATCAACCCAATCACGACGCCTAGTGCGTTATGCGGGGTGGTTCTATATGCTCCCGTGAGTCTAAGCAGTACTCCTCTTTGTATCGTGTTTGTTTTCTGTCTGGGTTTGAGTATGCCGAGGCGGTGCCCTCATATGCTTACAGCGTATGAGACCATCGCCTCTAGCACACAGTTTGTGTAAAGTCTTACACAGTTCAGTGGAATTTTGTAGTGTCTCCGCCAAGGTCGCTATGTTATTCATAATTGTCGTCGCGTTGACGCATACTGTGATTATGTGAGTCGAGTCGTCCAGTGTTGGCTTTAGATATTTAGAGGTTTTCGTTCGCTTTATTATGATGCTGTCTAGTTTTATTGTCGTGCCTCGTAATAACGTTCCTTTCATGATCAAATAGCTTGTTAATTGTTAATTATTAGAATACCGTTCATTTACATTTCCAATGCTCCACCTGTAGGTACTACATTGGCCAGGAGGCGAGTTTTTTGTTGCCTGGAAATTTAGAATTTTGCCGAACCCTTGCCGTTCCAGGCAAGGTAGGGATCTTTAACGTGCGTGACAACACTCGCACACGGGACCTCCATTTAACCTCTCATCCGAACGAGGGCGTAATTTTTGTGAAAAATGCTCACCTGTCATTTTTCAAACAGTCGGCCGTGTCGGGATTTGAACCCGGGACCTTGGGATCCGTAGCCTTACGCTTACTACATTGATCCACGGCGACGCCTTAATTATTAGAATACCCCAAAATATGTTGTGTAAGTCACAAAATTCTTTTTAAAATTCATTGAATAAATAACACATCCTTATATTACCCCATGTCTCAGTGGAGTTGGTTGACGGCGCTGAGCTGAAAATTTTGCAAAGGCCAAAACGTTTTGAGCTTTTACCTAAAAATTGCTGGAATAAATTTTTCATTGAGAAATAGGCAAAATAAAAACTTATTCTAGCTTAATCTACTTAGAAATACTCAAGTGTCCTATTGTGTTACAAAAGAAATTTATACTTGCAGCTTTGATCGTCAAATATTCTTTATATGCATTACTGCGGGAGAGGAAAATCAAAACTCTTCAACTTGATTACAACAATTCATTCATTAATTCGCGATTTGTCACCAAGTAAATGTAACGTTGAGTAAAGATTTGAACGCATAAGTTTGACCGATTTATAATATTGCGATATGCAATAAGTACCGTAGAAGAACTTTGTATAAATATGAAACTTATAAATTTGAGAAGTTTCAAACACAGAAGTTATCGAATGCGATTATTAGATGAAGCATCTTTTGTTTTGTAAAAATTCTATAATGGCTGAATGTTCTTCAACACAAAGGTTTCTTTAAAATTAATTAATTTAAAATAGAAGATACACTTTTGGAAACTAATATTCTAAAGGGAGATTTGAGATAATTTGGACAAACTGGTAAACTAGGATTTAACGTTAATATAAAATGGAATCAAAAGCTTTTAGTGCTGTTAATTATGAGTTGGATAAGCGCTATTTGATTTCGCAGGTATAAATTTAGATTTCTTTGTTTGTTAATTATGATAATATTTGAATATTTTGTAATTTAAATTTAAAATAGGCTTTTATTTTATTATTTGCAAAGAGGATGATTTGAATCAATTTTTGAGGTCGAAGTTCGAACTATTTTGACCTTTACTAAATAGACTATCTGTCAAGGATTTTTGGTCAAACACCTTAACAAGCGTGGAGTTAAAGGGTGGGCAGATTATTCGCCTGTTCGCGTATCTGTGAGTAAATATTAGGTAAGAATTTTGATTATTTTCTGTATAAACTGATATTGTGAATTGTTTCATAAACTGTTTTGTATGAAAGAAAAATGTTTTCAAATGTTTGTTTTCTTGAGATTGCTGGGTTTTAGTTTTATTTTGTAAATTCCATAACTTTCGTGGAACTAGCCAGGCAAAGAAAAGAAAAGGATGGTAAGAGAGAGGGGTCATAGCATTATTTTAGAAGCGAATGGAAGTTCGGCCGTGCCACAGCCATATATATCCATCGTGTTTTTATACTGTCTATGATCGCTGGGAAAGTATTTCCAGGAAAATTCAACAACATGAGATATTCAGACGCTAATGAATTAAACGACTAATTTTCTGGTTTTAAGACTTTACATACTTCAACCTGTCAATTGATCCAGACCTATTTTCACTACGCACCCGCTTACATTTATACAGAATGTCAAGACTGATCGCAGAAGCTATCACGTAAAAACAATTTTAGAGTAATAGTAGTTACGATCAACGACATTAATACCAAATTATTTCTGCACATTCTACATCTCAAAACCATAATCTTTTAAGATGCTGGAAATATAAAAGATTGGAATTGCGTGTCTTAGGACAAACACCACAGTGCAAAGAAATGTTCATATTGCGTTTAATCTACAACTTTACGTCTTCTTCGGATTTTCCTTTGCTTCAGTTGAGTCAGATTTGAATACGTCTGACTGAATACTGTACTTTGAGCGTTTCAGAAATCTTTTGCTATACATAAAAAGTGTAGCCTCTTGTTATTTTATATTTTTGGAATAAGCCTTTGAAGTGCTATATAAGTGGGACTTAAAAGTGAAAAACAGAAAGCTGTCAAAATCTAAGGGATTTATATAAATCCCTTCTCACAAAGGAAAACATTTTTACTATTTACGATGTTATTTCTACTAACGATGTTTCCGTTAGTGTATTTATGTTTTTGAAGTGCTTCAGTAGACTGTTGACAGAATACAGGTAGTGACAACATTTCATCATTCATATTTAAACTCAATCATGTAAATATTGAGGTTATTGTAGAAAGAATGTAAATTATTAACCCTTACCTACTACAAAATGACTCTGGTAAAAAATAAAATGAGTTCTTTATTAACTTAATTTATGGAAACGCGAACATTTGATCGATAGGGTTTTGAAGAGATAGGATAATACAGCGTTTGTGAAACGGTTAGAGTTTAGTGAAGAGCAGAATAGTTGAATTTGTAGATATATTACTAGTTGGATATCTCTAAATATGAACTGCCACTAACGAGATATTCAATATTCAGTTTTTATTTATTATTACATTGGTCTCTTGATAATTATACAGTTGACAGCGTAAGGCTAGCGCATCTGTTACTGTATTAACCGCTAACGATTTTTTAAAGCAATTGTTTACTCCAGACCTTTCCTTCACAAGCAGTTTCCTTGTTCTAAATACTCAAAAAAGTAAGTAATAGTGTAATGACTATTTTTTTGTTTGGCGATGAGTCAGGCACGCCAATGCAACTATTTTGACGTTAGGCGTCAGTGAAGCGATATTTAATTTTATTTTCTGGCAAGAATTTATTCTTGAAACTATAACTTCCAATACTTTCGAACTTCTCGATATTCGCGGTTTACTCTGGGAATTAGCCTAAGGGTAAGCAATGAGAATGGGCGTGGATATAACGTAAACTCATTATGAACAGGCATGGAAAGGAAAAGGGGGATTGAGCGCCACCGAATCTATTTGGACGATAAATAACGAAAGTATTCTATGAGAAGATGCAGAAACCCACAGGTTTTAATAATATTATTAATAACATACAAGTTATTCAAGACAACATCTCTGGAAACCTTTCGAAAGTATCTACCTCAACTCCTGCTATTGTGATCCTGAAAGAAAATGTCACACAATAAATTTTAATTAAAAGACACAATTTGTGTCTTACAACAAAAGAGTACAACGATACTTATAAACTAATCATCATGAAATTACCACACTAAAGGTGTCTTATCTAAAAATAGATATCAAAGAGAAATCACGTGTGTCATTTTTATAACCTTATACTGCTTCAGTATTCCTCTAATTACATTACTCATAATTTATTTTCTCGATTGTGGTGCCATTAAATTTAACTACTCATAAAATAAAAAGATTTAGAGTTTTGAACCAAAAATGTTATTTAAAGTAATTCCTTTTTTTTTAAATGACGTCACATGTATAATATTCAAAAGTAAAACTGATTTCTTAAGATTCGTAAATTTTCTCTCTACATAATGAGATCTTAGCATTTGGTGCTATTTTTAAAAATAAAATCTTTATAATCCAATTGACAGATCTGTTAGATCGGTTCACATATATTTTAAATAAGCCTCGCTTGTAGTATTTGTTACAAAAAAATTAAATATCATGAGCATTACATAAATTAAGAAAATCTTATATTTACATAGTACTGGAATGACACTGTTAATCTACTAATTATCAAGCATACCTATAATTAGACATTTTTAAGTGAAAGTAAACTTTATAAACTTCTTTATACAACCACATGTATATCTCACATGTCCCACAGAACAACTTTGGATTACTTAGAAAGAACAAAGTTTTCCTTTTTTTTTCTACATTTTGAACATTAAATAAGAAAATGAACTCGATATAAGATTATTAGAACACTATTACTTCTACTGCATTTTATATTAAAATCTAAATCCAAAATTAAGCCGTTCATAAAATTTAGTATTATTAACTTAATCCTCTCATAAAATTTGATATCATTAACGGCTCTATGGGTATTTTCAAAAGTCTAGAAAACGTGGTAACAAAGCTTCCACCAAAGCTAGTACAAAATAATCAAACACTCACCAGGAATTGGCTCCTATGTGAACGAGGGTTTTAAATACCTGGTCTTTGCATACGTAAGGAAACGTTATTTCTAAAAGGATTTCGATCCACAGACTTGGGGCTTCCTCTGGTTAGCAAAACCTCGCCGTTGGGAATCCCACAATAAACGACCGACATTTTCTCATCACGTTTTTCTAAAAAATGCTCTACGAACGGCCTCAAATTCTTCCATAACAAAGCTGCCTTCCAATAATAATTTCACCGCAGCGTTAGTTAGGTTTTGGCCTTTGGGCGCTGCCTTTTTTAAAAGTCTTCTTCCAAAAACTCTTCTAACAAATTTATTTACACAGAAATTACAAATTACAGGTACTGTATCAAACATATTCTAAGTTGAAATTAATTTTAAATTAACTAAATTAGGGCGAGTAGCCTGAACAATCAACAATGCAAAAGTTGTGAGGCTCAAGACTGACTGACTATTTTGGGCTCTCCAGGGTATTTATGTTGTCCCTGCCCCTCACGTTGCTTGTGTGAACTGAAAAGTTCATGTTTGCTTATTTCTTTATTCATTTATACAATACAAAGTAACAATCTTAATTCTAATAATTCCGGTTTTATAACCTACTGTGACCTGCACCTACAATGTCACGTTACGTCTGGAATACAATGTATTCACATTCGTTCTCATGTCTTTTGTCTAATTTCTATTAATCTTTTATTATCTATCCTTGAATTATACAATGTTTCAGGTTAACTCAAGATTCAATAATTCCATTTAATTATACATATGTTTGATTTGGGGGATATGTAACTCGTAAGGAAAATTAAAGATCCTTTTTAGCATAAGAATTACTTACCAATTATAATCTCACCGTTAACGGATGTCGAGGGCATGTAACCACGTTGTCACTACACACAGTGTTCCGGTCGCCTGGCCGGAGCCCGGAGAAACTTTACATCTAGGGCTCCCTCCAAAACGACAATCATCCTTTTGCCGACCTAAATTGCTATTCTAAGTCACCAGCTGGCACGTAAAAGTGCCGTCATCTTCTCATCTACCCGCTTCGCTAACGCTGTATTCGAGCAAGATGGCCGAGTTCTTCTTTTATACCTTCCACGTCAGAAACCGGTGATCTGTTTTAAGCGTCACCTCTGCGCAAACGCTATATTACTTAATGATTTTAAAAGTGGATGCAATCCGCCTACGAATTAGACAACACAAGTGACTTGTTCATAACGTATTTCTTGTTTAAGGGATCTTGTTCTTAGGGCAATTGATAAATCTAAAGCTAATTAAATGATAACAACGTTCTTTCCTATTATGAAATTGTTTCTTCTGATATTATTTTGCGAAATAAAAAAGATCAGATACCACAGAGCCTGTAACAAATAGAAGTTGCTACAAAAGTTAATACCACAGAATATACTTGTTACAATAGGCGTATTAGATGTAACGTTTACGTTTTAACCACTCTGTGTTGTTGTGTAATCATTGCCCTGTTTATTAATTTGTACCTAATTTTAATTTTAGTTTAATAAATAGCTTGCGGTCACCATCAGCATTTGAATGATTATACTATTTACTATTTTACACTGAGCTCAGTACAATAGTAAATATCAATAGGTGGCAAATATTAGTCATTAAGAAACCACTGAAAGACTTTGATTTAAGAATCAACTTCTGAAACGCGCACCATATTTTAGTTTATTACTAACTGCTCTGTATCTCATCAAAGATTCTACTAAATGTTTTAATTCTGGAATGTATTCAAATTGCGATGCGGACCGCTTAAGGGCATCAGATGACGTTTGCGACCTCAACCACTATCCTGCTATAGAGATGTAATGTGTTAAAAGACATTGGAACAAATAAAGTAAGGAATTGATGAAAGTGTGTTAAAAGTTATAGTGCGTGCAAATATAGGTGGGAACAAATTCTCACAATTGTGAAATGAAAATTTGCATAACTCAAGTACTAAATTTACGCGCATATAGTAAATACTGTAACAATGACGCCGCACAATATAGAGTTGAAAGGGAAAAGCTATTAAACCAACAATGGATTGATTAACAGTTACAAGGGTGTATTTAAGGAACTGATATAAAGCAAACAAAAGTGGTGATTCGATCATATTTTCCTTAAAACTAGGAGATTTAGAATAATTATAGTTAGATATGTAAACTGTACGAGCCGAGCCGATAGTTAAACCAGTTTGGATATTAATTAACAAATGATAGGAAATAAATTATTGGACCGATTGTTAAAATAAATACTTTTGAAATTTATATAAATATAAATTAAGTTAGTTTGTCAAATTTAGGGATGAATACAGTGTAATCGCCGTATTAGGAAAATAAATTAATGTAAACAATGCAGTAATTGTAGTAAATGGTATGTGCAGAGGCAGCGCGGTATATTAAGAATTCTCTGTAAATAAATATAAATAATGAAACTTAGATTGGACTGAATAGAGAACAGTAAAGAGAAGTTCGCTACAATACATTTTCTTAAATCATACTTTCTTAATGACATTACTATATCAAAAGCAATTGTTACGGTAAGTTATATTTCTTTTCTTTAGTTCTTTTACAAGCATTTCCTTTCTGGGTCTAATAATGTGTTCTACAGAAAGGAGATCAGTAGACATATTAGATGTAGGGTCTGCAATTCCATGATTGTGTTATGCAGCCATTTTTCCGCGTACCAACTGTACCTAATTTATTTCGAGGTTCATAGGCTAGTTATCATGAGCGTTACGATAAATATACTAATTACTATTTTAGTTTGTAGTTTGACAAAGCTCGAGTGATTCTCTTTAGTGTGATATTAGAGAAGCAATTATTGCTTGAGTTGTATATTGTGGTTAGAAATACGTTTTGATTGCGAATTAATTTGAATGTAAATATGTATTGGTTTGACGAGTTGATTTCAGTAGCGTATAGAGACTACGATGGGATTACGTGCGTATCCTTTGGGCGATACGGTATGGACATGACGAATAGTTGACCTTATGGAATTTTTGGAGGAGCACGGTGTTTCCATATGAAGTCTTTATGAGCTGCAATTGTGCGTTGTACCATTGTATTGTATTGTTTGTATTGAGTACAGTTCTAACGAACAGTCAGTTTAGGTCCCAAGTTGTAGAAGAGAAGCCAGATGCTATTACAATTAGGAAAAGGTATATTTATATATTATTTATATATATATATATATATATATATATATATATATTACTCTGAAACTTCGCTCTAAAAACAAGCGCTGGATCACTATTTCGAGCCCCACTGTTGGGTCGACAAAAATGCTCTGGAATTACCTGAAAACAAAGCCCCAGCGGTGGGTCGATATTAAATGCTGTGAACTTACCCTGGAAGAAGTAGGACGCCAAACCTCCGGATTTTTGCTCTGCTTCCTCAGGGATATTTGCCACGGCAGCTCAGTTGCTCTCAGAAAATACTACCCTACTATTCAAAGAAAGAAAATTCGACTACCAAAATTACATCACACTTTATTGTAACATCAAATCACTACCAAAAGAATCTTTGTCTTAACATTCTTAATTTACACCTCAGATATTTAACAACCATCTTCAATTTTAAATGAAGGCATTTTAAAATATCGTAATTTTAAAATTTGTTTATTTACATCTATAATTATTAAAAGTAACTGGGCTTATCCGTACATATTATTTTAAAACCCTAGGTTTAAACGAGCTCATAGTAAAAACGTTTCTGTACCTAAGTGCCAATTATTGCACTAAAAAATTACCAAAAACCCGTTTACTTTGTACAAAAACCAATATTATACACTTATTTTGTAATACATAATTTTACATAAATATATTTTGAAATAATTCCCTATCAATGGTAAATAATCAATTAAATGTCCATAAAATTCAATGAACTTCACCCAAAATGCACAAAATGTCATAACACCCAAACAATCACAACAGTTAAAAAGTTTTATAAAGTACAGTCATCAGGAATGTAGCACAACAAGACCTCTGCCCTGAAACCATCTCTGCCGTAGTCCTCCTTCGTGACTGCACGTACAGGAATCACCCCAAGTTGACTCCCTTCATGAGGAACAGCAATCATCCACCCAGATCTCTCTGCATCCAATATACGGTACTTCCAAACTAACGTACATCCGCTACTGGTCCATCAACGTCCAGTATTCCATGTTAGTGCACAATCAAGCACCTCCAACTAAAAATAGAAAAACATCTACTTACGTACATCAAGATTCGCTTTTCAAAATGCATTTTATACAATTCACGACTGGTATTTTAATCTTGCACCAACTTGTGCATATTTAATTTATTGTAATTAAAATCTCAAACTCACTAGTCGCGTAGCTATTGCAGTTCGAAGCTTGGCTGAAGATCGAAAAAGAAAGAGAGCGTTTACCGCCTCCTCTTAGTTTATATAGTATCAAAAATGCCCCTGAATCGTTTCACACCACACCATTAAACACGCTTTCTTGGTAAACTTTGTTAAACGGTCTACCGATTCCACAAACCCATGCACACAACAACACCTAACCGTCGTCTTATTCTACAAATCCAGCCATTAACCTTTAGCTATTCATGGTAAAATTGGCAGCCGTTTGCCAACCGTCTCGAAAATCTCAGAATTTTCAGTCACATACAAACATTTTAGTCAGAAACCCTCATTAAAATCTCCAACGGCTGTCAATTTCATGGAAGTCCCCCGACGATTGGCATCAACCCAAGCATCCAAAACACGCCTCTCTCACATGCGCAAATACGATCACCTCTTTCTAACATGCATCCAAAATTTTCTTTCCTTTGTCTTGTATGCTTCCTCAATTTTCTATGTCAGTTATCTGTTTCTTGTATCCTTGTCTAACCCATACGTTACATCTCTTTAGCTTTATACCCGATGTTTACAAGTTCTATTCTGCCCTACCAATCTACACTATCGTCTTTCTCGTCCTTATCTACACAGTCTAATAGTCCTACTATGTCCGTAGCCTTCTACCGTACTTCTCAATTCCCTTCCAAACCGATGTCTTGTGAATATACGCTGCATCTCAGTCTTGCTTATTTACCTTTAAAACTTTCTTGTCCTACAGACGTTTCAAAGTCAATGTCAACTAACCATATATTTTTCATTCTTTGCTACCTTATGCAAAACACATGTATGGAACCTTCCAACATCCTATCTAACATAGACCTGCTGTTCATTTTTAACGATCTTTTTCTAGAAGCTTTGATACTTGTTTACAGGTTTTTAAATTAATACGCCGAATGTATTTACAATCCTAAACTTTACTACAAATGTTTCGTTTGCTGCACGTTCGTTCTTAGAAACTCATAATCGTTAACTTGTTTCTTGCCAACACTTTTATATCTTATACTAATATCAAAAATATAAATGTTCCAGCTTCATATTACCCTGCACTAAGTTATGTACATAAATCGAATAATTACACTCTGAATATCTGTTACTTGATATCACTAAAGAATTCACCTTCTTCAAATTATTGATTTTTATGTCACAAAATGAAAAGCTTTCTTACTAATAACTTTACACGATACTTATACATTTCCTATATCTAATAATTGTAATTACTTTTTACCCTAACTCTAAAATGTTTTAAATTATTGCATACCTTCTATATACATGATGTACCCTGTCATAAATATTTATCTGACCTGTCTACCATCGGTTCTACCCTAAAAATCCATAGTAATATATAAACTAGGTAGTTAATTACACAAGGTAAGTTTATAAATACTAACGTATTGCAGTTAATAAGATGAAATATTTTAGACTTTTATGCAAAGTCCAAGTGATCATTTCAATCGAGCTAGTAATTGAAAGAGGAAAATATAAGGTCTTGGACAGGATTTGAACCTGCATCTTAGTTAGGACCATGAATTTACCAATTACGCTACCGAGACCGATGACGACAATGGGGAAATATACAAATTTAAATCGTGTACACAACTTTTTTTCAATCAAATCTGACATTGTCAAGTTTTTGACTTATGTCAGTTATAGACAGGAAACAGCGCTCAAAATTAAGGCTGTAAACCAAGTTGAAATATATAAATATTTTAGGTAGTTAATTACACAATTGACAAAAATGCCAAAAGTGTATGGTTACATCATTAATTTAGATTTGTAAAATTTCTCAATTGTTATTACCAGTCCCGGTAGTGTAATTGGTAAATACATTTGCCGCGAAAGCTGAAGGTACAGATTTACATAATAAATGTAGGTAAATTTATAAAATTAAAATGTGCCATAAACGCACGTCTTGTACTAATGACGGTTAAAAACGGAAAGCCGTTTCCTGTAAATTCACCCGTTTTTATTGTACATGGTGTAGTAGTTATATTGAAAAATACATGTTTTTTAGAATATTTTCATTTAGGGTAGACTTTAACTTGAAAATACGTACACGTTAGTTGTTTACTATTATGAATTATTATACTTTATTTCGACAAAAAAGAATAATCCATTGGCGTGGGGGTTATCAAACAATTTTGACCTATACTTCCACATACTGTATTTCATAAAAATTAAAATTTATAATCATTTCTCGTACAATTTGCCACAGAAAAGGTACTCTTGGTTAATCTCTGTAAAGCTTTACATTTTTGAGATATTTTAAATTAAGTCGTACTCATGTATGAAAACAACGTATTATTAATTCTTTCAAAAATGCAAAAGTTTATTTTATAAATTTGAAACTGGTATCTGATTTAAATCAAATACAGTAAGTTGACAAACTTGTACATATTTCGTAAAAATAATGTTTCATTTATATTAATTTTACTATTAAAATACAAATAATTACAAATTGTTGCTGAATCTAGTAAGTTGCTCTCACTCTGTGTAGTTGTCAAAAGCTATACTCGTTCAGCTTGCGTATTTCTTATTATTTTGATAATAATCAATGTTACCATAAACATTCTCTGAATATGCTGACATGCACTTGAATTATTTTACATTCATACTTGCAAACCATACTAATTAAAGAATGTAGTAAAATTTTTACGATCTCATAGATTACAATGACAGCTAATTAAGATAAGAAACACACGTAAAATGAATGAAATTACAGTTAGCTATTACATCATCTTCATTAGTCATATCATTTAAAGAGGTGTAGAAATTCGAAAGTCTGTGACGTATTGACTATTATATTATTTAAAAGCCGGTAAATAATTAGGAAGATTTATTCATTCACCACAGTTACTTATTGGATGAAGTTACTAATTGTCAGCTCCAATAAAAGTTAAAAATTAAATTTTGGTACCAGGTCACCTCGATATTTTAATATTTAATAAAAATAAAACACTTTCTGAAACGGAAGAAGTAGAACTTGGATATACAAAAATTCATTTTAAATAAATGAATTTTCCGATGCAGTCATGGAAAAAATTATTCTAAACGGAAGTAGTCTGGGAATGGAGATTATGATTAAAAACCTGCTTTAACGAAGACATGAATACCTGCCGGATTTGATATTTGAAACGCAAGAATAACTTTAATTATTCTTTTAAAACACATTTCGTAACATAGTTACTTTAAGTAGAATAAGCTCGCACAAGATTTTTTTGGGTGTTTTTATGTAAATAGATATTGTAATGTTGTTTTGAAAACAAATTTGGATAAGGTTTGACTACTATAAAAGGTTTCTAAAAGTGATATCTGATCAGTTAACGCTTTAAAGTTTTCGTTTTTCAATTATCCATAACCAGTATTAATATCTGTTCATAGTGTGACATACATAAGAAAGTTTGAGGGAGATTACACAGTGTGGAAGATCCAAATGGAATAAATTCATTATATCGGTAACTATACATATTTATAGAAAATCCAGAAACACATCGATTTTCGATTATGAATTGACATCCTGCAACGACAAAATTTGATCTCTACATTGAATCGCTTAGAGTGACAATTACAACCTTCAATTTTTTAAATGGGAAATATGGGCTTGTGATATATCATTTGAAAGGCCTCTTCATTTTGTATTCAAAAATGTTATTGATTTTCACATTTATTGCAAAACTGAACAAAAAAAATTAAATCATCCTATTATCGAAATTCGCTATAACACACTCAAAAACTAATTAGTAATACTGTTTATGTGTTTATCTAAATCAAGAGGTTTAGTTTTGTACACAATACTCTTAACATATCTCCATAAAAAAGAGTCTAATAACGTAGGATTAGGTCATCGTGCTGACTATTCTGTCGATCCTCGCCTCCCTATCCACCGATTTGGAAATATTACTGCTAGACATTGCGTTGGTAATGTGGCAGTGCTCCATCTTGCTGGAATCATATCGTATTCGCTGGAACTTGAGAGTTCCCTGGATCAGAACATAAATTTGCCAAAGTTGGCACGGCATTATTTTAGAGTAGTGCTAAATAATTATTGCCATTCAAATTGCCCTCAATGGAAAAGGGACCAATGATATGGTTTCCAATAATCCCTGCCTAAAGATTAACCTTTTGAGAGTATGGCGTATGTTCTTTTCTCATTCAGTGAGAATTTTCTATTGAACCAGTAGTGGAAATTTTGACGATTAGCAATAATGAACAAGCACGAAATAGGCTAGCTACTTCCATTGGTGTTTATGG
The DNA here is from genome assembly GCA_036346225.1 of Platerodrilus igneus. Classification (NCBI taxonomy): domain Eukaryota; kingdom Metazoa; phylum Arthropoda; class Insecta; order Coleoptera; family Lycidae; genus Platerodrilus; species Platerodrilus igneus. Next base: position 9,086,183 of record JARFIW010001381.1, read on the forward strand.
ATTATTTCCGTAACCAATCGTCTGTTATTTTGTGCCTTTCTCTTAATCTAATCATGTTTTTGAATTGCAGTTAACGAAATTTAAACGTCAAGTATAACACAGACAACTACTCTTATGCAGTTATAATCACACAACAATTTACTAAAGCTTTTTAAACAAAACTAGCATTGCCATAGTAACGTTTTATGTCTTTTTAATTGATACCATCTAACAAAAACATCTGTGAGAACAATAACATTTTTGAATAGAAAATGAAGAGACCTTTCAAATGATATATTACAAACCCATATTTCATATTTAGAAAATTGGAGTTTGTAACTGTCACTCGAAGGGGGTTCAATATAAGGATTAGATTTTTTTGTTGCAGGATGTCAATTCATAATCTAAAATTGACGTGTTTCGGCATTTTCTTTAAATATATACAGTTACCAAAATAATAAATTTATTCCATTTAACTGTTCCACACTGTACGCTATCTATAGCAATTATTAGTAGTTGTAAAATGTTATGATTTTTTACACTTAAGTTATAAAATTGCATTTGTAGGCTTTCAGATTGATATGTAAGTAATCTTTTTGAACAGTTCTTAAAGAAACATGTTTGTGAAGTAGCGATTGTTATAATTTGAACGATTGTTTCCAAATATTTTTGTCATTAAAAAATTTTTGTTGAAGTTTCGTTGCTTCATTACATTTAACCTATCATTCACAGCAATATATAATATGTTATGATGATAGGGTTATTTAGGGTTATATAAGATCACAAGGGAGGAATATTTCATGTAAATATCGTAAAAACCACGAAAACCAAACATTTAAATCATAAAATGTACATAATTCATGCACAATGCTAAAAGCAAATACAAATCATCCTGTATATAATCATTAACAAGCTACAATTAATCAAAGGAAGCTTATTCAGTAATAATTTCACCACGTTCATTAAAATAAATCATTGCAGAAATAATCCAATCATCTTTAGAACATTAAAACATTCGTAAGCTTAAGAAACAAATTACAAATTTAACAGATTTGCAGAAAAATAACCGTGAATTGAAATCGCTTTCAATTTAAACGCAGTTGCGTAAAGAAGTCATTAAACGCATGTAATGTATACCATTTATTAAAGAATCCCAATGTATAATTCCGATTACGTGCAGTTTGAAACGTAAACAAGGTACCAGACTTGGTAAAATAAACATATTAGATAAAGCATGGATATTAAAAGCAAAGGAGTACGTGCCATTTGAAATGTATATGAATTGGCATATTTAATTAAACACAACATGGGCAAACAAAGTATGGATATTAAAATTACGATTACGTGCAGTTTGAAAGGTACATGAAATACCATTTGTTAACGAATCCCATTACAAAGTTACGAGATACTTGACTTTTAGAAGTATATAGAATGCAACATTTACTAAAACCCAACAAGGTGCAGATATAACACATTGCAGATTAACATAATTGAAACACCTTTTCCTCGGACTAACAAACGATATTGGGCTGTCAACCAATGAGGACGCGGGCAACATCAAAAAGGAAATTGTCTATAAGACGAACCGGAGCAGAAAAACGACATTGATTCCATATTCGACGCGCCGACTGTAATAATTGAAAGAAAACTCTTACGTAAATTTTAATTTAGTGAACGACAAATTGAAAGTTATAATTTGATAATTTTAAAAGCGATTGAAAGTAACATAAATCAATAATTTTAAGTGAAACAGTAAAGTGCGTGTTGAAGCAAATGTGTATAAAATTCTGCCGTTGAGACAAGCGTAAGTCTAGAATTAATTAATACGTATAATCTTAGCAATTTATTGGTTTAAGGGCTTCAAGTAATTCATCCAAGTAACACAACCAAGTAATATATTCAAGTAATACATCCAAGTAATATATCCGAATACTAAACTAAGTCACGACGTTAATAATAAAATAAATCACGGCGTTAGTATTCTAAGTTATTGGTATAAAAGGTCAAGCTACTGGGTTAAAACTCTAAGGTTAATACTTCAAAGCATTGTGGAAACGACTCCGAGTTGCTGTTGAATATTCCAAAGTACTGGGTCAACACGCTAAGCTGACGACTCCAAACTACTAAACAAACGACCTATTTGGGCCAGGAAGCTCCAACGAGAGAAACAGAAAGAATATAAAGTCAGGATTATCTTTTCAATTTATAGTATGTTCCATTTATAATTTTACATAATTGGTGTTTTCAGAAGTAAGCTTAAAAGTTGCATGTACTTTAAATAATTTGTGTAAAAGGTCAACAAAATTTAGTTAGTACGTAAAGATATGTTTTAAAATAAAGGAGATATTTCTTTGAACGTTCAACGAAACTATCCGTGGTAAAATACAATATTTTTTGCTGGATTTAATTAATAAAAAAGGTGTAAAAGCTAAATATTCGTAAAGAGCAAGTTTGATAGGAATATTTTTTTAAAATTTGATTTAAAAGTTCTATAAAAAGTAAATGATATTAAAAAGGCACACATTTGTAAATAGTAATTTTATTTAGTTAATTATACAATTTTTTGTGAATTTAGTTTGTCTTATGCGGAGATATTGAGTATTTAATTTCAAATTATTTTAAAGGCATGGAGAGATGGTGATCAGCAGGCAATTGATTGTTGTACATCTGGCGAAGGGCGATATCACGTCAACCATAGGGTGACGTGATATCGCGTTAACCATAGGGTTGACGTGTAAGTGGCAACGAAAGGTCATTGAAACCCCAATTTTACAAATAAATCCCACCAAAATATAAAAGAATCCTGAAAAAACAAATTTCCGTAAATTTATGGTTAGCCCTGTACAATACGAGCGTACTTTTATTCATGGAAGTACAAGCGGAAAACCAAATTCCCAGTGTATAAAATCACCCTGTATGATATAAGCATATTGTAAATACATAGCAAGTAATGTAAGTTGTATATGTAAAAATAATTAATTATAAGATACCGTAAAACGCATTTAAATACGATCGCAAATCGATCAATTTTAAAGATAAATACAAAGCCATTTATTTTTACTCATTTTAGCCTTTCATTTGCTGTAAATATGTTACGTTAATCGTGGCAGCCACGTTGGGCGCCAAATTTATGCTACGTTGGCTCGTAGCCGTGCATAACACAAAGAAAATCACGGAATGACCGGGCTCAATCGGAGATTAGGGGGGGTTGTAGAAAGCAGACTGATATATAATGTATACGGCGGTAAGGAGTTAGTAACAGTACCTGCAATAAAAAAAAATTAGAATAGCAAACCTGACAAAAAAAAAAAAAAAGCATAGCAGCAATGAAAAGTCTAAATTATTCAGTACTTTGTAGAATGTAAAAAAAAGAAACTGTTTGCATAATCTATATAATATAACAACGGTAAAAGCAATACAGAAAAATGTTTAGTACAAAGTGAGGTAATATTGGGGAGTAGCAGAAACGTTTCCTCACACACCAATTAAACATATATCAGACAAAATGTTAATAAAAGATAAACAGATAAGACACAATTGGTATGAGTAATTCAGTAGTATTGATTTTTCTTTCTTTCTTTTTTTTTATGTTTTAAAATAGCATGCAAGTCTATTGTAAAAGGTATCAGAACGACAAAGATATGGTAAAGTAACGGATAGATATTTAAAGTAATGACCAGTAGGAAATAGTTCAACTTACAAAAGTCCTTCAGCAACGCTTCCTTGCAACTGAAGTGTGGGATTCACGATGTCCTGCACTAACAAAGCACTTCACCCTTGACTGTGAGGGTGTTGATGGAACTTATCACACGTTACCCTAATCACACCTACGTATTTCACTGGTGCTGGCAACAGACATTATCACGCGACGAAACTATGTAGCATTGATAAAGTTCTTGTTAATTCTATTTCCTGAGACAATAATTTCGACATATTTTGTAGCACTAGTTTAATTTCAACTGGGACCAAATGTATATTATTTTCATAAACATCCAAAAAGCAGTGAGAAACTTCAACCAATACCTTTGTAAACCGGTAATCTGTTATATTTCGCAAATAACGAAATTTGCGCAAGCAATGATCTGTTTTAGATTCATTGGTGTTAAAAAAATGCAGAAACTACAGTATCCACTGTATTTAAATAATCCAAAGTATGCACTAATCTGATAAAACAAAGGGACACTCGACTAGATCGCACACACATTAATCCTAAAGAAAGAATCGGTCAGTTTAGCAAGTTCTACGACTATTATTTCACAAGACAAACAACTAAAAACCACAAACTAGTAAAGCACGCGTAAGCAAATAAAACCGTCCGTCAAATGTTCCGTAAGACATTTATCTCACAAGAAAAACAATTAAAAACAATTAGTAAGGTACGCGTAAGCAAAAAAAAAACCGTCCGTCAAATGTTCCGTAAAACACACGTGCCTCGAGTTTAACAAGCTTTACCGCTTTTATTTCCAACAGAAAATCAACTAAAAACATGCCGTGCTTGTTTATGAACAATACGAAATTGATCCCGCATTAATTCTCGCTATTCTCAAAGCAAAACGAAACAGTATTTTCAACGTAATTCATATCTAGGAACCAAGAACAAACTAAAACTGCTGCACTCTAATCTGTTTATATCAACTCGTTGTTACCATGAACTCTTGTCGACTCTTATCTAGACTGGTATATCCACATAAGCAACAAAATTTATACGAATGGCAAGACAAGAACGATGCACTCCACTCAATATAATACGACGAATTCGCCAACGGGTTAATAAATATTAAATATAGAAATAGTAATTGCAGAAAGGTATTTACTAATTGAGAAAAAGCGTAAAATGTAAAACTATTAAAATGCCCGTTACAAATAGCATAAAATAGTACTAGCTTTACGCATTTAGCATAAAAATAAATAATTTCGTGTACTTAAAAAACCAATTCTAGTCCTAATTTTGTATACCGAAACACAAAGGCAAATATTTTCTATAAAATACGACCCCTTTTGCATTCAAAAGCAATTAATTACCCCGTAGATTACAGAAATTTATTTTAAATAAAGAATTTTCTAGAATATTAGAAATATAAAAGGATGAGTCATCGGTATTTAGAACTACGTAAATATCTAATTAATAAATAAACCATTTTATTCTAAGAAGCGGCCTGGAACACTAAAAACCCAGAAAATGTAATAAAATTAATAAGAAATATTTATGATCTTTGCATTCAATGTAGGATAGAAGGAGACAGCAAACATTAACCTAGGGTGTTAAACAGGAACAAACAGCGCACGTCACGGATAACTGAAACCAGATAACAAGGTAATAAAACGCCGCGATTTTAGACGCTAATGAATTGTTCTGGGAAACATTGCATTGCAATATTTCATACTATTCTAGTAACATTCTAGAAAATAGGAAGCGTTTATTAAAAGTGGAAATTGATTCAGTAGATTTATTCATTAGATTGATTCGATTCGTAAAGTTGATCGAGGAATGTTATTTTAAGTCGCGGGCTGTTGCTTTGCGAATATGATATTTGAAATATGTAGTAAGCATACCTTAATTTAATAATTATTTTTACAATGAATATAGAAGTGATGTTCTAAATGCAAATTACATAATAAAAAAATGGAATTTATTATTTACAATAAAGAGGGAAAATTCTTCAAGATGACGCCATTTAAAAAATGTTTATGAATAATTGAAAGGAAGATTTAAGCTTTTTTGGTAACTGTTGTTTGAAGAGGGGATTTTAAATATGGAAAATCTTGTAAGCTGATTTGACGTTAATTTAAAATAAGAAGATTATTTAATTACCAGGAGCGTTTTTGTGGATTCTGCAAGTATTACTTTTAGATTTATTTTTAACTAATATTGGGGAATTTCTATCTAGTTTAAGATAGTCCCAATAATTTTTTGTAAGGGATTTTACCAGGAAAATTTGTGATCGAAGTTCGAAACACTCTGACCTTATAATAGATTATCTGTCAAGGATTTTTTGGCCAAACAAACCTTACAAGCGCCGTAATAAGCATAACCAGGTAAACCATAACAAAGGAATTTAGCTCTGTAAATTTAAAATAAGGTAAGGAACAATTTGTATATAATAAGTACTTCTTAGAAATTATTTTATGTTTGAAGGAAACGATGTTGTAAATGCTTTTGTATGAGAGAAAATATTTCGTACTGCATAAATGCTTTGTGATATTGCTGTTTCATTTCATTTTGAAAACTTTGCCAATTCCGTTGAACTAGCCAGGCAAAGTTAAAAAGGAAGATAAGTGAACAATTTAAAGTTTTACAAATTGCTGTATCTATATCACGGTACTCTTTCAGCGACGCTCTCAACGCGGGCCTTACCACATCAATCAAGGAACGAAGCGTTGCAGTGAGGATTTGATAACACCATGTTATTCAAAATTATACATCAAATTCCACTTCCATTTTTAAAATAGAATTGATAGGGTCTGCAAATGAATAATGAAATTTTTGGTTTTCTGTATACTACTTGAGAACAGCATGAGATAGTATTAATTTTTTAAAATCATATTAATATACTCCTAAGTTGACAAGTTTTTTCCTACTGACTTTATATGTATCTCTTACCGTTTTTGACATAGTAATGTTATCCCTTCGTATATGAGACATTCTGTATTATGTATTGAGTTACCTACAATAATTGCTTCAACTAGGAATTAACTGCACAAAGCTTATTCTCCAAAAATATCCTAAAGCGCTATAAAAATTCGGATTCAATGCAAGTTCCTCTATTTTACTAACTGCAGAGAGCTTTACTAAAACACGCAGATTTTTTAAAATAGCTGAAAGCTACAATTATTTGTATAAGTAGCAAGATTTTATAAGCTCACTATAGCTGTTTGTCACTTGTCTACCGAACTTAATTGTGCATGTTTTGAACTCTCACAAGGGATGTATAATTAATGCAGTCAAGTATAAGTGTTAACGCTTAACTAATAACTCATTTCGAAGAGTTTTCGCATTAGTTTACAAATTAAATTATCGTACCGCTTTTATATTTGTGAAAGCTTGATAAGCTTCTAAGCCCCGGGATAGCAATTACAGTTGCTTTTCAGAATGGTGCTGTACAAATCCTAAGTAGGTTTATTACAGCGTGATAGGGATAATACACTTCAGTTGGTTGCTATACTAATTCTCGCCTAAAGATTTGTAAGTGTGTTAAACAATACACTTCATTAGTGCTTTTGAAAACAAGTTTGCATTACTCAAAATATCTTTGTGTGAAATTAAAGCGATTATGTAACTGGCAGATATGATGTTCTTAATCTTATACATGCTTTCTCTAAAAGCTTTTTGGAGAGATCTGAATTCATGCTTCTCGTATTACATTTCATTTTGAACGAAGTTTCTTACATACGTATAACAAATAGACAGTGCTACGCCTAACTATTCTAAGTGCCATGTTTGTCTTTTCTGGAGAAACTCATTTAACTTCATAAATTTCTCTAAAATCATTGTATAGTTTTTGGTCCGATCTTCCAATGGTTTTGCTAAAAAATGTTACCAAAATTCGTTTTATATGAACATTTGAAAGTTTAAATTACAATGTTAGCTAATACACAAAAGAATGGCGTTTGCTGGTATTGCTTTTTAGATTCGAAAATGCTTTCAAGATTCGAAAACTAGACTACCAACAAACTGTCGCTTAGGAGACATTTGCTAAAAGAATATTGCAGATTAGATAGAATAAAATTTAGGGCTGCGCGAATCCTACTTTTTTCGAACTGAACTCGAACCGACGCTTTGTGTTTGGTTCGATTGGCTCGGCAATTCGAAGGGCTCAAAATAAATTTTATTTATGGCATAAATGCACTAATGCAAAAATTCTTCAAAAAACTTTATTTAGAACCACTAAGTGTTAAAAAAATTATAGTTTTAATAAAAAGTTTTCTGAGGTCAAAATCAAGTTGTCCATTGAAGGCATCTATGTCTTCTTTAATTTGGGATCACCCAACAACTTTTTGTGAAATTACTTTGCATCTTTGGTGATAAGGAGAAGTAAAAATTTCAGTTCATCATCTTTTTATCTGATATGACTTCCTATTTGGTCAGTAACGCAAGTCATTCATTCAAACTCCTTCTGATTTTGAATGATGGTTTTCTCCGATTCCTTTCTAGATTTATTTCTGGAGCTTCATCACAGTAAGAATATTTAACAAAAGATTGTAATAACCTTCTTTTCTAATTTCAATTTCTTGAAATTTGCGCCAATTAATCTTATTATTAAAGATATCTACCTTTCTATTGACAATGTTTTTTTCCAAATTGTCGATACTATAAAAATGATCATATATATTTGTAAGGCATTCATTTAAAATGAGTACTTTATTAATGACACTATTTTAGAAACTGTCAAATAGTTCATATATCATTAATGTAACATTGAACCTTCCGTTGCTGCAGATACAACAGTTTTCCCCCTTCGATTGAATTGCCTCCTTTCCACTTAAGTTGATGTAATTCATTCGTTAGAAACCTGATTACACTTCTCATCGTGCCGTAATCTCTTTGGCTTACTCACCTGTCTTTGTGATCGACGGCACTCAGGATTCGGCGTTGATTCCGAATCGATACTTTCGCTGCACTAGGCGTAATCGTATTTCATTTTGTCCTCCCATGATGCTGCGATGGGTCCAATACGATGAATTTGGTTGATGTGTCGCTTCCACTTACGACCGTCATCCAACTTTACGTTGTAGTGCAATTTGCCCAACACTTCAATGACAGTGCCCAATTGTTATTTCTTTGATCCAGTGTAGTCGCGGACTGATACACATCGTTGTACTTGCGCGTCCGATTTCATTTCATGTTCGACGTCCTGTCCGGTCCGGAAGTCGGTTTCGGCATATTAATGTCCATACGTGAACGTATTTTTTGTTTGAACATTAGCTATGTTGGTGGCGCACCCGACCTTGAATGCGGTGTACGTCTATAATTCAATAAAATATTGCACAACACTGATGTTTGAATACTTGCAATTTACCGTCTCCAGTTTATTTTTGAACGTCTGTACATTCCGTTCCGTCCATTTGTAGTTACATGACCGTTCATCTTTATAAACAATCGAAATTCTTCGGATGTAAAGTGGGGTCCGTTGTCACTCACAAGAACCTCCGGAAATCCAAATCTCGAAAAGATCTCATATTTTTTGATCGTCGTTGTTGTAGTGATAATCGGAACTACTTAAATTTCGGGCCATTTTGTATATGCATCGATGAGAACAAAAAAAAAACAATTTCCCATGAATGGGACCGCAAAATGAACGTGAACGAGTTCAAACGTTGATTTTGCCGCTTCCTAAACATACGTTGAAACCTTTTTTGGATTCATTCGATTTTGTTGCCCACAACCTTATACCATATTTTCTATGTCATTGTCCAACCGCGGCCACCAGCAGAAACTTCGTGCCGACGCCTTCATTTTAGTAATGCTAAAATGTGCAGTATGCAATTCCTCTAAAACCTGTTTGCGCAATTTCATTAGCAGTATAGTCGCACGCCTCGTAGTAAACAGCCCACGTGTACTGTAAACTCCGTTTGATCAATATTGAAACGAGCCTCCAGCCTAACTAACCGGCCTGAGCTCAGCCTATTTATCAATTCTTGAACCACACGGTCCTTCGCTGTTGCATTTCGTAGTTGCTCCACAGTTGCTCGTAGTGCTTCGATCGCGTTAATTTCAATTGCTTCGGTCATTTTCATCTCGTCTACGTACATCATTAGTAATCGAAAGAGTGCATCAGCGTTCGAATGATCAGTTGATTTGCGGTATCGGATGTCATAGTCAAAAGATTGCATGAATATGGCGTAGTTTTGCATTCGTGTAGCGAACAAGGTCTGTAAGCCCTTATCCGGTGACAAGATTTGTTTCAGTGGCTTTTGTCAGTGACCAAGTTGAACTCGAGAGCGTACATGTATTGATGAAATTTCAGAATGCCAGATATTATTGCATAGGTCTCCCGATCGATTTGTGTGTAGCCCTGCTGATCTACCGATAGCGTTTGAGGCGCAAACTGTATCGGTTTTTCCGTTCCATCGGGGTAAATGTGACCCAGTACCGAGCCTACCCCCACTGGACTCGCGTCTGTTGCCAACACTAATGGTAGTTTCGGATCGTAGTGCACAAGAGGTACTTTCACTTGGATCTGCTTCTTCACCGTATTGAATGCTTTCTTGCATTCGTCGTTCCAAACAAATTTCACGTTCTCCTTGAGTAGGTTATTTAGTGGGTATAGAATCGTACTCAAGTTTCGAGAAATCGACCGTAGTAATTAACCAAGCTATTAAGTGCACAAATTTCCTCTTTGTTCGTCGGTTCCGGCAATTGCATTATTGCGTGCTTCCTGAACTTTGTGTATTTCTGAACGATCGATTTTGTAGGCGCAGTATATAATTTCATTTGTCCTGAATATGCATTTTCGAAGTTCACTCGCATGTTATCTTTTGCTAATCGCCACAAAACGAGTTCAAGACGGTGCAAATATGTTCCGTCATTTGGGGCAGTTATTTTGATGTTATCCAAAAACACGGACAAGCTCTCAGTGTCCTTTAGAATTTGCTCCATTTCGCGCTGCCACTTCGCCGGTCCCGATGCAATACCATACATTAATCTCGTTGGCATCAAAATTTCTCGGTCGTCTGGATGAACCTCCATTTGTAAATACGCCTTGGTTAGGTCAAATTTTGTAAACTTTTGACCGCCGGTCATCGTTGCAAAGAGGTTTTCGGTTGTAGGCAGAGGATGCTCTTCAAGGATAATGCGGATTCACCATAACCTTGTAGTCACCACATAAACGTACCTTACCGCTGTGCTTCCTTACTGGAACAATAGGTGTTCGCTGAATCGACCTTCACAATGTTGTCATTTGGTTCCAAATAGTTTAATTCTTGTTCGACAGCTGCGCGTAATTCAAATGGTAATTTTCTTACTTTGATGAAAATTGGCTGCGCATCCACTTGCAAACAAATGCGCGCCCGAACGTTTTCGATTTTTCCCACGTATTTTTCGAAAACCAATGTATATTTGAGCTTCAATCTCTTAATCTGTTTTAAAGCTTGTTGCTGCTGAATGGATTAGACGAGCTGCGCGTTGTCTTCCGCCTCGAATATGTTGCTCCAGTTAATTTCAATTGGCGCAACCATACTCGGCCAAGTATTGGCTTTATATTCGATTCCACCACGTAGAGTTTCAAATTCCGATGTTCGACGCCCGAATTCACAACACACGTAAAAATAACCAAGTACTTTTATTAGTGTTCCACAATAGCTGACCAATTTTGTATCCGTTGGAAACAGGATGTGTTCCCGAAATATCCGTTGTCTGTCATCATTACTGATAATCCTTACTGGAGAGCTTCTGTCGATCTCAAAACTCAAAAATAAATCATTGAGTTTTAATTCGATGGAAAATTTTGAACGCCCTTCTCTGTAATTGATTTTACCTGCATCTATATTTAACATTTCTTCTAAAGAATTTGCCCCATGCTTATCGCGGTCAATGTGATTTGTTTGCTTTTTTTCTTTTTGCCACATCGGAAGCAGGGCCGCTCTTCTTTGTATTTCCGGGTTTGTTTGCAGTCTTCTCACTAGTCGATTTTCCTTTAGCTTTATTTTTCTGTTGACTGTAGTTTACAGTCTATTTCGGCTCATTCTGATGTTGCATTTCCGCACCGCCTTTCGCAGACAGTTCCATTCCTTTTGCTGTAGTGAATGCGGCATCTACTTTCAAATATTTAGTCTCAAGCAATTGATTTTGAATGCGTGCGCTGTGTAGGCCGAATACGAACTAGTTTCGCAATGCCGTATCCTGATATGTATTGAAATTGCAATTAATTGCTAATTTCCGTAGTGCATTGGAGAATTCCTCTACTGACTCGCCATCGTGGTGCTTACGTAAATGGAAACGGTAGTTTTCCATTATTTCCAATGGTTTTGGATTATAAGCATTCGAAATGATTGCTTTAATTTCGTCGTAGCTCTTTCCCCTTGGTTGCGCTGGGGCCAGTTTGTCACAAAGCATGTCGTATGTCGCTTGGCCCATGTAGATCAGTAACAGTGACTTCTTTTTGCGTTCTGCATCCCCCACCGTCACCGTTTCCTCAAAACGGGTTCCCAGCGCCCCTATTGAGTTGATACCTTTTCACATTTTTCGAAGACCACAAAGTTCGCCATTTTGGTTTGCCGTTATCGTGTTGCTTGACTGTCTGAAATATGTAATACAACGAAACTTCGAATATTCGTATATCCGCATTTCTGTAATTTCCGACGTTTGATAAATTTTGTAAATTATTTGTAACCTCGTTGCTAATTATTATATTTAAATGTGTACCTTATTAGTGACACGATTTTAGTAACTGTCAAATAGGACACAAGTAAATTGAACTTTCCGTTGCTACGGATACAACAGATTCCTTTCCATCTTTCGACCGACAAATTTTTTTCGACACATCCTCATTTCATTTATATATTTTCATGAAACTTATCTCTCCATTCCTCCACTCCCACCTATCTTTCGGTATAAGGCACCCCTTCCTCTCATCGATGTTGACCGTCCTCATCCTGCGCAATTTAACACAACTTTACAGTAATAGCCATAATCACCGTAACAAAAAGAAAAACGTCCGGATTTTCATTGGTAATCTTTTCGTATTACCCTCACTCCACTACCCTATATCATCCTCTCTTATGAACTCCGTGACTAAATTTCATTGCTTACCTTCCATGTCCACCAACACCATTAGGAAGTCCCCCTCCTACTCTTGCCATACAGCCAATAGTTTTGCTTTTGCAGCTATTCTGGGTCGTTCTCAGCTCTTTTGCCGTATATGTCGCATGTCTTCCTTCCTTCTCCGACATTTACACATGTCCCTCCTCTTCTGCAGCGTAAACCTAATCAAATATTACCACGGCTACCATACTCTGTAAGTAGTTGTTTCAATTGGTAAGATAATAGTGACTTTCTACCACTCCATTTCTTCACTTTCCCGCTTCGCCACTTTAATTTGCGCTTGAGATCCCCTCACTTCTCCTCCTTGCCTTACACGTCATGTTCTTGCAATCCGATCTGTTATCCTCATCTTCTCTTCCCTTCTCTAATCACTGTATCTTAATTTATTAGCTCAACCTTGCTTCAGCGCACTTTCCATTTCTCTCTAAATCTGTACCACCCATACTTTCCACTTTCCTCATTACTAACTCCTAAAAGGCTCTTTCGTGAATACATCACAATTCCAAACCCATTACTCTCCTCCCTATATATACTCGTGCTTGCCTCCAAGAACGCACTTGTCTCTACCTGTTCAACATCCATTTCTCCTACCATCCCCCTTTCCATATCCTGCTATCCATCCTCCTTCCTTCACCCCGTCCCATAGCTGCATCGATTCTTTTCTTATCTACGGACGTGGCCTCATTCCTGACAAATGTCTTTTCCTATTCTTAAACTTCCTCTTTTCAATAAAAACATCTATTTTGTCTCTCCACCGTCCTAAATCTTTTTGATTAGCCAACTTTTTCCGCTCACTCTTGCACCCCGGAATCCAACAACGATCTAATTGCTCCATCGTAAATAATTTTCAAAGTCTGTCGCCTATTCCGCATGTTCCTTCATCCTATGTACATATTTGCCGCAGCCAGCGATATTCCTTTCCTTCTCAAGCCCCGTGTATTTTTCTCACTTTACTCTTATAACCACTCTTAAATATTTATACTTCTTTTCACCTTTACCAATTTTCCATTCATTCAAATCCTTGGATCCTTTGTATCTAATCTTCCATCTATCACGTGCACTAACTCCAATTCCCCTACATTATACTCTAACTGGAATCCTTTCATCCATTCCTTGCATACTTTCCTCACACTCTCCCATTTCAACTCGATTTCCCCAGTGTGTTCCCTTTAAGCCAACACCTGATCATCTACATATGCCTTGTTTACCACACCCTAAAATGCCATCTCTCGCATCTTTTTAAACCACGAATCTATAACAGTCACCCACAAGACGGACCCCAAACTGGAGCCCTGCGGGCACCTTCTTGGTGCCTCATAAATCCTTTTGCCCACTAACGCCACCCTATTCTATAAAACTCACAACCATCCGTTCTAAACTACATTCGATCCCCATGTCAATCATTGCCAATCCCACGCATTCTCTGTCCACCGAATTATACGCATTATTGATACCAAATGATCAATCGCAACCACCAACTTCATGCCGGAATCTAAACTGATTGGTACTAAATAGTCCCCGAGTTTTCATATGGTAGGTCTCATGCACCGCAGAAATCTTAGCCAGTATTTTACCCAGTATTGGCAAAAACATTATTGGCCAGTAACCACCTTCTCTAAATCTTTGAAAATAATCCCTCCTTTACGCACCGATTATAGTTCTTTTATTCTACCCTTATTGATTGTCTAAGATTTCTACCGCGTCATAAGTTTCCCCATCTCTCTCGGAAAAAGTGCCTTTTTACACCCCTCTCAGGACCCGTTCTAGTTCCGACCGACTTATTTCTTGTATCTTATCCCACTCTTGTTCTTCTTTCTAAAACTCTAATCATTTCCTGTTTTCTCTTTTTTTAACCATCCACTCACCTTTTCCTACACCTGGGAAATATTTTCTAATAAATAGTCCCGCTTTGCCTCCTTATTAGTTGTCTCTCCTAACATTCATTTCACCTAATGTCCGTCTGTCTCTTTTAATCCACCTGTATATTTCTCTCCCATGGTTCTCATGCAATCGTATTTGTCTCCTTTTCCAACTCCCTATCTTTTGCTCTCTTCATACCGATTTTCTTTTTCTTTATTTCAAATATTCTCTCTTTTTTGTTTCTCTCTCGTCGACGTACATTGATTCCTGTAATCTTTTCCAACCCCTCTTCATCCTTTCCTTGGTTTCTTTTGCTCCTCATTTTACCTTCCCTGGTCCTCTACTTTAACCCCTTTCCTGTCCTCTCTTACTAATGTTCCTAAGCTCATCTGCAACGTTTCTGACCTACTCTTCACATCTCCCTACTTTTTCCATCTTTCCTACCAGATACCAAACTCCGAGATCAGGAAAGGGATTTTGGCCTAAAATTTACTCGAGAAATACTCAACCTAAAACATACGTTAGCAATAAGGACACTAATGTACATGTTTAAAAACTGTTAGCTGAAAAGGTTTTTAAAATCAAATGTTAAATTACCTAAATATTAATCACGCCTCTAGGTCATTCCAATATAATTTATTACAAATCTGGAACCATTACCTCTACATTAGTCGTGAAGAACACCAATATAAAAAAGTTTTTATTACATAATCATGTTTTTAACTCTTTTACACAATCATGCTTTTATTGCAAGTACAAGGTAAACATTCTTAGGCAAAAATTAAAAATCAAATATATCAAAAATTACCGAACAGAATTACCTTCTACGTTCTTCCCGTAATAACAAACGCACCGTGGGCACGTTTATAAACTTATATTGTGTAGAAAAAATGTTTATTTACAGTTACTGAAAGTTATAGTTTTAAAAATTCAGTCTAAGCACCTGGAGTGACCTTTAACTGTAAATAACTCAGAAACAATTAAAAGCCATTATTTACTAGACTTAGTCAAATGACCAGATCCTACCGACACTTCGAAAGGAAAACTAGATGTTCTCAATCAACATGCTTTCGTCAAACATGATGATGTCAATTTAATGGGAACCAGGTGATCTTAAAATTAAAAGTTACCAGCCTGGTTGTTTATTATCCGTGCATTATTGACTAAATTGCATTGATCAGCTCGATACCTTATGATTCAAAGGTTAACCAACCTCCTCAAGCTATATATTATCTCTTTAGATGGTAATGACGAACCTCTTAACCAAAAATCTTACCCTCAATGAAACGATTCGAGATATCTTCGGCAGAATTAGGAAAGATGAGTTTAGGCTGTACTTGAGTCGTTTTTTCTCTATTTAACATATGTAATATTATCTTACTCGAAACTTTTAACTAGCCCCAAAGGAATTGACTTTCTTCCATTTCTTCTAATCAGCATAAATTTTGCGTGTGAACTTCTTCGAGCCAAGACGATGAGTTCATAGGCGCCAGCATTATACATAATTAATGAAAACAAATAAATCATAAAACTGTAAAAATTTTATAGTACAAAGTAGCTAGTCATTGCTATCAGTTCTAACCTTACAACCGCCATTAATGAAGTTGACACATTTAACTATGAACGATATAAGATACGAAATTAATCCTTCCTTAGATCAATAATTAATGTAACCTAACAATTAAATTTGGTAAAGGCATTATACCTAACCCAATTGGTGGAATTCGCCAGTACAGAAACTATTAAAATAAAAATGATTGTGAAACATTTCAAAGGACTGCCACGACTTCTTTGAATGTTTCCGACTCATAAAATGAATTATAATTAATATCTAGGCTATATATTTAAAGTTCTCCATAATTTTTATACATGCATCAGCAATATCTGGAATGCTGCGAAAGTTTTCTAATCTCACATTACAATGCTGAACATTAATTTCAGTGTCGATAACAGCATGCTGAAATAAAATTAATTTCAACAGCAAAAACGTCAAGTGTGCAAATCTGATATTTTTAGAAATATTACTAAATTAATAATATATTTCTATATCTCCCATTTATCCACGATTTATTGTTCCGTTTTGTAACATTAGCCTACCAAAGGTGGATTTATTAGCATTTTGACTATTTTAATCAAAAATCAGTCAACCTCTCTCCTTTTTTATTGTTTCTCCAGCAGTTTTTTCCATTATTTTTACATAATAATATGCAAAAAACCTAAAAACACTAACAAAGGTCTTGTACTATTTAAGAGTTGAACATAAACATAATTTCAAAAACTTTATTATAAACGTTCTAAAGAAATTTAACACAAGTCTAAAGTACGTAGGTATTCCGATTTTACATCAGACAACCAAAAGCCTTTTGGTGTCACTTGGTTGTGTTATAGAAAATCTATATACTACGATATTATTAATTGTGTACTCCATGGCGTTTGGTTGGCTATTGCAAAATGTTAATAGCAATTTATTCGGTTTACCGTTTAGTATAAGATTGAAATACCCTTAAAATATAGATTTCTAACCTTTGCTGATTTTTTTTGCAGGTAGGTAACATCATTGCACGTAAGGGGGCAGTATTATTACAATAATAGGGATATGGTGCTTGGCCGAGTGGTGCATTAAACGGCTCAAATGTAAGTAAATTATATCTATTTCATTAATATATTGTTATTAAAGTTCTGTCATTTTAAAGTGGAGATGATACCGAAGCTCCTTACTCGTTTTGCTAAAAGCTTAATAGAAAGCGTTATTATTTTTAAAGGCATTTATAAATCGCATATTCGTATTAAAATATAAATATTTTGACAGTTTCTATATCGAGGAAGTATATGTAACGCTTATGTAGAAATTTGTTTATATACTCTACAATAACATTTTCATTATAAAAACAATATCTAAAAATAAATGCTCAAAATCACATACTATTTACAAAATTGGAATGTTATTTTAAAAAAATCGGTTCTATCTTTCCTTACTCTGCAACCGTAAAATTTACATTCATGTAAATTTAAAAATCAAGGCAAATGTCGCACGGTCGGCACTTATAAAGCATTTTAGGTAAATACTCCCTGTATGTTTGTTGTGGTTTGTTTAGTATTCTTCTTAATCTTCTTTAGGTATTAAACCACTCATAGTTTTTAAAATTATCTTTATTAACGTTTCGATCCATAACCTAGGATCGTTTTCAAAATAATAAAAACTTCAAGTTTGACATTTATGACACAAATTGAAGGTGACTTTGATTTATTGATGTTTGAAATATTTGGTTTGAGTACACTAAGCAAAATTTTTAAAGTTTAAATGAATAATTGCCTTCAATTTGTGTTACGGCCTGGGACCGACTTTTTTAGGTAGCCAATACGCTTAACGTGAAATCAGCTGATTAATTTTTATTGTAAAAATTCAATAACTTGGGAATGGGAAAACATTTTTTAACGTTTCTATTTATACAATTTAGAGGATGGTTATTAAAGAAGTGTGCAATTGTATTATTAAAAGGCTTAAGTAGTCGTTTTTTTTTTTTATATTTATTTTGAAGGGGAAATCATTATGATTTAGGCTACCTCTTTGGTAGATTTTAACATTGTTCTGAGGAAACCTTATGGTGGGTTTACACTTGTCAGATACCAATGTTGTTCTATGAAGGTTGTATATGGATCTGAGGCGGCCCTATGGCGGGTTTACACTTGTCAGATACCAATACTGTTTAACGGAGATTGTATATGGTTGTGAGGTAAACTTATTGCGGGTTTACACTTGTTAGATACCAATGCTGTTTTGCAGGGGTTGTTAATATGCTTCATCATCATCTTCATTGGATCTTCATCTCAAAACTGGTTGGACATGTACCTGCACTTATTTATATTCTGAGCTAGCTTCCCTTCTATTGTTTTCTAATTTTATGTTTTATTTCACCTAGATTCAATGAAGGGGGTTAAGCAACCTGTGGCTACCAAGATCCCCCAACACTTAGATATTTGCCGAAATAATGGTTTTCTAGTTAATATGCTTATTGTTATATAATTAGTTATTGTATGTATAAATAGAAATCATGTATGTAGGCTGTATTTCATGTTAATATCGCAAGGAAAACCCAGGAAAAACTTGCAATGCTACCATTGACGTCGTATCAGCTGTTTTAATTTTTTAATGCAACAGGAACTATTTGAAATGATTAAAAAAGGTCAACCGCAATGAGACTTTACCTTTGGATTACCTAGTGGGTTGTTTGTTTGTCGCTGCTGGAGCTATCAAAAGGTGCGTACCATAATAACACCGTACAAATTAATACAGCATCTCGTTAAGTAAAGGTTGTTAAATAAATCAGCTAAGTGGTCACCACCAAGTTCATTTATGCTAAATAAAAAAATATTATCAATAAATACAGTTTAAGGGTTCCACATCAAATATAGAATAGCAAATATTTACAGTCAGTGTGCATTAGGGCACTACCTTAAAAATAAAATAACAATAAAAAATATCTTGGCAATCAAAAGTTAAACATCACTTACTAACTCTTTGAGCTCAAATTATGACCAACAGCATTACAGTCAATTAAAAAATTGCTTAAATATGTTAGATAAATGCATAATTTATTCATTATACCAATTTAAGTGAACTCAAGACCAACCAGTTAAAATACAGTAGTGTTTATTGATAAATACGTTGTTGATGTAAGTAGTCTAGACACCTGTTGTCCCCAGATGTCAAACATTGTGGTACAAAAGTATTTCTGGAGTTAAGCTTTTAAAACACCAAACTAAAAAAAATAATTTTCACAAACGTTTACTTATAATACATTATCTTCAAATAACATTTCGTACTAAATGCCTCATTTCAGTTCAAAGGAAGATTAACAACGCCAGCCCAAATTTATCAGGAGGCTCCAACTGTTTAGTGCTTAGAATACTGACCCTGCGATAACATAGCGCTTTCAATAAAATGGAAAACCTTGAAAGCTCTAGCTACTAAAAAATTTACATCGAAGAGTGGAATTCAATTAGTGGCAAAAGTTCAGGAATTTAACTACTTCAATTGCCAGTTGAATAGATTGGTCACAAACCTGTTGAAATACAAAAAAGAACCAGACTTGGTAATGGCAATCCACCGTGTACCACAACATTAAGAATGGGAAGCAGGACAACGCGTGGAACTGCGTTTTGCATAAACAAGCGGGCAAATCCCTTTTCAATCATACATAATAAGATGTCAAATGGCAGCTGCTTTTCACTCTTACACACATACTAAAACATGCGCATCAAGTTACCGAACTTCCCAAACTAGTAACGGGGAACTATATTGTTAGATTCTGTATTGATTTAACTTGGATTACTTATTGAAGCGATTATATACAATGCCATTGAAAATTCTTCTTCTCATACTAAAATATTCATACGTAGAATACATTATTTGCCTCTTATTTAATAAAGCTTTATTTCTCGTATTAAAAAAAAACCGTTCAGAGCTATTGACTTTCTGGCACTTTAAAACTTGCTCTTCAACTTTAGCCAGTTCAAATTCAAAACCAAAGAAGCAAAAGATCTAAGGGCCTAAAGCCAACTATTTATAAGTTGAAGTATCGACGTCATGATCACGACCTTCTATACGCGATCTAAGTAGTATTAATTCTTGGTAAAAGAAATTGATCTGTTGCTAGCTTTGTGCTAAGTTTCATATAAACCACTACTAAACGCCATCACTTTTCTCCATTATAGTTTGGTTTTTTGGTACTAGTAAAATTCTACTGTTGTATTTCGAAAAAGAAGGTTGAATATTTTGATTCCTTGACATTTTAGCTACCTGGGTTTGCATTTCTGATTTTTGACTCCTGTATTCTGTTAGTTTTTATATATTAATTCATTATCCTCTTAAATTATGCTTTTAAAAATTGTATATATGTTGACATGGAATATAACACTGTTGTTTTGTTTGTCTTTTATCAATATAATGCTCATATATTTGATGATCGCATTTTCCACGTTACTAAAAGCTCCAGCTTGCAAATCCAATTTGACATCTTGATTTATCGCATTATCAGTTATGCTTCTTGTTACATGTTTCATCGAAACTTCCCTAGTGATACCTTCTGAAATGTAGGCGCTTCTTAGCTTCTGTACTAACTTACTCTATTCACTGGCATACTGTGTATTTGATTTTTATACCGACGCAATTGCATAACTTTATAAACCAATTCTGAATTTTCCGATTTAATTCAATTCTTTAATTTTGATACTATTGTTTGAAATGATTTTTATTTAAATTAAATCTCTGGCATTTTCATTATGTTTGGATCTAACGTATATTACGGTATTTCTTTCAGTCTTCTATTGAAGTTTGTAACACTTCTACTGAATCTAAAAATGCGGGTGTGTGAGTTGCTGACCCATCGAAATTTGAGGGCATTATTTGACTTGCGAAATTGATAAATTCCACTGCGTTTATAGACATGGCTATTTTGGTCTTCCTACTTTGGGTTTCTAAAGAATGACGTTGCTCTAGACTTTCCTTTCATATTTTAATTGTAGTTTGGATTTTTGTAATTTTTAGATCTATTTTTGACTTTAAAATTATTACTAAACTCTTTTGGTCTAGCGCTAATTCATTTTTTTTCTAGTATTTCGGTAGAGAAATTTCGTAATTTTCTAAACGAATGCTCCAAATTGCTGTGAGGATTTACTGAAATAAATAACTTATTACCGTTTCTTTTATATTCCGCTTCCAACAATTCATATTCTTCTGTTACATCACTAATTCCTGAAATTTTACCCCTATTGATGGCATATCATGCTCATTATTTAAATCTGTGTCAGGTAAAATATTTTCCGTTAATATCCGTGCAAAGAGAATCTGTTCAATGCTCTAAAATATTACTTCAATTCCTTCGCACAAACTGTATACCCGTTTTTTAAAACCTTTATCGAAATGTTCATTGCCAAGTTTTACTCTTAGCGAATCAAATGAATTTTACATGCTTGCAACTTAGAATCTTTGCTCCTATTAAACATCTTATTTAATCTAGCTTACGCTATTTGTTTTTTCAAATTAATTAAATTAGAAGTCAATATATTATTAAAAGCAAGCAACTAAAGTTTCGTACTGCTTATGTGACATTTCAAATACACTTTTAGAGTTAAAAGACTTTTCGTACTTTACAATAAAGATTGTTTAAAAACTTCATGTGCTTTTACACCGACACAACACATTGTTTTGCTTCACCTCTTCGTACCTTCCTAATTTAAATCTATTGCTGCAGAATTTGGATTTTTGCAGACCTATTATTATTACTTATTTTTCTATATTTATTCACTAAGATGTATATGAAACTTATTATAATTAAAACGATTATTATAATTAATTAGTAGTCCGATAATTTTAGAGCATCACTTAAATCTAGCACTGTTAGTACCTACTTCTGCGGCTTGTTTAATAATCTGCTATTGTTTTGATAGCGAAGTGCCTATAACAATTAAAATAAAAATTTAAAAACAAATATTTCTTAATTCTACATCGTTCATTGAGAGTTTAAAATATTCCGCTTACAATAATTTTTGTTTATATATTTAGATGTCTACTTAAGTTTAATCATGACATACATAACTTGTTGAATTTCTCTTCATACCTTTTCTTTAATTCCAATTTCTAAAGGGCTAGTTTTCAGGTAATGTGTTGTAGAAAGTATTTCTAGTGTCATCTTGGCATAATCACCACGTATTGTGGTTTTTCCTAGTTTATGAAATCGCCACCTGACTTTAGACTTTAAACTAGCTATACCAAAATGAACAACACCTGTTATTCGTTTATTTATAATAATTATCAGAGCATCTCACATGTTTCGATTAATTACAATACTATTATGCCACTATTATTTTCAGTTCTGTATTTCACTCATTATATAACACTAAGTAGGTAAACGTCATAATTACAGAACGCTGACAAATAATAATTATTACTGAAGTAGCTTTGTGGTTCATGGTATTGTAAATGCAACGCGTACAACAATCTTTCAGTGCTACCAAGTTAATTTGCTAAATTGCCTTACAATTGAACCCCTAAGTTATACCTTACAATCAAGCCTCTTGCCTACTTGTCTGTGCTATAAATCGTTTACTTTACGTAAAAGTTTTAAAAACCTAATCATCTATTCATGTAAGTATACTTTAACCAGAAAGAGATACAATAGAGGAAACGGGTTTGGTGTACCACTACAGACCACAAGTAGAAATATCTACATTACTTTAAACAGAGGACTGTTGTGTATAAATCATCAATCAAAAACATTTTTGCTGGTTTTCAACGATTTTAGCAGAAAAATGCAATTTTATACATGCCTAAATATCAATATAGTTGTAAAACCAAACATGGTTGATAATAATAGGTGCCTATGCAAAACTATATTTAAACCCATTTATCAGGAACACCAATGTGGAATTATTAGGAACCAACACTTTTAATGATAACAAATTTGATAGTACTACATAACCTCACACAATGATTTGAATTGTTCAGTTTTGAAAGAAATAACCACAGCTGATGATTTCCCAGATATTTAAGTTTGGTGCAAAAAAAAGACAAATATTGAGATCTTTTGGAAAAAGAAAAATATACTGTAGAGAAGTATACTGTGCACTTACAAGAACAGATTCATTATTTGGATTTTCGGCGGTTTCACCAGGTTAGATTACTGTTAATAACAGCTTTACTATTTAAAATTATCTTTATTAAAGAGCACCCACTACTGATCCACATCGGCTAGATCCCCAGGTTAGGTTAGTTGTTAGTGGCAGTTTTTTTATTTAAAATAATGTCTATTAAAGAGCACCCGCTACAGATCTTCATCGGCTTAGATCCCCTGGTTAGGTTAGTTGCTAGTAGCAGGTTTTTTATTTAAAGTAATATCTATTAAACAACACCCACTACAGATCCTCATCGGCTTAGATCTTTAGGTTAAGTTGCTGTTAGTAGCAGCTTACTATTAAAAATAAGGACGATTATAATCCCCCCCCTTCCCACCCTTGCAGATTCTCATTGACTAAAATCACCAGGTTAGGTTGCAGGTGAAAGCAGGTTTACTACTAACAAGTTTATTTAAGTGCACCCACGCAGATCCTTATCAGCTTACAACACCTTGTTAGGTTAATATTACTTACACCAATCATGACTACACTGATACTCAAATTTTTGGAGAATTCTTAGGAAATTTTAATCACTGTATATAAATGACTATAAAACGGCATTTATTTGCAGGCATGATTATTTATAACAAAATCAGTGCAATATATTTTGACTACAGTATGAAATATTAAGTGTAATATATTTTAATTGTAAAATATTAAGTACAATACCAAGTTTAAAGTGCAATGTAAATCCTATATCCATTTAGGACTTGTGGTTGAGCAATTTAGGTGTTTATATTTACAAGCATTTTTTTGACAGTATCTACAAACATCAATGCTTAACAGTGGTGATAAAATAATTTACTTGGCGTTTTAGTTGAATTACACGCTGGCTAAAAACACCATGAGAAACATTGCTGCACATTTTTTATATAGGGTTTTGCTATTAAGCCGGGTGCTGTAGACTATAAACTTGTCGAAAACACTTCACAAATAGAAATGCAGATGCACATTATTGAACTGATATTAAGTTATAGTGGTCGATGCTGCAGTAATACACTTGTCGAAAGCACTATTGTTAAAATTAGGTTGATGCATTGTTACACTGGGTAACGTTCCTGGACATGGCTTATATAATTATTGAAAGTACCCCTAGCGAGCCATTGCCAAAGTGTTGCCTCCACATGAACTCATCTATGTAGTCATCCAACATAGGAGAACTTAACGCAGATAATCTACGACAACATCTTTTCCATCTGCTCCAATAACCTTCATTTAGATTTGTACACGCTCCTGATTGGGATCTACAAAGTTTCTGTGATGATTGACGATTTCATGGTTGTAACCCATTCTATTTAGACGTCCGTAAGCCCGCCACTCATCAGTCCAAATTGTCGAGCCTGGCAAGACATGAGCTTAGATGAAGGGCAATAAAGTGGTCGCTATACGGTTTCGTACATGATCAATATAACCAGACTTAATTGCGGTATCAGATATGCCTAATATCCAACGCTGCTCCACAACACGGCCCCCGTTGTACTTCCGTCTCGTAACTAAGCTTTCATCGATTTGTACAATGTGGCCTGGCACCTCCCAACTGGAACAAGTCTGGACTCTGTAGCAACCTCCAACTACAAATGTCCCGAAAGTAACGATTATGCTAAATCACAACTTTCTTTGTTACTCCTATTAAATCCAATGTAGCACCTACGAGTGACTTTATACACCAACACCACATTACTTGGAACAGTGTATTCAAAAAAAGTTGGCATTTTTCAAAAAAAGTATTTTGGAATAAGCTTGTGGTAGTATGGCGTCTTGGGCAGTGGTGAAATTGACCAAGTGGGCGGTTTAAACCCATCTGGACCCGGCATCTGCTATTCTTACAACGTGGATTACATTGAATCAAACGTAGGGCACATGGGTCTGCTACTAGTAGGGCATTGTCTCTATCGAAATATCGTATAACACTGGCGATATTAGCGAAGTCCATTTTTTTACAATGTAATAGAACTCGATTAATTAGTCTTCAAAAAGACTATTGACAAAATATAAACACACAAATAAAGTGAATACAATAACTCAAAGATAAGGTAAAACCAGTGTAGCAGAAGTGAACGATAACAACAATAGGGCTGCTGGCTGGATATTTAATTGCACCATTGATGGCGGGATCATCCAATGCGCACGCTCTGTATTGTATTGCTCCGCGAAATAGTAGTGAAGACGGTTTAATGAGATCTAATGGGCACAGTAAGTAGTAGCGATTTTTTTGTTTCTTTTCGGAACTATTCAAAAAATTGGCAGAAAGCCGCAAAATTTTCTAAGTCTTTATTAAAAGCCTCTGTTTTAGAGCATGTTTTGCAGTTTTTCGTTTTATTTGAAGTGGTCGGTAACGGTACACCGGACCCGACAAAACGTTACAGTTCCTTTTACAAGGAGCAAAAGGCTTTCCATATGTTGCCCAATTTTGTAACTTTTTTAATATTAAAAATATTATTATTCTGGTGCTTAGTCAGTGAACGCGTGATTTTTATTTATACAAATTGTTATAAAACTATGTTATTGCGGACACCTATTTAAAAATATCTACTTTGGCTCTACCTTTAAGTTGCTTCCTGCCCTTAAATTTATAGCGACTATTCCGCAAAAATCTTTTAAAGCGTTATAAGAAATTCTAATGCGGTGCAAATGTCACTTTAATTTTTGTAACTGAAATTAACTTTTAAATAGTTTAAATCAGTAAATACGTCTCTAGAAGTGGCAATACGTTCTAAGCCATTAATGCTGTTTAAATATCTACAGAATCGAAGTTTGATGTATTTATGAACTTAATCAAAAGATATCTTTAATATGATCATGTATAAATGTTTACATCTGGTTGAAAACTTACTCTTAAGAGACGCTTGTAGATAAGTTTACAAGTTTAGTTATTGTACCGTTTCTGTCTCTCAATACTTGATAAGCTCCTCATAAATGCTGGAAAAAGCGTTAACAGAACTACTTTCTAAAATGACGTGTTCGAAATCTTAAACAAGCTTTTAATGTGCATGTAAGGATACAAACCTTTTGCAAATTGTACTCGTTTAAAAGCCTTAATAACACGTATTATTAGAACTTTTGAAATAACGCTCGAAATAGTCAAAATAATTTTGTATAAAATCAAATTACATTTTAAGGTAGGAATGTTTGTAAGACAAAAATCTTGCATTTTAGTATGCCATTTATCGATTTTGCGATACCATAGAATGGCAAGAAGGAAATGCTGTAGAAACTCATTACGGGCCCTATTGAGTCGAAACTTAAATCCTACAGAAACGCATCCGTCTTACTAATAGGACGTCTTCAAAAACAGTTCTTTGTTTACAAGTAGGAATAGACACCAGGTCACTTCCTATATCGCCAAGAGGGGTAAAATTTCAGGAATTAGTGATAGAACTAGAAGAATTTTATGAATTATTGGAAGCGGATTATAAAGGTAACTTGGTATAAGTTATTTTTTTCAGTAAATCGTCACAAGCAATGTAGAGCATACGTTAAGGGAATTACGGAATTTCTCTACCTTACATTGTGATTTTTCAATGCTCCACCCGAAGGTACTACATTGGAAACGAGTTTTTTTACCGGCAAAATTTTTTATTTTGCCAAATCCTTGGTGTTCCAAGCAAGGTAGTAATCTTTAACGTGTGTGACAACACTCATACACGAGACCTCCATTTTACCTCTCATCCGAACGTGGGTATATCTTTGTGAAAAATGCTTGCCTAACATTTTTCAAGCGGACCGTGTCGGGATTCGAACCCGGGACATTGGGCGTAGCAGTCACACGCATATCAACTACGCCATGGAGCCACCGGAATTTCTCTGCCGAAATACTATAAAAAAATTATTTAGCTCCATATCAAAAGAGTTTAGTAACAATTTTAAAGTCAACAATAGATCCAAAAATTACTAAGATCCCAACTACAGTTAAAATACGAAAGGAAAGTCTAGAGCAAGGTCATTCTTTAGAAACCCAAAGTAGGAAAACCAAAATAGCCATGTCTATGAACACAGCGGAATTTATCAATTTCGCAAGTCGAATAATGCTCTCAAATTTCGATGGGTCAGCAACTCACATACCCGCATTTTTTGATTCAGTAGAAGTGTTACAAACTTCAATAGAAGACTGTGAAAGGAATGCGGTAATATACTTTAAATCAAACTTAATGGAAAAGCCAGAGGTTTAATTTAAATAAAAATCATTCCAAAACAATTGTATCAAAATTAAAAAATTGAATTAAATCGGAAAATTCAGAATTGGTTTATCACAAAGTTATTCAATTCGTCAGTATAAAAATCAAATACAGAGTCTGCCGGTGAATTGAATAAGTTAGCATAGAAGCTAAGAAGCACCTACATTTCAGAAGGCATCACTAGTGTAGTTGCAATGAAACATGTAGTAAGAAGTATCACTGATAATACGATAAATCAAGATGTCAAATTGAATTTGCAAGCATCAGGCTTTTGGTAACGCGGTAAATGCGATCGCCAGATACATGAGCATTACATTGATAACAGACCAACAAAACAATAGTGATATATTCCAGGTTAGCAAATGTACAATTTTTATAAGCAAAATTTAAGGTTAAATGATAATGCACCAGTATATATAAAAACCTACAGAATACCGGAGAGTCAAAAATCAGAAATGCAAATCCAGGTAGCTAAAAGGTCAAGGAATCAAATTATACAATCTTCTTTTTCGGAATAAGACAGTCGAATTCTACTAGTACTAAAAAACCAGACAATAATGGAGAAAAGTAATGGCGTTTAGTAGTAGATTTAGCAACAGATCAATTTTCTTTACCAAGAATTAATACCATTTTAGATCGCGTATAGAAGGTCATGATCATGTCGTCGATACTTCGACTTATAAATAGTTGGGTTTAGATCCTTAGATTTTTTATTACTTGGGTTTTTGAATTTGAACTAGCTAAAGTTGAAGTGCAAGTTTTGAAGTGCCAGAAAATCAATAGTTATGAACGGTTTCTTTTAATACGAAGAATAAGGCTTTAGTAAATAAGAGGCAAATAATGTATTCAACGTATGAATATATTAGTATGAGAAGAAGAATTTTCAATGACATTGTATATAGTAATCGCTTCAATAAGTAATCAAAGTTAAATCAATACAGATGTACCACACGCACATACGCACGCACCCACGCACGCACGCACGCACACACACACACACACACACACACACATATATATATATATATATATATTATTCTGTTTGTTTTCAGAACTGTGACTGACTTTCACCTAAATTATATTCTCTAGACTTACAGAATGCTCGAAATTTGAGATATAGTAATAAAAATTTAATGGTTGATATTAGTATATTTTTACCGTACCTAACAAAAGGCTAACATAAAATGAATCATTTCGTTTGATTGATATAAACATGTGAAATGTCTATGATTAATTTAAATGTTATTGTTCGTAGAAAAATGTAATTAAAATGCTCCAAATGAACATTAAAACCTACCTAATAGTGCTGATCTTAGTTTGCCGATGTAGATCATTTACAAAAGTATCACATTTATTTTAAAATGCTTATATCCGTCAATTTCTCTCTTGCTTCAACTTATTTTGGATTGAATATAACTAATTTTTACAAATTTTTCTATTTCTTTAATCAATACAACCACTAACTGAATATTATCAAACCATTTCTTTCTCTGTATCAACTTATTTTGCGCATATTTCTAGTTTTCGCAAAAATATTGGAGATTTCAAAATGTATAGTATAAACAGTAAAGCTGCATTTCTAATCACTTCGACGGCCAAGTCATACATCGGCACGCATCATGAATTGTACCATAGTCATTTCCAATGCAGCACACTTCACTTCAGTTTGTGACATGCGTAATTAAACTTGGTTGTTTTTGATATTATTAAAAAATATTAAAGGATTGCTTAAACGTGCTTCTTGTAATAAGTTTTCATAAATTCCTTACATTTTGCGCATCATAAATATTAGATGTATGTATACCAAACCGTTTCTGCTTTCTAGTCTTTTTCATTGCGTTTGTTTTAATTAGTAAACACGAACTTCCCATGAATAATAAATTTAAGTCGTTAATATTTTCCTAAGTTTGAAAAAAGGTTTATAATTTTGAACTCCACAAAAGAAAGAATACCTAACCACAAATATGAAAATTTCAAATAAAAACGGTTGACATTTTAAAAACATTTTTAATACGCATGTCTCATACACGGGACGCAAAACGAAAGTTTGCAGTTTGCAAACTTTCACGTTCCATGCTGACGTGCATTTAGACAGTAAATTCATTATAAACGACTACATTTAACTCCATAAACCTAGCATGCGTGCCGAAGTTCCACTTCGTCCGTGAAGTGATTAGAAATGCAGCTTAAAAGCAGGGCTCGATTTGTGAAGTTGGACCTGGGAGGGTTGAAGACTAGAAACAAAGCACGGGTGTTCCCGATCCGCCGGAAGCAGAAAATGTTTAGTAAATCAATGACATCTTGAAACGTTTTTAGGGGCTTGAGGCTTAATTTAGGAGCTAGGGTATAACTTAAGATGCTACTTGATTTACCTTATTACTGCATGTTACGTATTCGATCTTCCAGATTATCACACACTCACACTTAACAGAATTTATTTTCGTAGTATATATTCATTGCATTCATTATTTATATCGCGAGGCTACAACACAAAAGTCAACAGTGAATACAACGTACAGTCACTACAAGCAAAATAAGTTTATGAAGTTGAGACAATTTGTGCTTGTGTTTCAGCTCAACAACTTTTTCTTTTTTACCTGTTTTTTGGCACAAGCGTGATGTTGACCCTTTTTCATCCATGATTCGACAATTTGCGGGATTGCACATTAGAGAAGTACATTAGAGGCAGTCCATTAATACTTATCCATAAAATCTCGTTGATCGTTTCGGACTGTAAACAATTCCGCACTTCTGTGTGTTGTATGTTCATTTGGCTAAATTCTCTTTTACAGTCGGCGGTCGAAACTGGATATACCAAACTGTTGGAGTAAAGTTTCTTTAGCCGTGGCCCCATATCTTTGTTTGGTCTAGTGAACGATAGAACCTTACACAAATCAACAATTTCCGTCTCGCCAATTAGGGCCTTTTCCAATTCACCGTCAAGCCAGTTATTTTGGTTCAATGCACTAGCGTTGTTTAACAATTTAACTTCTGGAAATCGAGACGATAAGTGGTCATACAAGGCTTCGTAAAATCGCCTTTTTAGCTGAATAAATTCTTCTTCTTCGTGTGGTGATTTTCTAAGCCGGGTTTCTTTAAAATATGCAGAAATAGAAAATTTAATTTTTAACTTGCTGAAACTCTTGCCATCAACATCTTTTAAAGCCAACAGTTTTTGCTTGGCATTGTCGCTAGCATTACTTACTGTAAATATGGAAGCCTTTGCCGACTGCAAAAATAAGAAAAGCCCTTTTAAAACTCGCAAAGCATCTTTCAGCATTGAAATCTCAGCAACGAATATCCATTTTTCCATTTTTGACGCTATTCCTTTACAAGTGCTTTGCACCTTCACCTATCTTTGTTTATCATTCTAACACTTAAGGATATGGCTGTATAACACCGGATAGTCGTGCCACAATGCTTTATTGCTGATAAAAGAGGAGAACACCCATCGAACTGTAAAAAAATTTCCAACTTTCATGAGAACAGTTCTTACATTTATAGCAACTGCTGACAGTTCTGTATTATTCTTTGGTAACATACTATAGAACGCATACAGCGAATACAAAAACGTCTTAAACTGACTAACAGCATTTATGTCACCGTCACTTTTTCACCGTTAATTCCATTCTGTGCGCCATACAGTGAAAAACTTGAAGCTTTGGGAACCTCCTCTTCAACAGTGTGGCTACTCTTTTATGTACCCCCATTATATTACTTGCTCTATCGCTGAAAAATCCGATAAATTGCGCGATTTAGTTAGTCCGATTTTGGATAGAAATTTGAATAGTTTTTCAGTTATGTATTCGGATGTTATATTTTTCAGCTGTACTAGCCCCAGAAAATATGTACATGGTTCTCCCTCAAATACAAACCGTATATAAATAATCATTTCCTCTGTGATTGACACAGATGTGCTCTCATCGATCAAGATGGAGTAGACACTGATTTTTTCCAATGTATTACACAAGTTCACTTCGCGTTTCAATGCAAACGTGGTTTATTATATTTTTGCATGCATGAACAGAATGCAAAACATTTCCCATATCCAAAACATAGATACACTACAGCGAAACTACCCTCTGACACTCGACAAAACTTAGAGCAGATTTGGCACATTCATATGCGGTGCGAAAAATTTTATTGTTTATTTCAATTTCTTGCTTGTTTTTTGCGAAATTTCGATTTGCATTTTCTGGGCTTTGTTTTATTTCCTTGTTTTCACGCTGTTTGAAAATTTCGTGTGACCGTGTGACCCTGGATACCTATGTGTGTCAATTTTT
Organism: Platerodrilus igneus; assembly: GCA_036346225.1. Taxonomy (NCBI): domain Eukaryota; kingdom Metazoa; phylum Arthropoda; class Insecta; order Coleoptera; family Lycidae; genus Platerodrilus; species Platerodrilus igneus. The sequence goes on from JARFIW010001381.1 coordinate 9,117,913, forward strand.
TTTAAAAGCGTTTTCGCATCTTTTACGCCTTTTCCAACTACGTCCACAAATGCACTTTCCTTTTCGGAATGCTGCCCCTTCTGCTTAAATTATCCAAGACGTTTCACATTACTACAAACATTGCAATAAACATATCCTTTTTCGTTTCACGATAGCCATGGCCGCGATTTATACCAAATTTTTTTTTATTATGGCACTGAACAAGAAATTTATGCTGTTTATCCTCCTTTGGCTGTGTACTTGCACAGTAGCCGGCAGCGTTGTCTTCGGTGTTACCAGTGCAAACAGTTCTTTGCTCATTTGGAATTTCTGATGCTGTTGTCACCTGCACATATAAAATCTCGGATTGTTTCATTATTGTTTTGTTTGCGAAAAATCAGTAATTTTGCGCTTTTTTCTTTTGGTGGTTGATCCATCTTACAAAAGTTTCTTTTTAAATTCTAATCACAAAATTCACAAATCATATACGATATACTCAGAATCAATCACACTGCTATCTCACGGACTCTGGTTTTATTTATTTTTTTACATATATCAAAGAGTACACTTTAAATTCCCATAGATGCACGCCACTTGTGACATGTCCCCTTCCAATTTCGCATTCCATAAGTTTCCCAATTACCAATCATGGCCCACTACACGACACGTGACGTTTAGATTTGTTCACCCCTGCATCGACTCAAGTTAACGCACCCGAAAGTACAAAACCTACTTCGTATGTTAACAAGAGTATACTGGAACGCTTTACAGTCTCGCATTGACGTGACGAAGTTTTACTCCAGCTCAGTGACCGATGTCTTGCTTAGGTCTCATAGTATTTTACAGGAAAAACAGCCGGAATTGCCAGATGGTAGAAATACGATAATAAACAGGCTAACACGTAACATCTTACAAGGCCATTGGAGGGAGTGTAGCAATATAACAAATTAACATGAGTTTCTAGCAATAAAGAGACAACACAATAAAAACGCTATTCACGCTAAAATTACTTACAAAAAATATGAAATAGAGTAGTTTGAACAGTAGATATTCCATATTCATCAATTAAAATCTTATACCTTTTAAGAAAAAACAGTATTATTGCATTTACACCTAAAATAAATGGAAAAATAGAACGATACAAATCGGCTAGAAGACCGACCTTATATGTAATTTTCCAATGCTCCACCCGAAGGTACCACATTGGCCAGGAAGCTAGTTTTTTTATTTGGAAAATTTGGAATTTTGCCGAACCCTTTCTGTTCCAAGCAAGGTAGGGATCTTTAACGTGCGTGACAACACTCACACACGGTACCTCCATTTTACCTCTCATCCGGACTAGGGTGTATTTTTGTGAAAAATGCTCGCCTAACATTTTTCAAGCGGATCGTGTCGGGATTCGAACCCTGGACCTTGGGCGTAGTAGTCACACACATACCACTACGCCACGGAGCCGCCCTAGAAGGCCGACCACTAAATTATTCATTTTGTTTGAAGGGGGGGGGGGTGCAGTCAACAACCCTCCCCTTCCCGGGTTTTAACAATTTGTCAACTTTGGGGTTGGATATAATACCTGGAAGGGTTGAACCCCCAATTCCCCCAACAAATCGAGCTGTGCGAGTTATGTATCCCCAATTTACCCATATATATTGAATAATAGAATCTAATAGGAATTATTAGAAATTGTTAAATAATTCATAAATCAATTGCAACAATGTAATACAAGGATAAACCAGACAGGTTATTAACAGTTCATGAGAACGGATATGCAACTTTGTATCCGAGACGACAGTGCTACTGCGGGTGGCAGGTCACAGACGGTTAACATACCGCAATTACCTAGAAATAAGATTGTTACAATGTAATAAAATGTAGAATTAAGAGTAAAGCAGACATGAGATCTGCAAGTTCTCACAGCCATGTGAGGGGGCAGGATTATTATAAAAATCTCGGGAACTCAAGGCCTGGCAGTCAGTCTTCGAACTCCATACATCGTTGTTCAAGCTACTCAATAGAGTCAGTTTGAGTACTATAGCTTGTGCATTGTTGTTTACCTAGACTACTCGCCCTAGTTCAATTAATTAATTATTTTTGATTTAAAGTTATTTTATACAGTTATTCAAAATTCCATGATAATTTCTGTTTAAGATTAATAAATTGTTAAAAGTTTGGAAACGTTTTTTAAAACATCGCTCCAAAGGCCTGAACCTTAACTTGCGTAAAAGAATACCCCAATATCATGCAATCTGACCTAAAGAAGGAACACCCTGATATTAATAACCTCACTAACTAATGAGATGAGAAAGCTTGTAGTTTCAACAAGCTTCTTTAATCACAACCTACATCGACTGCATATAAATTCTGAAAAAATACTAGTTAATTTACTGAAATATAATTGCTTTCTGTGTACACTTTCTTTGCAGTAAGTATACATTTTATGATCTATCAAGTTGCTTTCATACTGAAGTTGTTACACTTGTCTTCACAAAGCGTAAGCTAGCGATCTATCTTTAAACATAATTTTACTTAAGCCATGCTACGGAATTTTTCTAATACAGCGTATATTTAGCACCTAAGAATACTATACCTTCGAACAGTTACAATACAGACTTTATTGTGTGCGAATGTTGTAGGACTAACGGCGTTTACAAGGTGCTCTAATAACTTAATTATCTATCTGAATTTACATTTGTAATTATGTGTATGGACAGTGCCTGATATAATTTAGTTTTATGCTTGGTGGTTGGTGCTAGCGATTTATCTACCTTATGGGTCATATGTTGCGCATGGGTTTGGTGTGACATGTAAACAATATGATTCGTTTCGGATGCATGTAAGTACTATTGAACTTTGTGTACGATAAACTTGTTAATTATATTCTCGTCGTGTTTATAATTACAATTTTCTTCTCTTTACATTACTGCTCGTTTATACCTATTCAACTGGCTACACAAACGAAACTAACAACTAGATTTACATCACAATTCACAACATATAATGGGGGGGGGTATCTCGATTAGCTAGAAATTATGCTCAACAAATTTGAGAACAAATTTGAGGTCATGTCACTAAAACTGAAAAACTCTTTAGATACGAAAATGATTCCAATCATCAATTCAATTAAGCAAGTTGAATCACAAGTACATTCGGCTTCCAAGAAACTGAATAATTTGGAATCGCGTATTGAGGAACATGGACAATATGGTAGGAGTCGCTTTCGCTTTATCGGTATGCCAAAAAATCCAAACTAAAACACTGATAATTTAGTTTTATATATATATATATATATATATATATATATATATATAAACAAAGACAAGTTATTTGCAGTCCGCAATAAGAAAATAGTATATAAAGTAAGATGTATCTGTAAACAAACTCTTATGAAAATAATAAGAGCCATTGACAAATACAAATCGGGCTGGTAGTTATATAGCCATTAACAAAACATTAGCTTTATTAATTCATGGGGAGGAAACATCCACTGACCAATGGTTTCGGCTTTAGCCTCATCAGAGTGGACTGTTCCCAAGAACCCTATGAAGTAATCAACTATTATAATGATATAATTTCGAAGCAATCACTGTACTATGGCAAAAGTAAATAAAACCGCCATCAGGTGATAAACACCAACACTACTAAAGTGTGGAAGTACAGAATTGAACCGAAACTACATAATAAATTTTGAAAATGACTATAAAAGTACGTTGGGCCTTTGAGATTTGCGGAATGTTACAGCAAAATTTATTTGCTAACATAACAAACCTTCTCGTGGCGACACCGGGTTCATGCCCCAAAAGCAATTCAAATAAACAAAGACAAGTTATTTGCAGTCCGCAATAAGAAAATAGTATATAAAGTAAGATGTATCTGTAAACAAACGTTAGCAAATAAATTTTGCTGTAACATTCCGCAAATCTCAAAGGCCCAACGTACTTTTATAGTCATTTTCAAAATTTATTATGTAGTTTCGGTTCAATTCTGTACTTCCACACTTTAGTAGTGTTGGTGTTTTATCACCTGATGGCGGTTTTATTTACTTTTGCCATAGTACAGTGATTGCTTCGAAATTATATCATTATAATAGCTTCGATTACTTCATAGGGTTCTTGGGAACAGTCCACTCTGATGAGGCTAACAAGCCGAAACCATTGGTCAGTGGATGTTTCCTCCCTATGAATTAATAAAGCTAATGTTTTGTTAATGGCTATATAACTACCAGCCCGATTTGTATTTGTCAATGGCTCTTATTATTTTCATAAGAGTTTGTTTACAGATACATCTTACTTTATATACTATTTTCTTATTGCGGACTGCAAATAACTTGTCTTTGTTTATTTGAATTGCTTTTGGGGCATGAACCCGGGTGTCGCCACGAGAAGGTTTGTTACGTTAGCAAATAAATTTTGCTGTAACATTCCGCAAATCTCAAAGGCCCAACGTACTTTTATAGTCATTTTCAAAATTTATTATGTAGTTTCGGTTCAATTCTGTACTTCCACACTTTAGTAGTGTTGGTGTTTTATCACCTGATGGCGGTTTTATTTACTTTTGCCATAGTACAGTGATTGCTTCGAAATTATATCATTATAATAGCTTTGATTACTTCATAGGGTTCTTGGGAACAGTCCACTCTGATGAGGCTAACAAGCCGAAACCATTGGTCAGTGGATGTTTCCTCCCTATGAATTAATAAAGCTAATGTTTTGTTAATGGCTATATAACTACCAGCCGATTTGTATTTGTCAATGGCTCTTATTATTTTCATAAGAGTTTGTTTACAGATACATCTTACTTTATATATATATATATATATATATATATATATATATTACTACGAGTTTTCTGGTTACAAAAAGCCCCACTTTCTGGGTGCCATATAATACTGCAATCTGGGCTGCTTTAAATTGCTGCGATCTTCGCCTAAAATACAAAAAGGCCCACGTTTTGGGTGTCATTTGCTGCGAACTTTGGGCTGCTCAGTAAAAACTCGAGCTCCGTCATATTATTAAATACTACCTCTGCTTTGATGTAGTTTGCCACGGCTGCTCAGCTGCTGAAAATAAAACTAACTACTCAAAAACGCTGTGATGGTAAATAGCCTACATTTATTTCAAATACCAGAAAACAATGTACACGCCTAAACAAATTTTAACTCCTCTGTCACACAATATTTACATATTCATACATATCCTTAAAATACTCCCTTAACAGTACATTTTAAATTCGTTATCAAATTATATTCCTGATAAATATTTCCAATTAATTAAATAAATAAAAAAAGCAATAAGCTTTACCGCATTTTTTACGTTAATCCAGGTTTAATACGAGCTCATAGTAACGTTAACCTCTCGTGGTAATTTTTGCACAGCGATAATCAAAAAGACACTTTTACCTTGTACATAACTCAAATATAACAAATGTCGTAAATCACTTCTTAACATAAATTCCCAAATATAATAAACATAATTCAAATTAAATTGTTCAATCAGAAAGCTTTTTGATTGTTTGTCCTTTTTGTTCTTAAAATTATACACCTCAATGTACTAAGTCATTAAGCACCTGTTTACACACATACATAATGAAAAAGCATCAGTTACCTACTCTACCTACTACTAACTGCACACGGTCCTGCCATCATTCCATCAATGACTGCAGCATTCAGTAACACTCCAATCTGGATTTCAATCACCACAACTGAGAGGCTGCAACCATATGACCCAGACGTCGTTTCGTTTACCAATTTAATAGGATTTCGAAACTCCCAAACCGCTTCTACTAATATTGTGAATTGTTGGTAATCAACCAAACTGACTGACATCTATTCCATCTCCAAGTACATACTTTGTACACTTAGTGCAAATTACAAGCAAACTGTTTGTACTTACATCAACATAAGCTTTTATACAAAACGTAAAAATATTTGAGTAGTCAGCTTGTCGAAACATAATAGCTGTAGGCTCGTACAAACTCAGCTAGTTTATTGCGAACTTAGAGAGTAAGCTTTACGCAGTTTCAAGACTAAAAGACTAAGCGCCAGTCGAAGGCTAAGAGACTAAGCATTTGTCGAAGACTAAGAGACCAAGCGCTTGTCGAAGACTAAGCGAGTTTCCATCTATGGTAGGTGGTTCATATTCTGTTTCTTATCCCCGAATCTGCCAAAATTCTTGAAAATTTTTACAATACAAATACACTTCACCACCATTCTACGTAAAATTTTTGACGGCCACTTGTTTCCACAAACACCTTCCCAACTTTCACAATAATTACAAAAATTTATTTAACCCTACTTTAAAACCACCTTGTACAAACCCCAATCAACAAACATTATGGTTTTAAACTACGCCCCTCAATATACTACGTGTTATATCTATCTCACTGCAACAAACGCGCTAAAATCACCTATCTTATTCTTATTTTCCATGTTTGTGGTGTAACTAACCCCTGCTACTCGCTCCACTTAACCTTGTATTCCCTTATCTAAGCCAACAAACGCTAACGTTCAAACTACTCCTATCTCATTTATACATATGCTATCAAATAACCCCTCTTTGTTTCTTCGTTTGCAAGCTTCTTTCGCAACTGTCAAAGTTACCCTAGCAACTTGAGTTTTACATTATTAAGAGGCTATTAATTTATTTTAGTTGACATCTGAGGCAATAACTACCTGGAATTTCTGCTGTTTGTGCAATCTTTTTGCTCCTCATACTTCAAAATACTTTCAAACATTTTTGACAACTATAGCGGCCAACTTCGCTTTTAGTTAACACTACCCGGAAAACTGAACAGTTTTTAATCTTAGAAAAGCTTTCAGCACATATATAACGAACTTTGCTGTAAAGTAAACGGCTTTAAATTTTAAAAATAAAATTAAAAGCTTTTCAGAAACTATTCTTATTAAATACAAGGGTTGAAAATATGTTTATGATATGACCTTTTAAATGCTATCTTACACACGGAATGTTTACTTTGTTAGATGCGTACCCTTTGCCAAGAATTGAAGATGTAATCAATAAGGTTGCAAGCTACAATGTTTTTAGTACTATTGATTTACGAAGTGCGTGCCATCAGATTACTGTTAGAGAAGAGGATAAAATGTATACGGCATTTGAAGCATGCGATCGGCTTTATAACTTCAAGCGCATTCCTTTTGGGGTCACTAATGGGGTGGCTGCATCTCAAAGGGTCATTGATGAGATAATCAAAGTCGAACGTTTAGTAGACACATATGCGTACTTAGACGACGTGACTATCTATCTGTGGAAAAAGTCAAGAGAAACATGATGAGAATCTTCAGAAGTTTATTGAAACAGCGCGAAAGTATAACCTAACAATTAATTTTGAAAAATCGTCTTTCCACTTAAATCATCAAATTACTATGCTACCTAATATTTTATAGGACCATTAGACCCGATCCGAGTCGTCTCGAACCGCTAAAGAATCTTCCCGTACCTAAAGACACAGCCTCTTTGAAAGAGTATTAGGTATGTTGTCACATTGTTCATCGTATATCCAAAAATTTTCAACCAAAATTGCTCCTATCGTTCACACAAAATTTCCTTTATCCGAAAAAGCAAAAGAAGCCTTTGAAGAATTAAAACTTGAAATAGAAAAATCAGTTGTCAATTGTATTGATCATAATACCTCCTTTACTGTCGAAACTGATGCATCTAAAAATGCTATAACTGCAACATTATCGCAATCGGGACGACCTGTGGCTTTTTTTAAGAACTTTAAATAATTCAGAAGTGAAACGCTCATCGGTCAAAAAAGAAGCTCAAGCTACAATAAAAACTCTTCATAAATGAACACACTATCTTATAGCCAACCATTTTAAGTTGATAACAAATCATCAATCTGTAGCTTTCATGTTCGACAGCACTCGCCTTGGTGGAGTGAAAAATGAAAAGCTAACACGATGGCGATTAGAGTTAGCTTGTTTTAGGTATAATATGGTTACAGACCAGGAACGCACAACGAGGCCACGGACGCTCTCTCTAGGATGTGTTCGGCATCGCTAATCCCGTGGGAAAACTAAACGAATTTCATAAATTGTGTCACTCTGGAGTGACTCGCATGTATCACTGGGTGGGTAGTAAAAACTTTCCAATTTCTATAGAAGAAGTTTGTCTTCTTGTTCTTGTGGACGAATACTCACGATTCCCTATTGCCTTTCCCTGTACGGACATGTCGACTGCGACTATAGTGTCATGTTTTAAACAAACTTTTTCTATGTTTGGTACTCCTGCATATATCCATTCAGACAGAGTTGCTTCGTTTATGTCTAGAGAGCTGAAAGATTTCTTAAATAGTGTCGTAATTTCAACTAGCAGAACTACCAGATATAACCCTAGGGGAAACGGACAGGTCGAGAGGTGTAACGGTGTCTTATAGTAGACGGTCGAATTAGCACTAAAGTCAAAGAATATTAAAATTAATCGCTGACAATCTGTTTTACTAGATGTCTTGCACAGTGTGCGCTCCTTGCTTTGCACGGCCACTAGTGCTACTGCACATGAACGAATGTTCAACTATCATCGGCGTTCGGGAATAGGTTTCTCTGCTCCTATTTGGTTACTTACTCCTGGATCCGTTTACATAAAAAGACCTAACCGACCGTCTAAATACGAGCCGTAGGTTGATGAGGTTATGTTGCTTCACGGCAATGTAGAGTATGGACATGTTCGGCTTTTGGATGGAAAAGAAACTACTGTAACGACTAGATACCTAACTCCTGTAGCTAAATCTAATCAATTAGATCCCGATGGGGAGACAGAAATTCTAGATCCTCAAGGTAATAGCCACTGGCCTGACACGGAACAAGAAGAAGTGGATGTCGTTCCTGAAACTGTGTCTACGCCGGTTAATGATATGGATTCGAATGGGTCGGCGTCGGTGCCTAGTTACTAATTGTTAATTATTGACATTTTTATTATGAGTGTCATGCTCTGTGTTATTGTAGTTTAATAAAACCTTTCCAAAGGTGTTTATAAGTTATACAACATATACATAGTTTCATTCTGCTAAATTCTAGTCTTAAATCTAGTTGTTCTGTTTTATTGGTCTTTTTCCTAATTATTTACATGTCTAATTTTATGCGTTGAATAATATGCACTTTGATTTTGTCCCCCAGAACGACTATTAATTCACATTGTTCCTTTTTATGTATTTCAAACTACCTTTTTCCTTTTTTATTAGGCCGAAACTTGTACCCCGCCCCTCTTTTTTTTTCTCTTGACAGGAGTTATTATCAAGATCATATTTAGAAATGAGTCACTTTATTTTTGGTTATCTTGTTTCATGTTCCTTCTTTTAAAACTATTGCTCAATCTTATATAATTACGAATCACCTGGTGTAAATTACTTTACAAGTATTAAAGACCGTTGTAGAATTTCTTCTCTTGCGTTATTAAAAAGGTTTTAAAACCCGCATCAAACTCATATCTGTTTGAATGATTATTAGTACATCCTATTGTGTGTAAATGTAAATTAATGGTTCGCTTACTTTTTAAGGACTAACAAAATTTCAAATATAATCTAGAGTTTATGTTTATGTTTCTATATTTTCTTGTAAATACCTTAACTTGATGTGTTACAATATTGTCTCAGTTGAAATAGTTTGTATATGTTGTTTTTTCGCTCTTATGATTATTACAAAAATTTGCTAGTGTTACCAAATTTAACAAAAGGTCGATTCTGATAACAGTGACGATATGATCTTTAATTTATTGAAAGTCAATAACTACTCAAATTTTCCACTCAGTTAGTAAGATATCTGAGGGTGTAAGTGATACCCGACCATTTAGATATAATTATTATACAGTTTAACTTATTAAATAATTTACTTAGAGATACAAATAGCAGTATCATTTGCATTTCCGTAACCGTTCATTATTTACAATTCCCCTTGTATATATCATAAAATACTCCTGCATACCTAATCGAATTTTATACATTATCCCTACCTAATTAAACTAACCAAACACAACGGAACAGATAAGAAAGCAGAGTGTTCGAGCAACCTTCAAGCAATCAACACGCGTCCTCCGATATGCCGTGCATATGGTCGCGTTAAAGAGGCATAATCAGTTAAAACGTTACATTGAAGTGCGTGATAAGTGAACATTGAATCAACAGACAATCCATCATCAAATGTAAGCCGTTTCACCACTTCAAACAACAAGAATATAGTCGAAACTACACCACATGCAACAAGGTTAGTTATCCTATCATTTATTCTACAAAACAATCTGTTATAATTACAATCTGATTATCCATTATTTTGCTGGTCATTTAGACTATTAACCTTTCATTCATTCAATCATACACAAGTCAACACCAAACCTAGCTTATTTTCAAATACGCATGCTACAACTTGGTATTTCATACTTTAACCCCTAAACAACAACGCGTGTTTTCAAATACGCACGCGCAATCTTTGGTCCTTCGAGCCGGATTCTGTTACCCCTCTAAGGAGATACTTACAGAGTCCACATCTAATTTTCTATCTTTAAAAAAAAACACTATCATATTTTACATCAAGCCTGTTTTATCCCTTTAGTGGTTTTTGAAAGAATGCATAATTATTAATACTAAATACTCAGATTAATTCAATTATTGTGTTATTTCAGCCATTTGAGTGCAAGCATAAACAGCGTGTATTTATATAGTCGTTTTTAACTTTATCGTACGTAGAATCAAATTTTACAACAATTTAAAAATAGTAAAGTTCTTGTTGTGTTTTTAGCATTGTAAACATATGTTGTATGCTTGATTGTATTATAATAGGCCGTGCTTATTTATGTACAGTCGACTAAACTTGAGTGTCCAGCACCTGTTAAATTCTGGATGTTCACATTTATTAAACTCAGATAACAAAATTTACGACTTTTGTGAAACTTTTGTTAAAAGAATTTTATTTGTTATTAAATTAGAAACAAATCTTTATTTCATAATGAGTACCAAACAAGCGGACATTGCAATTGTTAAAATCACGCTTACAGGAGACATTTGAACTTTCGGAAACACTGGGTGACGAGAAGTCGCTTATACCCCTGTTTAAAATTAAGTGTAAATTTGTGGATGATATATACTCCCAGATTACAGAAACGTATCTATTACTGGTTCCTTCAGCCTCTGAAGTCGAAAAAGAAACATACGAAAATATGCGGATGTCTATTGATTTCCAATATTTTTCTATTTTAACAAAATATGAATCTTTAAAAAATCCAGGAGAAACCAGCAATAATACTGTTGCTTCATCTTTGCCTTTAAACGGATTTCAATCAAATTCAAACATTCGTTTACAGCCCCTTATGTTAACTACATTTGGCGGTAATTATAAAACTTGGCAAAGTTATATTGATTCGTTTAATGCATTAGTGCATAACAATTTATCTTTATCTGACATAGAACGCCATAATTATTTAATTGGTTCACTGGTAGGGGAACCCTTAAATTTGATTAAATCCATTCCTTTGACAGCGGGTGGACATCGGGTCGCATATGACGCGTTAATTGAGCGCTATTCTAATATCCGCCGCCAAGCTGTTAGATAACTTTTCAGAAAATCTAGCCATTCTTGGTACTCTTAATTTTGATACTTCCTCTTGGGATTTTATTTTAGTAGATTTACTATTTGAAAAAATCGATCCTCAATCGCGAAAGCGTTTTGAGCTAGAAAACAACAGTAATGAAATTCCTACGTTAGATAGCTTAAAATGTTTTTTATCTAAACAATGTGCAGCATATGAAATTATTGCTAGTACATCATTTAATGCGCCTTTTATGGGTATGCAAAAACATTTCAAACCCGCAACGGGAACATATCAACATTTTCAAGCAAGTGATGGTGTACGCCCCAAGGTAACATCTCACATTGCTTCTGTTGACAAATCTAATACATTCGCGGCTTTAAAAGAACCCGAAAACTGTGTTATTTGTCAACAAAATCATCGCGTTTTTAAATGCAATTCGTTTTTGTCTATGACGCCTTCTGATCGTTACCGAACGGCAAAAGCCGCAAATTTGTGCATCAATTGTCCTCGTAGTAACCATAACACCTTAAATTGCAAATCTAGTTCTTTTTGTAAAAGCTGTAATCAACGCCACCACACGTTATTACACGTTACAAAAACGGTACAATCAGCTGTTAAATCTGACTCACAGTCAAATAATTTACAGCAACCTACAGTTGCACACAATAATGCGGAGGAGCACGCCTTTGTAGCTACCAATGCTTTTTCATCTTCATGTAATTCAGAAAATGGTATTACAGTTCTACTATCTACCGCGGTTGTAGAAATAAAAGACGCATCTGGCAATTTTCATCAAATACGCGCACTACTTGATCCAGGGAGTCAAGCAAGCTTCCTGCGTGACAGTTGCGTACGAAAATTTTCTCTTTCTCGTCGCTTTTCACAAGTACCAATTTTGGCCTCGCGCAAACAGAAGCTTCTTCAAATCGTGGCGCCACTAATTGTATTATTCGCTCACGTTCTGATACAAACCTTGAAATAAATGTAGAGCTATTTATACTTTCAAATATATGTTCCAACTTACCTAACACCAAGTTACGTAGCGATTGGAAACACTTAACAGGATTGCATTTAGCCGATCCTAATTGGCACATTTCAACTCCTGTAGACATGCTCTTAGGAGCTGACGTATATCCTTATTTTGCTGGTCATTTAGACTATTAACCTTTCATTCATTCAATCATACACAAGTCTACACCAAGCCTAGCTTGTTTTCAAATACGCATGCTACAACTTGGTATTTCATTATCTATACTTTAACCCCTAAACAACAACGCGTGTTTTCAAATACGCACGCACCAATAGCATTAACGTTTTATAGAACTGGCAGTTTGTGTTTATTTACGTTTGTTCATCGAAGAGGCATCTACACCTCTTAGATGTTTTCCTGTTAAAGAGAAATTTTATAGGAATAGTAGCCCCTGCCAAAAATCCATATTTGACAACCCCTCTGTTAGTTTCTGAAAACTGTTGAAGTTAGAGTTCAGAGTTAGTACGGAAGTCTCTAAAAGTCGAGTAACTGGTACGAATTAACTTCCCATCGCATATCTGACTTTTGTGAAAGTGGACATAGCCGAGTCCCCCTTGGTTATATACTCCCTGTTATATAAATCTTTATATAACAGATTTTTTGAATTATAAGGTGACCTTAAGTATTTTAAAATTTTTATTAACCACGTGTAAAGTAGTTTCAGCCCCCTCCCACTATTCTTGAGTTCATAGGAATAGAATTAATAGGAGAAAATGGGTGGAGTTCGCTTGTATAATAAAATTGTTTATTCTTGAAATCATGGAAGAGTTGCTTTCCTATAAAAAGAGTGAAATTTGATCTCCTGGTTCATTGTGAGAGAAAGTGAGAACTGTCATGAGAAATTATGACAGTTTGATATTTGTGTAATTGAGTACAATAAAATTAAATTGATTTTATCTACTCCTATATAGTTATAATACCATTATTCATATACTTTTGAACAAGTAATAGTGTTCATAATTAAACACCGTGAGTTATGAGCGTGAGTTATAATAACTCACGCTTCCAGCTTATATTTCTATTTAATTACCTACCAAAAATATCAAAGTAGCCATGCTCATTGACATTTACGTAATGTCAAACAAATTTGTACTATAATCTTTTTAAAATAATCTTGATTACATGTGTTTATTAAAACTTGTTACTGTGCTTATAGTCGTAGATAAAGTATAGTATTCAACATCAGTAATGGCAATAACTCACTTGATGAATTACGGCACTCGCCTTCGGCTCGTGCCGCAAACTTCATCTGCGTGAGTTATTGCCTACATTACCGTATGTTGAATAATAAACTATTATCCAATTGAGAGCATTATACTAGAAGGAAGCAAGTGGAATAAAATTAATAGCAACTGAACATCTATTTATAACGGTAAATAATTCCTATAGTACAAGAATAACATAAATATCCTACATGTAGTTACCTATTTTCTTATAAATATTGCTGCTTCTTTGTAAACTCAATTGCATAGTTGTAGACTGTTAAGAACGGATTGAATATGGATCCAAAAGAAGTAATTAGGGTACTACACGTGTTTAAAGTCATTGAAGATGCCGAAGAGCAAGTTTCAGTTTTCCGATGTGTTTGGAGGTGCGAAGATCCATTTAATTTACCTTCAACTACATTCAGAAAAATTTTTATTGTAACACCGGAGCTAGCTCGTACAATAATTGAGGTGGTTACATCATTTGTACCCCAACCAACGCGACGATCTGCTTTGAGTGTAGAGAGAGAAAGGCACGAAATATATACGATAATGAAACTTAGCATGAACCCTATTTTATAGGCACTATGTACGCTTCGGTTTCTTGCTAGCGGAAGCTACCAAGGCGTCATAGGCACTAACCTATTTACAGCAATTAGTCAGGCTAGGGTAAGCAGAGCATTACACCAAGTATGTGCTGCGTTATGTAACCCTGCAGTTTTCAATGAATGGGTACATTTCCCAAGAAACCTAAAAGAAATGGAAGCATTATGAAATAGGTATTGGAAACCAAATTACATTGCAATCTAACTTCAAGTATGACTTCAATTAATTTGTTTTAGTTTCTATCATAAATATCAATTTCCGGGAGTAATAGGATGTATAGACTGCACTCATGTTGCTATTGTGGCACCGAAGGTAAACCATCCAGACCACCTGGAACATATCTATATCAATAGAAAAATGATCATACTATTAATGTCCAGCTTGTGAGTACCATGTACCAGTTAGCGGCTCATGATGCTATGAAAAGTTTATTACAGATTTGCAACCAGGACCTAAAAATTTTAAATGTTAATGCACGGTTCCCTGGAAGTGCCCATGATGCCCACATTTGGCGACAGTCGAACGTTTCGCGGATGATGGAACAACTATACAGGCGTAATACAAACCATATTTTTTTTTTACTTGGGGATTCAGGTATGGTATTACAATCATGTGGCACACAAACATGAATGGGATGTACACATTGTAGGCTATCCTCTTAGGTCATGGTTATTAACACCCGTTCGGAATATAGAACCAGGTAGTCCCGAGGAACGTATGAACGAGAGATTTCCTAGCATTAGGAGCATAGTGGAACGTTGTAATGGAGTTCTGAAGAATAGATGGCGATGTTTACTTAGGCATCTCGTATTGCATTATGACCCAACAACGGCTGGAAACATTATAAATGCTTGTACAGTTTTACATAATATGTGCATACAACACAATGTACCTGAACATGAGGAGGAGAATGGTGCTGCTGATATTGAATTTGGTATTTATGAAAACGAAGTTCCATATAACGAAGACAAGAAATCAAGATTTAGTTACAGCAAGACTTTTACAGCAACATATTGCTCACCGTCTCTCCAACCAATAGTACCATTAATCGACTTTTTTAATAACTATCTTTCTTATGTAAATCACTTTTTTGTAACATAAATAGATTTGGTTTAACACCAATTAATGGTAAATAAATACAAACTATCTAATTATTACAATACAAATCATTAAGTAACTATAATACACTGCTAGTGGTCGTAACAGTTTGTCGAGATAAGACGCCCGAACAGAAACAAAAATTTATCCATATCTAAACAGCAACACACTAAATGTAAAACTATTGCACTAATAATTAGAACTGACGTGCTGTCTTTCAAGAAGTGTTTGTACTGCTTTAAATAATTGCGTGTGTATTGCATTTCTTTCATGCAATAATTTCAGTTTTTCTTGTCGATACAGGTTTGTGTTTTTAAATTTTTCTTTATAATACCATTCCATAATTTTATTTTTTCGTCGTGCTGAAGTTGAAATTTCCTTCCCAATACCGATTGAAGCTTGAAGTCTTTTGATTCTAATCTTCCAAACGCTTGTAGAAGTATTCAGCTGCGGTGTTGATACACATGTAATATTTTCACTTGGTTGCCCGGACGGTATTTTAACTGATTCACTACCCATACTTATTTCAAAATCACTAACAATCACGGGATAATCTTCAATCTTAGTAGTTCTTCCAGCATATGGTGTGTCCGTCTATAAAAGATTCTTATATAGTATGACAAAAAATTGTAATTTTAGTATATTTCTTCAAAAGAAGGCGTCGCAGATTCTGTAATGTCGTTGTTGCCAGTGACAGCGACAGGCTGTATCATGTCCAATGTTTGTATTTCGGTGTCATCCACCTCCTTTTTGTTGTGCATCCAATTTTAATTTTGAAGCTTTTGTTTTTACATTTTTTTTAGAATCTTGCCAAGTCTAAAATTTTAATGGTTTACTATTGTCTTTATGCACTGTATAAATTATTTTATTTTTCACCACAGCAACTATTCTTTGCATGCGCCTCCAAGAAAGCTGTTTAATTTCTGAGTGATATCTTGCCATAAAATCTGCCCTTTTTTCTTTGTAAACTCAGGAGAAAATTTGCCCGATTCTAGTGCAGGATGGGAATCTATAAATCATACTAGCATCTTCTTTTGTTCCGAATTTACAAATGCAGACATTTGCAGTTTCATGGCCATTTTGTAATATGCAGTACAACCTATTTTAGTTCTATACTTAAATTAAACAACTACATGGCCATAAAAACAAAATTAAACTGATCTGTTCTTTTGACATTAGCCTTTTAGAACCAACCAATCAGCGAACTGGCAATAGAATAAATATAGTCGGCAACATTGCGTGTCGCTTCCCTGTGCAAATTTTTTTCCTGTAATGTCAAAAATACGGAAATACGATTGGCAAAAGTGACAAGAGAAAAGAGTGTGAAAAGATTCTTACGGGAATATTCGTTTCCTATGAACTCAAGGATAGGGCCCCAGGTCTGAAAGCTGATAGAGCTCATAGAAATGATATGTACCTAAATACTGTTACTGATTAAATTGAATGAATAAACTGAGCCACTATTTTGGATCATGGTTGGACCATTAAGAATTGTTCTTGTAAATGTTTTATTAAAACCAGTAATTAATAATCAACATTTATTAAATTTGAGAAATAAAAATACTTTATCGGGTAACGCTTTTATTGTTTTTGGTTGCCTTATGCAAAATATTGAAAGTCAAGTTCTAATTCTGCTAGTATCATTATTGTTTTCTAAAATCACAAATAGAGATCCCTTTGTATGTACTAACTATGACTTTCTTTTCTCTGGTGTAGTTCTTTTTAGTGGAACTGCTATTGAGCGTCTTCAGTGTGTGTTCTGCGCATTAGGATTTTTACCTCTTCCCTTGTGCTTTGTTCCATCTTTTCATAAGAGTATAAGGGGTTGTGGCGTTCCCCTTTACTTTTTGACTTGTTATTTGATCAAGTAAGCAACAACCCTACGACCACTGTTCGTGCCTACTGCAGGGGTCATGGTCGAGCTATGCCGCTTGTATATTCTCTTAAAACCAATTATCACCTAAGCTTTCTTTTGTGGTAGGTAATACGTCTTTGACTTACAAAGGGGTTTCAGTGATTGATACAATTATCTCTATAAATGTTAATACATTCTAAGACGTTAACAGCTGTTTGAATGTCTACAGAATTGAAATTAGACGTGCTTTTGAATTCAAGCAAAAGACATATAATTAATGCAATCATGTATAACTGTTTACGCCTGACTGAAAACTTACTCTGAAGAGACGCTCTTAGATTAGTTTACAAGTTAAGTTATTGTACCGTTTCTGTCTCTAAATACTTGATATGCTCCTCATAAATGCTGGAAAAGCGTTAACAGAATTACTTTCCAAAATGACGCGATTCAAATATTAAACAAGCTTCTTAGGACACGTAAAGATACTAAGCTCCAGTAAATTGTAATTGTAATTTACGTCTGACGATTAGTAATCGTTTAAGAGCGTTAAATGAAATGTTTTATTGTAACTTTTAGAAATACGCTTGAAATAATCAGATCAGCTTTATGCGAAATTTAATTAAAACGTTTAAAAAAGTCGCAAGGAACTGTCATGTATATTACTTCTTTGAAATAAACACTATGTTCAATTTCTTATTAAGACTTTGACGAATCGTCTGAGTGCATGTTCTTCTTTTTTAATTTTATTTTTAATGGAGTGCCTAACGTACATATAACCATTGAATGTAGACTACGCTTATTTTATTTGAACGTTTAAAAGTGGAGATGATATAAGCTTTCTTCCTAATATTTCTGTTCAAAGTGGTTCGGAAACTGTTAAGATTGTGGTTGTGTCTCTATTTAATATAACTTCTAGAGAGAAAAAGGACACCTAATATCATTTATTAGGTTAAATGACAAATCTTATTTTCAATTCATTGCTTGCATATTTCACTAAGTGTAACTCCATTCTAGTGAGCCATGAACAGAACAGTCTCCCCGTTATTCTTTTTTTCTTATTCGGTACGGGAAGTCGCATAATCTTTAGATTTCATGGAGGTTGACATACTTTTGTCGGTCGTCATACTTCCAACGTATGGGTTACCTGAATTTTCTCAGGGAATATCCTGCACGCAGTGTTCGTAGGGGTAAAAGACAGATAGATTTGGGATTTCTCGTTCTTCTGCTCCTTGTCAATACTCTCCACATTTTCGTATCTAAATGTTTCGTTTTTAAGTACTTCTGAAGAACGAAGTTAGTCTGTGTCGTTCAAGCGTGTAACTATCGTCCAACCTAATCTGGTAATGTAAATATTTATTTTTTATTGTGTTGCCTTTTCAAGACATTTTATTTCTTTTATAAAATCTAACTTGCACTTTTTTCCCCGCTTGCGCTACAAGAATGTTTTTGAAAACTTTCATGTTTGTGTAGTTGCATTGCATCCAGTTTGACACGAAAAGCTATATTCAGGCACATTTTTACAGGCGATTTCGTTTTTTCAAGTAATGTAGCTCTATACTTAAAGAGAATGTTATTTACCTTCATAACTACACCTCCGGGTTCATCTGTTATGATCTCTAGTCCATTTTAGAATGTTCGTACATTACGTTCTTCTAACCCGTTTGTAGCAGGGTGTCCTGGTACCGTAAATTTTTGGAAAATACCATTTTCCTTGCAATTTGATACAAATAAGTCGCTTAAGAAAATTGTTACATTATCGGATGCGACCGCTGCTGTAAATCCATGAAAACAAAAAATGTCTTGCAATAGTTCGATGGTTTTAGCTGATGATTTTAACTACCAACCATTTTAATGTAGCATCTACAGCTATAAGAAAATAGAAACCGTGAAGTGGATCCGCGTAGTCTAAATGGATATTGTCCCAATTTTCTGCAGACGCAGCAATGTATGAGAACTTTCATTGATGAAGAACGATTGGACCCACATGTCTGACAAGACTTGACCATGTGTTTAATGTTTTTATCAATATTTACGCAATAGCAATGTTATCTGGCTGATTGTTTTATTCTTACTATTCCTATGTGGGTACTGTGAAGTTCAGCAAAAACTAATGCTTGCAGTTTTTCTGGTACTACAACCCATTGGCCTTTGAAGAAAATTCCATCTTCCAACATGCATCCATCCCAAGTTGTTAATTTATTTGATCAAAATTTGGTCTTTATATTTGATAAAACCCCATCGTTATCTGTAGCATTTCTGATAGGATTGGCGGTTAACTGTAGACTATGCCCAAAGTCCTGGGTTCAAATCCCGACACGGTCCGTAATTGTAAGGCCAGCATTTTTCATAAACAAACCTCCTCGTTAGGACGAGAGGTAAAATGGAGGCTCGTGTGAATGTATTTTCACTCACGTTAAAAATCCCTACCCTGCTTGGAACAGCAAGGATTCGGAAAAATTCAAAATTTTCCCGGTAAAAAAAAACCTGTTTTCTTGCCAATGTAGTACCTGCGGGTGAAGCATTGCAAATTCAAATGTAAGGTCAACCGAGGGGGTTAGTGTAATTGGTTCGCGTGGGACTACTAATCCCAAGGTCCCGGGTTTGTTTCCCGACACCGATCACTTGAAAAATTTTAAGCGAGAATTTTTTACATAAATATGGCCTTGTTCGAATGAGAGGTACCATGGAGGTCCAGTGTGTGAGTGTTGTCACGCACGTTAAAGATCCATACCTTTCTCAGAACAGCTAGGGTTCGGCAAAAACTCGCTTCGTGCCCAATGTAGTACCTCCGAGTAGAGCATTGGATAATCAAATGTAGGTTCAACTGAATGGGGATAATGTAGTACCTTCGGGTGGAGTATTGGAAAATCAAATATAGGGGTCAACTGTATGGGCGGTTCCGTGAATTGGACAGGTTTGCGTATGACTGCTGCTGCCAAGGCTACGAGTTCGATTCCCAACACGGACCGCTCGAATAATGTTAGGCGAGCATTTTTCACAAAATACACCTTCGTTCAGATCAGAAGTAAAATGGAGTCCCGTGTGTGTGTGTGTGTGTGTGTGTGTGTGTGCGTGCGTGTGTGTGCATGTGCATATGCGCGTGCGTGTGCGTGTTTGCGCGCGTGTGCGAATGTATGGGTTATCACGCATGTTAAATATTAAAGATCGCTAGCTTGCTTGGAATGGCAAGGGTTCGAAAAAATTCAAAATTTCCAAAAACTCGCTTCCTGGCCAATGTAGTATCTTCGAGTGGAGCATTGGAAAATTAATTGTAAGGGCGAAATGTATGGTTGAAATTGCATATGAATAGCAAAGTTAATTATGTTGTTTATTCAAAATCTTGTCGATTGCTGGACTCATTTGGACTACGGCCGCTTTACAATAAACAGTACTGTATTCTGTATACTGTATTCAACTTCATAATTGAATCCCCCAAGATATGCAGCATACCACAATAATATTCTATGTGCACCCCCTCCTCTCTAAAAAATTAACAAACCTATTGGTAATATGCCCCAATGAAAATAAAAATTGATATGTTTCAGAAATTTTACGACAAACCTTTATTTAGCAAGCTACAAAATTTGTTCCAGTTAAAGTTTTCACTCTCTCTGTATTTTATGCTAATGTTTGGCTTTTAATTTAAATATGCCTAATTTAGTAACTCTTTATGTTTAACACCATTGTTATAATCCTATCTTTATCTTGGTTGGATTCATTGTAAACTATAGCTGTAATTATTACGGTGTAGTGTAGAACGGAATTATTTTTAATGACCAATGTACAAAAGCTTTCTTAATTTTGTGTGAGAAATGCATAACGTTGAAACCTCTTTCCCTGTTTGTAGTTTTAAAATAACCTATGAACCCGAGTTTCGTCGTAATGTGTGTTTTACCATAAATTGTAACATATTTTTTTACTCAGTTATACTTTCTTTATTAATATAATATAATGTTTCGATAAAATAAAAATATAATTTAGAAATGTCTGATCACTTAAAATAATTCATAAAATATATAATTGATTATGCGCTCCTTTGCTTTTGATGTCTAAGTTTCTACAATACAAATAATATATCTGTCATTTCGTGTCACTTTTTGATCAGCGCTTGAACAAGTAAGCTGCTTTTCGCAGCGTAGAAAGGTCAATATGATCAGGCACGTGGCCTGCAATAGAGTTCGTAAAAAAGTTTAGTTAGTTCAACCTTCGTGTCTGAATGTGGTGGCTGACAGCTTTTAGGTGATGGTTTTATTCAGTATTCCACCTTCAGCAAAGTTAGTTGATTCCTGCAGACCGAAGAAGATAGAAGCCCGCATTATTAAAACAGTTGGTATAATTAATTAAATAAATTTTATTAATGCTATCTTCGTAGTGCAATACCACGGAAATCAATATTTAGTTGAAATTTAGAATACCACGGAAATCAATATTTAGTTGAAATTTAGAATACCACTGAAATCAAAATTTAGTTTGAAATTTAGAATACAAGAAAATAATAGGACATACTTAATGGAGATTTGGTTTGGTTAGATAATATTTTGTTCGGAAGATCTTTTATAATTCCAGCGTAAAATTCTGTCATAATGGTATGTTTTCCTGTTGCGTGCATTGCAGATGTATATGGAATAGTCCACATCTGGTGTTATTTGGTTCTAGTATAAAAGCTCAAGTTTTTTTTGATTGAACTGTACTTCGGCACGTGAGTGACATGTAACCTTTAATTCCAGTTATATTTATTTAAATGTTTTACGAATGATCGTAGGTAGAAATTTTACTTTGATTTAGTTATTTTAAAATTCATTTAGAGAAAGAAAGATCCCGTACTATTCTTGTAACTTTACAAAATTTTAAAGATGTCTACGTAGTTTGCCTAACGTATTTGTTTCACAAGCAGACAGTAGTGGCTACACTAAAAAAGTTGTTATTGACATAGGATGTCAAAAATATCTAGTTATTCAACATAATTACCACATGTTATTTTGCGTTACTTTAAAAATATCTTTGGTTATTTTGAGGTCATGTAATTTAAGTTTAAAGAACATGATGAATTTTTTTATAAGATATAAAGTAAAGCTAACTCTTTGTTTGAATGATACATTTTTATAAGACGTAAAATAATCTAATTTCTCACTTGTAAAGTCGACCGTAGTACTACAGATGACCATATTTAAATTTTGAAATATGAGTTATTAAGAAAGCATAAACCTTATAGTAAACTTATGTAGACGTATTCAATTTAGAGATCTTTGTGTTTTTTTGAAGACAGAGCAATAATAGTTTCTTTTTATGTTAATTTTTGTTGAAAAAGTTAATGCTGAAACAACCTAAGACAATTTAATTGAATAGAATTTCTTTTTGCTTAACTCTTTTACTATTAAACATTCAAGTGAAATTTATTGGTTCTTAATAAACAAAAGGTTAACTGTGTCTAATGATAACAAATACCCTGGGTGTATATTTTTGGAACTTAAATTCAATTATATTATTTTAGGTGAATATTTTTCAGGACACAAACGGTGTCCATGCTGTGCATTTGTATGTTCACAGGTTAAGTCGAGACATCTGTAACACATCTGGCAATTGATATTTTGGTAAGTGCTTTGCGAGGTTGATATATAGGTTTTGTGGCTATATAAGCTAACACTTTACTAGCCGTTTATCTCTAAAGAGTTTTTCCATCCAACTTTACCTTGGGCTTTATTCATTAATAAGAAATTCTCGACCTTGTGATATCAGGTAAGGTAATCGTTTATGTTTTATAGAGTTTCAATTTGCTATCTGATATTCACGAGGGAATTAATTTTTTTTACAAAATAACTTTCTAATTTCGTGGTTTGAGTTTATTGCACGACGCTTTGCATTCATTATATATTTACTACATAGCATGATATTATGACATTTGTTGTTTAAACGGTATATACTGTCTTGACATATATTCTATTATATGACTAATGCATTATCTTAGGTTGTATTAAATCGTGCAACTTTATTTTAAGAGAAATTCAATATTTTATTGTTTTAATTATACTAATAACTCTACTTGAAGTTATATTTACTAACAAAAGAATTTAAATATCATGTTTCATTATGATTAATTATTTGTAACATCTATTATACAAAGTGCGTTATATTTAGTCTGTTCGTTCAGGTTAACTAAATTTTCCTTACCCATTTAATTTTATAGCTAGGGAAACCGCCCGCGTTACACGTGTCTAGAAATATTAGGCAACATTTTTTATCGTTAAAGCGAGCTTGACTTTCACATCAAATTCCGTGTGAAAAAAAGTTAATAAATGAAAGTCAAAGTAATGTTACTGTTAACGTATACGATGTTTCAACTGTTTCGTATCTCTTTGACTAAACTCTAGCATCATGTATGACTCATGCTTCTCTTGTTACTCACCATTTTAAACAAATCAAACATATTGCCTCTGTGAGCGAACAAGATTGCGTCTACTTCGTGAAGGTATTGCGTTTTAAGTTGGGTTGTGCAAAATTGGATTTTAAATTCAGATATGTGCTCATAACATTTTGTAGAAAATTTATAAGGAGTTATTCTACGCAGCTCAAGCACTGAAAGTTTGTAATTAATCGAAAAAGTTTCGTAAGCAATAATAAAAGTAATCATATTTAGATATGATCAAATACAGTAAAAAGGGCATTTCTACGTATTTTCACTTCTTGAAAAACTTTTAAACTTTAAAATATTCATCAAATGCGTTTGAACGTGCTACATCAAATATCGATGTGTAATCTGTTCGATCTCACTTTCTCAATGTTTCTGGTTTCAATTTCAGGGGAGGTTATTTTTAATATCCTGAAATGTTTTGGGAAAAAGTAAACAATCTTAAAAGTAAAGCATTCTGTAGATTTCGTTTTTCCAGCAACTTGAGACGTTTCGGTATTCCCAGAAGTGATATGAAATACCACATTAGATTGCAATAACGGGAAGCAATTTCTTTTGAAACTCGCAACTTGCTACCCATAAAGAATGTAATACAATTTTTTGATAGAAATATGCTGACTTTCATCTCAACTGGGCTCTACAATGTTGATTATCAAGGAAATTGTATTAAAATTTGTCAATTAGACAATAAAATAATAATGCTTTTCACTAGGGGCTTCCTAACTGTCATTATCGACCACTAATCTTGTCTTAAAATTGGTTTTCACTATCACTGGTTTAAACAATCTTAATAATTTGCTATTATTGACCTGGGCCAATAAGTAAGCACGTCGCTTTAAACATGCGTCCTTAATTCGTTACTGTATTTCGTGCGGACAAATAAGAAAAGTCAAGTAAGCAAAGAAAATAGTTCGCACCGAATACCGCAACAAAAAAAGAATCGCAAGATCGCCGTGCTAGCTAAGAAGTCGCAGAGTGGTGTGGGTCACAAAAAAGGAAAGAGGAAACCTTAAGAAAAAATGTTTATTTACAAAACCTTAAGAAAACAACATACTATAAAAGAAAAACCAACTCGAATAAAAACATTTATCCGTAACACCCCGGAGGACTTACACTGTACAAAAATCGACGCAGAAGTAATTTTTACCCTTCTTTAATTACTTTTCACTAATTTTGAACTTCAATTCGAACATGTACATAAAGCAAAACATTAAGCAAAAATGTGTATAGTGGACTGTTTTCAATCCTGTAGTTACCACGATTTTTAAATCTTTATATATGTAAAATCCATTCTGAACGGACCTGCACCTTGACGACGTTCTAAAATACTAGAACAGGTTGAATGGCTTGCGCGTTTCAATAAGCTAAAGAGCCGAACTCTAAGTTTAACCAAATTAGTGGGGTTTTTAGTGAGGAGCCAGACTAAGACAGGTCCCCGAAAGAGGGCAGCAGCTTTTTTGGTACTTAGAGCGGCAGATACCATAGGGGCGGTATGACATTCCAAGACACACTACTGCGATGTGGAAGGCAACAGGCAATCACCACGTTACCTCCCAAGTACACTGCGTACATAAATTGTTAAACATGATGGCATCCTTTGGAGTAAAAAATTTCGGAGGTAAAATAGTCCCCCATTCGGATCTCCGGGAGGGGACTACTTCAGGGGATGTGATCCGAAAGAATAGAAAAAGATCCGCGAACATTCTGCGAGTCGGAGGGTAGAATGTCAGAAGTATGAAACAAGTAGGTAAGCTAGAGAACCTGAAACTCGAAATGGATAGATTAGCACTAGACATAGCAGGAATTAGCGAAGTCCGCTGGCCAGAGGCAGGGGATATTTTGGAGTGGAGACTTCAGGGTAATTCATACAGGATCAGAGGAAGGAAATTCGGGTGTGGGGATAGTTATACGAAAAAATATAGGATGACGTGTAAAAAAACTACTTGCAGAAGAACGAAAGAGTACTCATGGTTAGATTTGAATCTAAACCAGTAAATACAGTAATAATACAAGTATACATGGCCACCTCTAGCTACAGCGAAGAAGAGGTAGAGGCGATCTACAAAGATATCGAAGACATACTAAGATACGTAAAAGGACATAAAAGTTTAATAATTACGGGGGGATTTTAATGCAGTGGTAAATGAGGGTAGGGAAGGAGTGATAGTAGGTTTATTTGGTTTAGGCACGAGAAATGACAAGGGAAATAAGCTGGTAGAATTTTGCGACAAGAACAACTTAACTATCACAAATACACTATTTCAACATCATGCTAGAAGACGATACACGTGGAAGATGCCAGGAGATATAGGAAGATATCAAATAGATTAAATTATTGTTAGACAACGAATTTAGAAATCAAGTAAAAGACTAGAAGCCACCCGGAAGCAGATGTAGACACTGATCACAACATCGTAATTATGAAGGCCGCACTTAAATTTAAAATTCTGAAAAAGAGGAACGGAAAAAGGCACTTTAAATTTAAGAAGCTAAAAGATAAAGATATCCACGAAAAATTTGAAAAAAAGTCAAATGAATTGCTGAAAGATATCGGGAAAATTTCTGATACAAAGGAAGTAGAAACAGAATGGAATAACATTAAATCCAGCTTAGACATGGCGGCCAGAGATATTCTGGGGTATACACAAAAAGAAAATAAGAAAGCATGGATAACAAAGGATTTATATTCAGGAGAGGAATTAACAGCATTAGAACAGGAATCAGACATTGAAAATGATGACCTGGGATATCCTACACTTAGAGATGAGTTTGAGTTAGCATTAAACAGACTGAAAAATGGTAAGGCGACGGGTACATATAAGATGCAAGCACAAAACTCTAAAAGCCGCTGGAGAAGCAGTAACAGAACGTCTTTTCCGACTTGTAAGCTATATGTATAAGACAGGCGAGATACCCAAAAATTTTAAACGTAACATCATAGTAATTATACCAAAAAAAAGAGGCGCCGATAGATGTGAAAATTTTCTAACAATACGCTTGACAGCACATGTTTTAAAAACATTGACTAGAATTGTACAAAGACGAATGGAAAAACGAGCTCAAGAAATACTGTGAGAAGATCAATTTGGGTTTAGGTGAAACAGGGGAACACGGGGGGGCTATGTTAGCTCTGAGGGTGATAATGGAAAAAACGATAGAAAAGGGGGAAAGCGTATATATAGGGTTTGTAGATCTGGAATAAGCATTCGACAATGTAAAATGGAAAAAAATGTTCGAAATACTCGAAAAGATTGGAATGAGTTTTAGGAATAGACGGATAGTAGTACATTGCAAACAGCGGTAATAGAATTAGAGCAAGAAAGTAAAGAAGTAAATATTAAAAAAGGGGTGAGACAGGTATATGTCTTATCCCCGTTAATTTTTAACTTGTACATAGAAGAGGCAATGAATACGATCAAATGCAGCGAGATATTTGGGACAAAAGATTGATATGCTTAGCTTTGCAGATGATATAGCGGTATTAGCATCTAGCAAAGAAGAGTTAGAAGCTGCTCTTAGTGAAATGGAAACGGTTCTAACAGAGAGACATGGGATGAAAATTAACAAAAATAAAACTAAGGTTCCAGTATGAAAAAGGGGGTAGATAAATCAAAAACAAGAATACAAATTGGTAACGAGAACTTACAAGAGGTTAAGGATTTCTGTTACCTAGGAAGTCAAATAACGCAAGCTGGGAAAAGCACAAAGGATATAAAACAAAGATTAGCACAAGGTCGTACTACAGTTAACAAGAAAAAGCAACTACTGTGTTTAAAGACAACAAACATAGAAACATAGAAACATGAAGCCTGGACAGTAGAAGATGCAGACAAGAAAAAGGTAAAAGCTTTTGAAATGTGGTGGTACAGACGTATGATGCAGATATCATGGACAGACAAAGTTAAGCACCCTCCCAAAGGTCTCTGTTGGTCTCTACATTATGTTTAGGTTAGCACAGGTCAGCCAAAGGACACCATCGGCAAACCTAGCGCCCTCGAACTGAGGTGGGTTTGAGCTTCCTGAGGGGGTGTCCAATACAGCATCCAGAAGCATGTTCTGGACACTCATCGACTGCCCCTTAGTCAAGACTGAGTCCGGGTGACGTCTGTCGATTACCGCCACTCGCAATCCCCTAGCAGCAGCACTATATGACCCAATCTGCTCATGGCTCTTGGAGCGTTTAGTTTGCGGCTGGGGTTTAGATGGTGTCGGTGTGGAAGTCTCTGAACGAGGTCTTTTATTGCCCCCGCTGTCCTTCTGCACCGACACCTTCTTTATGGACGGTTTTGACACCGTCCAAGTTCCAACTTCGACTTTCTTAGCTTGCCTCAGCTTCCCACGTTGAGCACCCGAAAGCCTCTTTATCGTTTTCTCCATGTCTGGTGTATCAGACACAGGTCTTGCAAGCGGACTTGCATCCCGGGTCTGTTCCACCTCCATGGATAAGTTTTGGTTGCTTGAGGGGTCTCCCTACCTCTTCAGGTTCAGTTTTACTAATAGTTCTAATTGTATTCATGATTATTCCCACGAGTAAGGGGGATGTAAATGGCCACCGTGCCAGGTGCCCCTGTTGGCATGGAAGGCGTGAATAAAACAGGGTGCTGCCCTGTTCCCCGAGTTTTGGACTGATTGGGATCGTCAACTATCCAGCCACGCATCGCTTGGGCTCGGTCCTACACCACAGGATTTAGGATTTTTAACGAGGTTGTTTCCTCTTGGTCCGAGCGGTTAAGCCAAGACTCCCACACCCTCTTGCCCGTGAGACATGACTACGACAGCAGAGAAGGCGCGGTGTATCGGTGTTGTAGAATTGCCCCACCGGCCTCGTTTACCTCAGTGCAGGCCCATTAGCAACGAAACTACAGCTTGGCTGAGGGGTTTGGTCCGCGTGATCGTTTTCACTTGGCTAAGTGGCGGATTTTATCCCGCTCCAGCACAGTCTCTTGCTCTCCGCCATGTTGTGGGTCTTATACTTGTTCAAATATCATCGTTGTACAATTATTTTATTAATTCTTTCTATGCCAAAATCCAGTGACAAAGGTTAATTTTTAAAGTTAAGAATGGTAAAAAATTGTTTTCGATGAATTATGTCGCAATAAAGGGCGACATGTTTCATTTTTACAAACAGGCGGACATGTCTATCACGCCTACTCTGATAGTTTTATTACCAAAGTCAGAAAATAGAGTATCTTAAATACCAGTTTATAATTAAGGCAATTGAAAGCATTAGTAAATTTCAGTTGCACCAACACTGTAAGGCTACCTACCCTTTAAATGCCAAGAGCTTGATTAAAAAAGCTTCGCTGCTGTTAAAGCTACGACCTAACCTGATTGATAATCAGACAATAACAAATTACTTTTTTATGTATTATTTTATTTCGTAATCCATAACTCTTCTCAAAACTTTCGACAACACTACAAAGAGACTAATGTGTACTTATATGAAGAGAAATTTCCGTTTTGCTTCTAGCTGTTCTCAGAAGCAAATGATTTTATTTGTACCTTTTTCTTTTGAGCATTGACTTCTTTCTATCCATACAACCCAATAAATGTATCTCAAAACACCTACGAACTTTTTCATAACGTATATTGCTTTTAATACGCTTCAAATAAATACTGCTCCACTTTAATTAAAGTAAGAGATTTATCTAAAGCAAAGATAAAATTGCGAAACTCACATTTTCAGTTGAAAGAACTGAAATTAATAATTAAATTATTTGGAAAGCATAAAATCCGTTTAAATATTTATTTCCTTAGGATAACTGCTACTTAGCCTACGGTTTAAATGCCGAAGGTCTTTGCGACCAACTAGGGAAATCGAATAATGTCAAATTTCTTTACATCAGATGTATTTTGTAGAGAATTTTATCGTGAAAATAACTAGATAGAGTATCATATAAGGTCTTTACGCGTATTTACTCTTTTGCTTTCATTTAACTAAGGTTTATACATGAAAAGCAAAATTGCTGCACCAGTATAACGTGCTCCCTAACAGGGCCCGATAGCCTACGTTCCATGTTGTGCATAGACAACACTTTGATCGTATCAAGTCCAATTTAGACTTTGTGAGCGAAACTTTTTGCTTTCTTACGTATTGCCATATAATAGTAAACACTGACCGTCATAATGTTCAAAAACCAGCGATCAGTGTAGAAACCCGTCCACGGACTAATAGTACGCTAAAATTAGTGTATGACACTTTTTAGCTGTCTGCCCCCTTGTTTTTATACTTCTCGTGAGTGAGGTTTATTCCACTAATATCAGAATTGATTCGAAATAAAAAAATTCGAATAGATTAAGTTATGTCGAGAATATTAACATAGATGAAGAATTTGTACAGAATTAATTTGCAATATTGCAACGCGCTGCCTTACTCTAGCTATAAATTAGATAGAAGAGGAAAATTTAGTAAATTTAAATGCACAAACTAAATAAGATTGCACTTTTTATGATTAACTTATTTTTAAATTGCAAATGTATATAGCATTAAATGTTGCAAAACACAGCGTATGCATTTCTCATTAAAAAGATTATTTGCAATAGACAAATATCATCCGTTGCAACCACCAAGGACAATTAAAATGATACCATTTTACGACACTAACACAAGTTACATACAAAAGTAACATAACAATATCGTTGTACATAGATATATATTAAAATGGTAATATTGTACTAACGGATGCTGACTGCAATTAGTAGGATTTCTATAGAGGCAGAGATTTAGTATAATAATAATCTTATTTATTTTTATACTTTTTAATACTGTATATGTGAATTTTAAATGTATACGGGTTGTATTTATGTAGTAGAAAATTAATTAAACCTGAAAGAAATTATTTTGTTGAAAGATGAATTAGCGACTGAGTTAATGTATATTAAATTTAAGCATAATGTTATCGTGCAAGGAAGTTTGGAACATTCTAAAATATTAAGGAATGTATACCTACAAGTTTTATTGGTGAAACAATGGAATATAACTTTAGTATTTTGTATGGACAATTAATGAATAAAAGGAGAAGTTGGAATTTACCTGTTTCCTGTTTGTTATTAAGTGCATTTCCTTACAATGAGTTTTATCATATCATCATCACGTAATTTAATATGGAAAACGGGAAAATTGGAGTGATAGAATTATTGATCGAATTGATTTTTTTTAAATTCTCTTAGTAATTACCTGGACAGATTAGAGTTTTTAAGTGTATTCGTATTTTTATTTCAATTATTTAATCTTAATAAAGGTTAAGTGTAGATTGAATTTCATTTGCATTCATTTATGAAGTAGATAAAAATTAGATCATGTAAAAGTCACCACAGTGTGGTATTTGGGAGAGACTTTGATTTCCAGAATTTCTTTAATTATGACTAAACTTAATAAGTGGTTTAAGATATTTTAGAGAATGGTTACGTATAATGTGACAAAATTTCGGAAACCAAAAGCAAATAGAGACAGACCTATGGGTGATAACCGTTTTCCCTGTAGAAATAATATCAAAAGGGATTTGCTGAGGCGAGGTGGTTTGTCACCCTCTGAATTATAACTGTAGAAAAAGCGAACTTAGAGAACTGAAGATTTTAGGAGTTTGTGTCCCATAACGAATGGTGACGAGATATAGTTTACAAAAACAAAAAGTTTATTTTTACTAAATGATCGGCAATCAAATTGCAGAGCTAACTGTAGCCCAGCATACACAGAAAAATATGGTAACATTTTTCAATACGTAGTTGCATGCTAATAAACGATAAGTTAAAGGATTGTTACGGTAATCCGTACGGACAAGAGAAAAATAAAGTGTAGTAAGCAAAGTTACAGTAGCCCGCACCTAGTACCGCAACAAAACAAGAGGAATTGAAAAAATTAATGTCGCGCTAGCTAATAACGTCGTAGAGTGGAGTGCGTCACACAAAAAGAAAAATGAAACTTAAAAAAAATGTATTTACAAAACCTTAATAAAACAACTTGTTGCAAAAGAAAAACCAACTCGCAAAAAGAATATGTATGTAGAACCACCTGGAGGATTTACACAGTACTCAAAATCTACGCAAAAATTATACTTTATCGTAAAAATAATGGATACCCTCCTTTAATTACCTAGAGCTAAAATTTTCTCTATTTACACTTCAATTCTAACATATACATACAGCAAAAAAAATTAAACAACAATATATAATAGACTGTGTTTCAGTCCTTTAGCTACTAAAATTTTTAACTGTTAATAGAGAAAAATTATTTACTTACACAGCTCCAGCAACAAAGTAGAACGGGCGACAGATGGAAACGCATCTCTTCCCGTCGCGGTAAAAATATTATTAGAAAACAAAAACCGTCACACCTAAGCAATGGTGTAAGTTTAAATTTATACAAACAAATTTATAGGACAGTTAATGCTTAACTATTAATCAATAAATACTTAACCAATCACAGCTGTTCCCGCAACATTTCCGTTGATCGGAGCCGGGTAAATTCAATTTCGCACGATAACATCTCTGATTGTGCGATGAGTAACCTTATACACTTCCAGAAAAAGAATTGGTTGAACGATACGCTTCGGCTCCATACTGGTTTCAGACGACCGAGGCGGGATCACATACCACATGCCAAAATCTTTTCCTGGAAAACCTAGGAAATCAAATTCTGAAAAAGCAACAGTTAGTGAAGTAACTCTTCACTTCCCTTGACTAGCAGCTAGTAGCACATCATTACCTGATCTAGGATATATGCCTATACATATTACTTAAAGATAAAATTACATTAGATGAAAGTAATTTAGCACCAATCGGCGTCAAAAATTGTGGTTATAGGAAAATTTCCATTTCTTAAAGGAACATTTTCGTACAAACTAATTTTAGAATTTCAGGTTATAACTGTCAGTTAATTTCTATAGAAATAACTTTTAATTCGGATCGTTATAGTTATTAGATCGATCTGAAATATAAGTTGGACAACGAATGCCTCGAATAATGCACATTAGGAACTTGAAAGTCAATAACAACTGATAACGGGAAACCCATTTGATAGTATACGTCACTCATCATCATTTTGTTTTCGACCTTAGTTAAGGTCGGTTTGCCGCAGCTCTAACTTCTTTTCTATTCTGTGCTAATCTAAAAAGTTATACATACCCTTCACAACCTAAATTTCTAATAATTTGACTAATATAGCTTGGTCTAGGTCTTCCTATAACTCTTCTTTCTATCTTTTTCCTATCTGCCTGGCTCTACATAGATATTAGCAACCTGATCGTTGTTAAAGAACTCCAACATGTTTACATGATTCCCATTTATAAGGAATTCAAATATTACCTAGTTATCCTCTCCACAAAAGGAAAAGTGTTAAATTATATGTTATGGTAAGGCTTAAGCAACGAGTCGCTGCCAACATGCCAGACCCCTAAGTAATTGTGAGTAATGTCATGGAGACATTTAGTTAACTGATTTTTGTTTATTTATTTTTTTTGTTTTGTTTTCGAACTTACTTAAGGTCAATTTGACGCAGTTCTAAATTCTTTTCTATTCTGAGTTAGTCTAAAAAAGTCTATATACTCTTCACAACCTAAATCTCTAATAATTTGACTAATATAGCTTTACCTAGGCCTTCCTACTCTATTTTTATTTGGTAGTCTATAATATAGTCCCTCATGTCTTAACTGGTGCTCTATCATTCTATTTCTCCTGAACTTTAATTGTTTCCACATACAGGGTTCCTCACCTATCCTTCTGTAAACTTCCTCATTTGTTACTCTATCTGTCCAACTAATCTTTAGCATTCTTCTATAACACCAAGTTTCAAAAATCTTTTTCTTATCTACCTCTACGTTCGACCTTTGTAATTATACTACTTAAATAGCAAAATTCATCTACCTCCTCTAACTCGGTATTACCTATTTTTAATTTAGGTTTAGCGCTAGGCTGTAACTCACTTGTCATTATCTTTGTCTTTCCTGAGTTAATTCCCATACTATAGTTACTGTGTAGTATCTCATCTAAAATATTTAAAACTCTCCTAACTCTTTTCTAGGCTCTGCTATAATGGCTATATTATCTGCAAAACGTAACATGTCTATTTTCTGTCCCTGTACACTAATACCTATTTCTTTTCTCTCTCCAGCTATGTTTAAAGCTTCCTCAATTTAAACATTACAAAACAAAGGATATAGTATGCAGCCCTGTCTTACACCATTTCTAATTTTAGCTTCCTTTTTTATTTCATCACATCTAATTACTACGCTTTGATTTTTATATAGACTGTAAATAATTTTTCTATCCCTATAAGAGATTCCTATTTTTCGCAAAACCCTGAAGATAATAATCCAATTAACCCTATCAAATGCTTTTACTAAATCTACAAACGCGAAATAAGTCTTTTTATTTTTTTGTAACCTTTTTTCGATAATTACCCTAATTATTAGTATCGGTTCTCTAGTTCCTCTGTCTTTATGAAAACCATATTGGTCTTCGTCTAAATAATTCTCAGTCAAAGCTTTTACTCTATCTTTAATTATTATTGTTAGTATTTTGGAAGCATGGGAAGTTAAACTAGCCGTTTTAAAATTCTCACATCTATCAGCTCATGACTTTTTTGGGATTGGGATAATAATATTTTTTCGAAATCTATTGGGACCTCACCTGTGTCATATATTATTTTTACTAGTTCATATAATCTGTCTTAAGTTTTCTTACTTGCATATTTTATTTCTTCTGCGGGTATATCGTCTATCCCCGGCTCTTTATTTAGTTTAAGATCCCTAACAGCTCTATCAAATTTCTCACTTAATATTGAGAACCCTATTTCTAC
This sequence comes from Platerodrilus igneus, assembly GCA_036346225.1. NCBI lineage: Eukaryota > Metazoa > Arthropoda > Insecta > Coleoptera > Lycidae > Platerodrilus > Platerodrilus igneus. The sequence goes on from JARFIW010001381.1 coordinate 9,152,424, forward strand.
ATTCTCTTCTTGGTCGTTCTCTAACTCATCTATATCGTCTCTCATTTATATAAATCTTCTAAATATCTTTTTCATCTATCTGCTACCTTAACTTTATTTATTAGAAGCTCATTATTCTCATCTTTAATACCATTATATTTTTCCCTATCTTCTCTGAAAAACTTTTTAACTGCCCTGTAAGCTCTGGATGTCTTACCTACTCTCAAATCATCTTGTATTCCCTTACAATTCTCCTCCATCCATGTATTTCTAGCTTTTCTACACTCATGTACTATCTTATTTCTAGCACTATTATATTTTTGCTTACTTTCACTATCCAATTCTCTGAAAGGTTTAAGTTTTCTTCTATTCTCTATTAAATCTAATATCTCCTTTGTTACACAGGGTTTTCTCGCTTCTACTTTTTTCTTACCTACAGTCTGTGTTACTGTATCATGTACAAACTCTACGGGATGATGAATACGCCATCGTTTCGACTGATAAAAGCTGCAGGATTCTCTAATACATGCAAATAACGGTGGAAACAGTACTGGATTATCTAGCATTAAATTAAACTATGCGCCAAATTTTAATTACAGGGTCGTAACGTAATAGCATATTAAAATATTTTCAAATCAGCTAAGTTGTCGCATTCTAAAGCCTAGCGAAATATTACAATTTGGTCGAGAAATTGAAGCTACAACTACAAACATCTAGTCTTCCATTTATGTATTATTTATTATTATAATTATTAGATATAGTGTGTAATGTCGTATTTTAGAGAACTCGCCTGCTTACATTACATTACTTGTGTTTTTTAAAATTAAATTCTTCAACGTTTTATCACTTTAAGAAAAATTCAAGTTTTAATATAACATTTAAACAATTGAAGTCTTTTTCTGAAATTTAATAACCTGCACTCCAATACGGTGGTTTGAGTTCCGCTCTATTCATCTCACCACGATTCACCGCAGAAACTCGTGACAAAATTAAGAGTAACCTACTTTTTAACTTAGATAAATATAACCGGCAAACTCGCATACAATTGTCTTTGTTAATTGCACATGTAGAAAATCTATGCTAATCAAAACTTACATTATTACTTATAGATAAACCAAACATATTCTTTCAGAAAGCAAAGATTGTAGATAACCGAGTATATTTGCGGTGTTCTTTCAAGCAATAACGATAGATTGAGGTACTTTGACTTACACTAACTACACTAATAACATTCTACAGAGTGTTGAACAAATACGTGTTTCAATTAGGAGTTTTATAGGAACAAATCGATTTATTAAATTATAAAGCGTGATCAAGGACGTCTCCTATAACAGGTAGTTATACAGAAGTCAAAGCGGAAGCGTGAGAATATTTAAACAGAATCATCAATCGAATGAAGATATTTAGTAGGCTACAATAGAACTCAACAAACTATAATGCAAAAATTACGTTACATTAACCACCTACCCTGAAGGATTTGCTATAATTGAGGGGCATCAAACAGTCTTGTCTCAGTAATCCGTTCAATATTATTCGAACACGGAAAACTATTATTCCGCAGAGAACTTTTTACTTATAGTTTCCTTTTATTGCCTTATACGTTATCTTTTCTATGCAACACCTTAAAAACACACATTTAACTTTGTCATATCAAAGAATTTTTTAGAAAAAAAATGCTGTTCCTAAATGTGACCAGATAGCCTTTCACAATTAGCTAATTTTACCTAGTTTATAAATAAATGCAAATAAAATTCAACCTAAATATAGCTTATATTATGATTCCATAACTGCAATATGAATACAACTATAACTTAGTTAAAAGTCTAATTTCCTAACGTCAAACTGGCCATGTATTACTAAAAGAAATCCTAAAGAAAAAACATTAAATTTATCGATAAAAATATTTAACCATTGTTTCCGTTTCCAATAACATTTTGATTCTCATTTGATTCTTATTTTTGGAAATGTCCTTAATAACAATACAAGAAAACAGTTAATATAAACTTTTCGGGTTATCATTCCATTGGTCCATTCAAAATACTAAATTTTGAATCGTTGCCAATCACTAAATTTCACAAATAAAGGTTACGTTTAAAATCAATACGCACATAATTTTTAATATTTTCAAATTTTCCAACTTCCCTTTATGATAGTATCATGCTGAAAATTAACCAACACTAGTTCCATTGCTAATTCACCGTCCAACAAAATAATTACTTTTAAATTTGTTTACAGTTAAAATCTACACGTAAAGATAATTATAAATCATAAACATAAAAGCTCATACGCTACTCGCTATTTAAATTAAAAGATTCTATAAACTCAAGGATGCCCAGAAAACACTAGTCTCCCACTTATTTGATCTATACCGGTAGATAGCCCTTTATTACGGCATACATTCTTGTCAAATTTGTAACCGAAGTTACACAAAAGCTCGCGTACCGTTTAAATTCTGTTCTTACACCAACCCACGTGGTTGTCAAAATCCACAAATCGTAACAAAATCTTTTTGCACCAGACCGCAGGCAAAGGTCCCATACAAAGCAACGCGGTTCTCCTACCTCCTACTACATCATCGTATTATTACATTTTGCCCTTTCTAATTACCTTCTGAACTTAACGTATATTGATGATAACCGTTCACCTGTATTCTTGTTACCGGCTCGCGAGTGCTTAATTAACTGTTTCCGTCCGCTGTCTGGCTTCATCTTTTTTCCCACTCTACATGTCCTCGATGGGTATGTCATTGTATTACGGTCTTAATGTTGAACTTGTATTGAATCACGTGAAAAATGTGTGATTAACTCTATCTTACGTATTTAACAATCCTGCAATTTGATTCATATTAACCTTTTATATTATATAATGTCTGGTTAGATCTTTTGTAATGTGATTTTTGTGAGTTTTACTAAATAAACATCTGTATTTAAGTGATTAAACTTCATTATAACGATATTACTGTTATGTTGACTGGGGGTTCTTAGTATTATATTTACACTTGTTTCCTTGTAACGTTGATTTCGCTAAATTCTACTAAAATTTGGAAACGCTTGTCTATTTTTGAGGTAGCTTCCATATGAAACATACATATTGATAATCTCACTGATATTTACTTTTCTAATTAATCCAAAAGCTTTCTTAAAGTAATATGACCCTGCTATGAAACTTTACTATTGTAATTAATTTGTTTACACAAATTAACTACGATAACTACCATACTTACGTGCTAATATAACACTAGTGGCTTTTGAATTTTCTTTACTCGGGAACGTAACAGAAAGAAGTGCACCTGCTAGCTAGCTACAGTGGCAAGGGGGTGAATTCAATAAAAAAATTGGAATTCCTTGAGAGGACATACAATTTTAACACGTGCAACCTACCTGGAAAAGTCATCAAACTGTTTGACAATAAAATGTTGAGCGTCAATTCACCTGGCCCTAATCTTATCTCGTACATGATTAGTGATTTCCAAGATGATACTGAAATTATTGTTATTAAATTCTTACAATTGAGGTGGATAAAGCCTCGTTTTCACTTTCCTTTTCCTGACATTGCTAACAAAAGAAATCTATTAATAAAAGCTTTTATCTGCTTTCATAACCTATATTAACACATAAATATCGTTATAACAAAACAGAATGATTAACTTAACTTATCCTTATTTGGCCAAATTTACGTGAAATATTAATTTTATTAAATATGGGTATCAAATCAATTAAATATGTATTTGTGGGTTCCTGAGATTACAGTGGTGGTATTTTCCGTGGTTTCAAATCATTCTCATGCAAGCTTCACCCAAGTTGAAGTTTGGTAATAAAATTAGTTATATTCATTTATATATTGAAAAATACAGTTTGAAATATGCAGCAGATGAAACAATTCGAAGACTTACGGGTCATATCTTCGCTAAGGTTCGAACAACCTCATGCAAGACGACAGTGAATTGATAATGAAGTAATTCTTTTTGTTTTAACAAAATGTTATTGAACGTTTCTAACCAAATCATTTTCACTTCGTACTCGTAACTTTTGTTATTTTGCACTTGCTAATCTGCATCCGAAAGCTTTTTGCTAAGTACTCTTGAGTTCATAAAGTTATCGCACTTTGATTACTTATTACCTTGTCGTTAATCAACCGCTTAAAAAGTGCGACTGAATGACTGAGTTTTAATACTTCCTATTATTATTATTATTCGATGGTAAATATAAGTTAAAATGTCCCCGAGGGTTTTCTGTTGTACTACTTTACATCGAGCTCGTTTGAATTCGCATTAACCGTGAAGTTATGGTCAAGCGCGGTCTTAATGCATAAGAAGATTATGTAATGAACTGATCACGTGGTCACTATTTAATATTAACACCTACGTCGGGGTTTTCATTTCTACGTATTTAAATTTTGTGTCCTTGTTTGTTTAAATAATTTACTTGTTTTTGGCAACATTGCAATGCCAGAGAATATTTTCAGTTCCGCGTTTGTAGTCTGATGCGTCATGTTGATATTTGTTAATTTTTTTAATTGCTGGGTGAGAAGGAATCTTTTAAATCAGTTACTGTTTATTTTGGTACTTTACTTTAATAATATGGTGCAATAGTGCCATTATAAAGTGTAAACTATCCAAACTTCTATAAAATTGTTCGTGAAGTGTTTTACTGCGGCTTCTAAGCTAGCTAAAATTGAGAGATGTTTCTTTATATATATATATATATATATATATATATATATATATATATATATATATATATTATATATATAAATTGGTATTTGTTGTAAACAAGTTATATTTGAGGAAGGATGCTTTATCAGCTAGTGCTATTGTTTATTTTATATCACTTCGACTCCAGGAATTCTGCCCTGTCCTTTTCTACATTAAAAAGGCAATTTTCATTATATTTACTGCATTACGTTACTTTTGTTTTCTTCGTATTTATTTTCATATTATAGCTCTTCTTTAAAACTTTATTCGTGTTAATTAACGAGCTTCCTAGATCATGTGAAATCGCCCAAAAATCTTATTTTTGTTTTATTAATATGTCAATTTTAACTAATTTTGTTTCATTAGTTTAAAGTCTATATTTTACTTATAAATCTAAACAAATTTTCAAATTTTAATTTTGATATCATGTTTTGTTACAGCCCGATTTAGCAATCGTTCTGTACATGGTTTTGTATATATAGATTGCTGTGTTATAAGAATCGAGCCTCACGAATTGGGCGCCAAGATTTGCTGTGATCCTCGTTACTACGGTGAAATCTCCTCTGATATTCGATTTCTTACCTGAATATCGCCTCTTGAATCCTTCCGCCTCGGCTGCTCACCTAAATAAAACTTTCATCCTCATTCATAAAAAAAACACATTCCTACCACAAACATCAACGTTAACTCTATTTACACCAATATTCACAATACATTAAAATTTCAAAATTAAATTTCTGCATAAATTTCAGCATCATAAAATTTCAAGTTCAAATTTGTCATCATTTTAATTTGCATCCGGAATAAGAGTCCTTGTAGGATGCATACTAATTAAATAAACAATATTTGCAGACCTGAGTCTGAATAAAAGGGAGCATCTCCCACCCCTTTACGTTAATTTAACAGGTTAGTCTAATTGAGCTCAAAGACAGACCCAAATTTTCATCATAATCGAAAACATAAACTTGATAAATACTCCTTTCTACTTATACAAGAAAATTTTACCTTAAAATTCAAAATTTGTTGTTTATACAAATTTACTACTGTCCATCTTTATCAAACAAATTATCAAGATATTCAACACACACCAAAACATCAAAGATCGAACAACAAAGCATAAGTTACCTGAAGGTTACTGCACTCGTGGCTCCAATGTACATCGTCCTTGCTAATCCCACCATTCCAGCTGGTTCATGTTTACGTCTTCGGAATTCTGACCGCCTTTAAAATTTTTGTACACCACCATTCGTTTAAACGGTTTCAGGGTATCTCAGGAACTCATCTAGATATATCGAAATCTTGTTTTGTGGATCCTATCACGTTTACGAATAACATTTGATTACTAACACTCAAATAGCAATGAAATTCATAATTCTTTCACGCTATACCAAAAACTGCATACTTCTATTTATTTATTTATCGGTATTAATTTGGATAATTGGTACAGTAATACCCGCAAATATAACTAGACTTTGTTACCTTCATTTATCTTCTCTAAGTGTACTAATAACTTTTAGTGTAGCACGTAATCACCACGTATTCTACTTAAAGTATCGAATAATCAAAAAATAAAGAGCAAAACTGTTTAAAGTATCGAATAAAATCAAAAATATAAGAGAGCGACACTCCTATTAGCACGGGTTTATATAATGGCTCGCTTGCAAGTCGAATTTGTCCCGCGACGGCCGATTTTCAGAAATTCGCATTCTATTTTCCCCTCCGATGTCTCGGCACAATGATTCTACTGAAATTTGCACTCGTCCGAGTTGAAAACGGCTCGCAACACGTCCGAGAACAACTAATTAATTTTACACACCAACTGATATGCTTTCCCCTCTCATGTTTGCATCTTATTTCAACCTTAATCGCCAATCTAGTCTGTTCGTTCTATCTAAAACCTGTGCGCTTGTTTTACATTTTCCCCCTCATTTAACTGCTAATGCATTCCATCTCGCTTGTTTTTATACCACAAACTCGCTTTCTTACTTGCACTCATATAGCTTGAAGCTTATCGACTAACATATACATCGTTATTCTTGCAAGTGTTCTGAGTTCTAATACGCCGAAGGCTCTTACTTGACTTTCCCATGTCTTTTATAATTTCTCGATAGTTTGAGTACTTGGAACGATTAAATTAAATACAAATTGAACATTTTCAACTCTGCTTCTTTTTATAGAAAGCGTCCAGTGAATAATCTCAACCCCTTAATTTTAATGAAACGAATAAATTTTTATGCTCCACGGTTTTAATAACGCGTATTATCTAATTAAATTCTACATTACTTCCTTCTACATGTTGATTATGATTATATACAAACCCTACACTCTAATTGAATGATTTAAATCTACACAGTAGGCCTTTAATTAAGCGTACTATTTTACACTGCTCTGATATACACGGTGTTTAACATTATCTAAACAATATAAACCCTATGTTTAGAAGTAAATGACGAATTTATCCAATATACCTTTAAATGAAGCGTATTAGTACCTAAAGCTTCCTTATACACGGTGATTAAAATTATTTGATGTCGTTTATTAATTTTTCTACCCTGGTCTAAATGTGAGTATTTTATATATATATATATATATATATATATATATATATATTTCATGTTTAATGATTGTACAAGAGGTGATAGTAATTATTTGTTTATAGAAAATAGGTATATAATTTAAAATGAATTTCTAAAGTAGTTTCTGTAGACTATACAAATAGTTAAATTAATTTCAGTTACGATTCAGGTTTACAATTTTGTAGGGTTACGTCTGTTTGAATTCATCAATGCCATTGTGTTTTAAATTTGTAGTTGAAGTTATTGCGCGATGGGTATAATAGGTAATAATGTAGATAGATTAGCTTTTAACAATCAACAGTGGCGTCTGTAAAATAATTTCATTAAATTCAATTTTCGCATATCTGTAAGAAATTATATTCAGTCTTCTTTAAGGAGTATCGAGTTTGGAAATAATTTTTCAATAGGGTACAAGTTTGTTCCATATTTTTATTCAGTATAAAACAATATTTAGAGTAATCTGAATCTTTTTTAAAATTAACGACGACTATTTGACAGGTGTGGTTTTCAATTCGAATCGTGTTATCAGTTGTTTTCGAAGTAAATGCTCTCTTTGATTTTACACCTTAACAGAGCAGCACGAATGGTTTGGAGCTCTTCCTAATTGTTATTCAAATTTATTAATGGAAATTTAAGTCATCCGTATTCGTTATTACGGGATATGATTAGTGGAGTTCTGAGAGTACAATAATAAGTATTTATTATTGTATTTAATGGGATTGTTCACGATTTGTAATTAAACAATTTCGTGCGAGAGGAGCATGCTTGTAAGTATGGCGGCACGCCATGTGCATTTCCTAATTTAATTTATTTTAGGTACCCTTTTATGTTTCTTGTATTTGCAATTTTTAACGTTTTGTTCTAGTAATATTTTAATCGTAATTCTGGTTGAATTAACTACATTTAATTTTCGTTACTCGAAAATTGGAGTTTGGTATTAAGAACTTATTGGGTCATCGTTGGTTCGATTTTGGAAGTTATCTTTTTGAGAAAGTGCTACTTAGGGGAGATCCTAATTATCCTTATTCCTATCACCAGGAGCAGAAGAGGTACACCACACCAATCTTGAGGTTCGTGGAATTTCGTTGTGTATCTGCTAAGTTGATCCTGAGCTGAGGTTATTGTACTTACATCAAGGTGTCACCGAATTAAAACATGTTTGGTATCGTAATATATTTATATGATTAATGTTCCCCAAATGCATGCACTTGGCCTTTGATATTTTGTTTATGAAATTTACAAATTAAATGTTAATAGTGATTATTAGAAAAGAGTAAAAGATACCACAGGCCAATTTGAATCTTTATTGCTTTATATTTTTGTGTACTTTTATAGGGCCGATGGATCCGCTGAGGTGTATGGGACTTAGGCTCAGAATAAAGTTAGCCGGTAATGTAGCAATATAGTAAGCAGTAGGTAGTGAACAAGATTATTCATCGTGGTGGTGAGTAGAGGTATTTATTCTGCTTCAACTTGAGTAAGCAAGTGGTGGTAATATTGGAAACTGTCATTATACTGTTGATCTAAGTACTTAAGAAATTTAAAGTATTTATTATTACTTGTTCTAAAGTCATAACAGTCTTAATTTTAAAAATATACTAACACCCCTCCCAGGGTGGTAGCAGTTTCCCACTAATCTCCACACGTAGTTTTATTTTTATTTTACTTCATTTTTAGCATTCAAGTGTTGCATTTATAGTTAAACTTTTGAAAAAGTATAGAAATGAATGCGAAAACATAAGCATTAAGAAAGGGTATTTTTAAAATCATCTGATCAAAACCCACAAGAATCTATATTCAAATAATAACATATATCATATATGATATATATATATATATATATATATATATATATATATATATATATATATAATAAAATATACTATAATAAAAGATTACAAAATTTCTTGGTATATAAATTGCTTACTTACTACTATACAGTCTATTTAATGAATAAGTGGAACACAACAGATATTAGAACACGCTGCCAAAATTGATGACAACATTCCAAACACAATAACTAGCTTATAAAATAATTAAAAAATTCAGTAACAAAATGATTAAATTTTAGTAACAAAGTAATATAAAAGTTATTAATTTAAAACTAATTTAGAAAATGTTAAAATGTAAAATACTTTTGACATATAAATTATGTCATAAGCAAACATAGATAAAAATAATAATTAAATATAACGAGTCAAACTTGAAGTTAAAAAAAATTTAAGAGTAAAAGAAATAAGGCAAATAACTAGTTACTAAGATATACGATCCTTGTTATTTTTTATTTTTTATAACAGAAATAAGATGCGAGTAGATACTATTAAGATTTTGGGTGTCAGTTTTTTTGTTGAGAGGGTGGTCTTCTAGCGCTATCGCTACCATTTCTAGGAAAATACGTTTTCTGTAATGGCTTTCCCTGAACATGATTTCAGCGTTTGTATAATTGATTGTGTGTCCAGTCTCAAGAGCATGTGACACCAATGCGCAGGTTTTTGTGTATCTGTTAAAGTCACTTTTGTGGGAAGTGATTCTGGATGAAAGCCACCTAGATGTGTGGCCTATATATTGGCCTTGACAATTCTTACACGGTATGCGGTAAACAACTCTTGACTGTTGCAGTTGGGGGTATGATCTTTTAATTTGTTGAAAAGCGTCTTTCTTAACGTCAAGGTAGGTTTTTTGGTGAGAGATATCCCTTTGATATCTTTAAGAGTATGACATAATCAAATGACATAATCAAATCTTTATAGTCGAAATCCACCTAAACTATATATATATATATATATATATATATATATATATATAAATATTATATATATATATAGGATGTACCAAAATTACTGGGAAATAAAGCTACCACGTTTTAAAGACGTCAAAATAAGTCGATTGGTCCAAATGTACTTATATACCAAAATTCACCGTGTGTCCGTGAGAAGAGTTCAAACACAAATTTAGTTGACTGTGGACACAAAGACAACAATTTCTTAACAACAAGTGTGTGATCTCCGCCTTCATTAATGCAAAGGTCAATTCGACATGCACCTATCTTAAAACATCATCGTTGTGCCGTAATGCGTTTACAACATTTTGAATTCTGTTCCACAATGTTCGGAATTATTAATTTGAACCTTGTACATTTATTTTTAACGCTCCCCAGATAAAGAAGTTGCAAGGATTTAAGTCATGAGAATGCGGAAGTCAATGGATATGTGCTTTGTGGTTTCTACCAATCCATCTGCGAGTAAATTGTTCATTAAGATACTCTCTTACGGCACGTGCAAAATGAGGTGGAGCGCCGTCGTGCATGAAGAACATGTTTCGACGAACATTAAGAGGCAAGTTTTCTAGTAATTCTGGCAAACTTTCTTGAAAAAATCGAAGGTAATTGGCGCCATCCAAACGGTCAGACAATCGGAATGGCCCAACCAAAGAATTGCCAATAACTCCGACCCAGACATTAATTTTTAATTCTCGTTGATAATGTCTACTTTTAATAGCATATGAATTTTTTATCTGCATACACATGCTCATTGTGCAGATTCTTCCTGCCACGACGTGTAAAAGAAGGCTCATCAGTAAACAAGATATTAGTGTGGAATTCGTTGTCAACTACCCTGCGTTCCCGAACAATTTGTGAAAAATTTAAACGTGATCCGTGGTCAAGTGGCAGAAATTCTTACACTGGCTGAATGTGGAATGGACGAAGTAATTGATCTCTAATAATCCGACTTACGGTGCTTTTTGCAATCCCAGTGTCTCCTTGCAATGCTCTGGTACTGGTCTCAGGATTTTCATCAATCATTGGAAGAACAGCATATTTCTTAATTGGTGTTCAGGCTTGTCGAGAACTTCCAGTCTTAGTTCTGACTGACTTCGACATTCCTGCTTGTCGAAAACGCTTTCGATTCGGGCAACGGTTTTGTGATTTGGAATTCTCCGGTTTGGACACTTCTCTTTATATACGCGGACACTTTCGAGGCAGTTACCCTAACAGAATCCAAGAACAAATAAGATATCCTCCTGTTCATTAAAAAGGAACTCCATAATTTGCTGGCTGCCAACATTACACAACAGTAATAGCAATTAAAGCAATAACGGTGATTGCGTTAAAGAAGTGTCCTTCAGAAGAAGTGAACAAAGTAAAGCGTTCAGTGGTAAGTAAAGTTTCGATTTACTCGTTGCTACTATTCCTCTAATACCAGTATTAATACTAATCACTTAAGTATTAAATGGTTTACACAAGATATCCATAAAGTTCTAGTTCCATTAATAATGGCGTTGTAAATTTGTAAAACAACACTTGCTAATTGTATTCAAACATGTGTTCAACTAGAAATATAGAAAATAGGTTTATACAACAGTTATACAACAATTTTAGTCATTTACTGGTGTCTAGAAAATTGACTTGTTTGTCGATACCAAACGTGCTTGCGTTAAACGTTATGAAACACTTCAGGGGAAACGTGACAGCAATTTATCTACTATTGTGATACCTTCGCAAGTCCCTCATATTAAATTGGGGAAGAAATTTTCTAAATCGATGTCAAGAATCTTATAGTGATTATATTCTAGCAACACAGACTATGTACTGCGTAGCAATGCGCAGAAAGGTTATTACTTGTTAATGTTTAACTAACTCAATAAAGAGAGGAAGTTAAAACTGCGCTCGAATCTGTTATTCCTTATTTGGTCCAAACTACAACGTTGCTATCTAAAACTCAGCTCTAATGCGTCCTTTTTGTCTGAATGAAAAAGCTTCGTCTTTGACTTACATAAATGTCATGTAGGTTCGATTTAAAGCTCCGTCTTATCTAGACAAAGAGAATATTGTTTTAGATACCTACGTTAAGTTTTTAATTAGTTACCATTATATATTTATGCATAACCGGATCAAATGTCTTTGAGTACAGACGCAAGTGAACGTGTTGTTAGCGAATCGCAATCCAAATCCTTTTGAGTGAAATTGTAATTAAGCGGAAGTGTTATTAAAAAACTTTTGGATATCGAGGTGTATGTTTCTATGGCCGTCAACTCTCCCCCCAAACGGGGGTGACGGTTCCTTACCAGAAACAATAAGTAGAGTTATAGCGGTTCTTGTTAATAAAGATATTGATATCGAAGAATCGGAAGAATTAAATTTGGTGAGTTCGTTCCATAGTAATTATAATCATTTTACAGGTGTCTTTAGGCAAATCGATATTTCGAAGTGACCCTAGTTTTTCTAAAAACGTAATTAATATGGCATCAAACGAGGTTCCATTGAAATGAGAACGTTTAAAAGTGCTAATGAGCTTGCATCTGCTAAATTTTTAAAGGTAAATAACCTACAGGGCTACATATCTAGAGTAGTATTATTATCCCATGGCGGGTGACGTCACATGCGCAATAGGTTCAATTTAAACTTAAACCTCAAGATTCACAACGCTACAGTACAACCCACAAACATCTTGCTAGCAATGTGGCTTTAATACGTCGTCACGAATATCCCATTTATTACGTTAAGTAAAATATTGTTTGTAAGGACCCCGTTTATGCTGGCGGTATCTAGAAATTCATAAATATATGAAATAAATCCAGACCTTCATATAATATCGGAGCTTTTACTTGTTTTTACTTATAAACAATTCTAGGTTCGTAGTTTCTTTATCCGTAAATATTTGCTGTGGCAACAGTGCACATACTCAGCGGATCCCAACACTGTATATACCGAATGTGAACCGTAACTGTCATTGTCGTTCTCGCTCTTATCAAGGTCTTATTGTTTCCAGTTTTCCGTTTTAATATTTGTATCAAGTAATAGTCATCAAAACAGTTTTTTTCAAAACTAACTGATAGTTAATTTCTTCAGCAATGTAAGTATTTAAAAAAAAGTTCGTTCAATGATTAATTATGATATTTTTTATAGTAATATTATAAATAAGAAGGAGGTGATTCATAGTCAAGGACGACAGATTGTTTTTAATGTGTTTCAATATTTGAAACGCATAAAAGATTCGGGCGCCTTCAACCTGAACCATTTGCAAGAGTGCGTGGCTGAAGCAACAAGGTGTGTCATTGCGGACAGTGCAAAGAATTGTAACGGAAGGTACAAACAAACCACCCTGCAGCAAGTTCAGTTCACCAAGGAAACCCGTAAATAAACCAAGCCCTAAGTCAACAGTGAATGGATTTGACGAAGAGATTCTAAGATATTGCAGCAATACATAAACGTAGACCGACTTTGAAGTTAGTGTTTGACGAATTTAAAAATGATTGCCCTCATTACACGGGAAAATTAGGTTCGTTCAGAAAAATTGTTGTAAGAGCAGGGTTTCGTTGGAAGAGAACTGTAGATAACATGAAAATTCTTGTTGAACAAAGCAATATAAGGTCAAAGCGCACCATATTTTTGAAAAATCTTAGTAAGTATAAAGAAGAGGGCAGAAGCATTGTGTATAACGATGTAGCTGCACAGTTCTCACAGTGTAACAAAGTGTTGGGATGACGGCACCACCAAGGGTTTGAAATCGCCAGTTTCAAAAAGGAAGCGTTTGATAATTGTTCATGGAGGTGGAAAAAATGGGTTCGTTCCAAATGCAGAATTGATTTTTAAGTCTGGTTTGAAAACTGGGGATTATCACGATGACATGAATCATCGCAATTATAAAAAGTGGCTGCAAGAAAAGTGAATACCAAATTTGGAACCAAATTCAGTGTTTGTGATAGACAATGCGTCATATCATAATGTTCTTGTGCATCCTAATCCTACTTCAAGTTGGAAGAAAACAGATATGCAGAAATGGTTGAAGGAACGAAATATCCTCTTTGAATGTAAGGAAACCAAGCCTGTATTATATTCCAATATTAAGGCACATAAACCTGTTCATCAGCTATTTGTAATTGACCAGCTACTGGCAGAACATGGTCATGTAGTATTGCGTTTACCTCCATATCACCCAGAACTAAATCCTATCGAGATGATTTGGGCGTTACTTAAAAACCGTGTCGCTGCATGTAATGTAACCTTTAAAATAGATGATGTATGGAAGTTGGCAGAAGAATATATAAAAAATATTGGAATCAACGAGTGGACTAAAGTATGTCTGCACGTACAGAAAATTGAAAAGGATTATATGGAACGAGAAACTTTAATACACGAGGTTCAAGACCTAATTATACGGGTTGATGATAATAGCGATAATTCAGATGAATACTTATTCTCAGGCGATGAAAGTTTAGGATGTGAACCCATTTAAAATATAATTTATGTAAAATAGTTGAATGATGGCCTTTATTTAGCCTTGTAGAAAATATGTGTCATAAATACATTTGTTTGTACATTATTGTTTATTACTGAGGTGTTGAAATAAAACTTGCTTGAAGAGGGAAGCAGTCTTTATATCAAATTATGTTCAGTAGTGCTGTGACAATCGATCACTTTTAAAGCTGAAACAATCAATGATTGGCTTTCAAAGTGATTGAATCATTTTACATTTTAATCCAATCATAATCAATTCTGTTAAGCATGTCCATTCTTTGTCTCCAAAAGGGATTCTTATTGACTGTATTTATCTCGGCGCTTCTATCCGATCGTGTTAATCCGCTTCAGTTTGGCGACATAAACCAGTTTTCGATCCGATGCAGCGTCTCCTGTCAATCCATTAAAACAAGTGGATTGTACTACTCGATCGGATCTGAATTCCGCATTCGACGACAGTATGCAGGCTTGACGATTTAAATAATCTATGATTATAACATCAACAGCACCTGATCAGGCCGGTGTAGTATATCTAACTTCAGTCGTATAAGCAATATTGCTTTTGTTTAGTCAGAAAGTTTAAGATTATTAATTATTCAAGGAATTATTTTATAACTAGATTATCGATGAAGTGCGTAAAAAATATATTAATTTAGCAAATATTTCTAAACTATAAATGAGGTTATGTAAAAAATATATAACCTGACAAAATGCAAACCTTAAATACCTTTCTTTTCATACTATAACTGTTCCTCTTCCTTCAATTCTACAGCACTGAATTGTTGATTCTATGATCCATTAAAATAAAGCACGAGATATATGCAATTTATAATAATATTAATATAACAAATGATATAAAAACCTTTTGATATTAATTAAAAATTGTTTTTGTTTTGCTTTTGTTAGTTACAACACCATGAGTGTCATTGTGTAAACATATTCTTAAAACGTTTTTGTAATAAATCTTAGTAATATTTTCGAGGTGGGCATTTGACATTTTTATAGTGTTTATAGTTTATAGTTTGTGTGTAACAATTTCAATTTTCTGTATTCTAATACACAAGTTTTGTTCGATACACCTAATCAATAAATGATAATTTCTATTGAAACTTTTTATTATAAAATTCATACATAGTACGCCCTCTACATTAGAATAGCAAAAGTACACTTCAAGTGGACTTCTAGTTGTTTGTATCTTGTTTCAATATCCTCTTTCCCAGCACATACTAGTATAATTAAGGTTGCCTCGTGGAATAAGCCATTTTTAATATCAGATGTAGTCCGTAGACACGTATTTTTTGGGGCTTGCAAGTTTTTAATCAAACATGCCGCCCGAGCAATTATTTAAGTGGAGTCGACATGTTCCATAAGTTAGCTTTGGTAATAGCATCGACCTAAAATGGTTGTGGATATATTTTTACGGCAAGAAAGTATTGCACAAGCTTACCCCAAATTTTTATTCTTTCGTTTCATTTCAGCGCAAGTTCTTGAAGTTCTTGGAGTACTTCAAGTTTTATTCATTTTTTTAGTTTAGCGTTTTAAGGATTAAACTACCTATCATTAAATATGGAGATAATTATAATTCCGAATTTTAAAATATTAAAGTCAAGTTACAAGCATAGAAGTTGTGGAAATTTAAGTATTGTAAAGAATCCAATCGTTAATCGTAAAACATACACTAAAGTGAGAAGCAGTTTCAATTGTTACTAGGCAGGAATGTAGAAACCCGCACATGTTATTGGTTAATATGAAGGTTAAATCCGGACCCCTGTGTCCGCTACGCTCAACTATAAGAGTAAGGACGCAGATATAGCAGATGGTTAGCGGTGAGTCATCCTCCATTTTTATTCTTATATTTTTTTCAAGAAACTTTCAATTAAAATGCTCAGATAAATTTTCGAAGAAGTTATACCTAAGTTTGTTTAAAATTAATTTTCAAAATTTTGCTAAAGTTCATAGTTCAATTAATTTGTTT
The DNA here is from genome assembly GCA_036346225.1 of Platerodrilus igneus. Taxonomy (NCBI): domain Eukaryota; kingdom Metazoa; phylum Arthropoda; class Insecta; order Coleoptera; family Lycidae; genus Platerodrilus; species Platerodrilus igneus. Next base: position 9,168,884 of record JARFIW010001381.1, read on the forward strand.
CATTTAAAAATTTAATTTAAAAATTTAGTATTTGAATAAGGCATAATTGACCTTAACATTTTTAAGATTTTTGTATAATATTATGTTTGAAGTTACAAAGTTGTATTAAAGGGTTTGCTTTATCGAACATGTGATATGATAAGAATTGTTTGCCGAATTATAATATATAACACATGGTGATAATACACCTGATGTATAATTCAATGTCGACAATAAGTGCTTTTCTTTGACCTTTGATTTTAGTAAAAATTGTTATTAAGAATGTGTAACCATAACCTGAGAAATTACTTTTGAATATGTAATTTTTTTGTGAACTGGAAAGGATCCTAGTCAAGTAACATGATGTCATTGTAACGTAAAGTAAAAGTAACATTTCTTACAGAAAACTAAAATAATTTATGCATTTAATAAAACAATATTCCAAAAATGCTTAGATATTAATATTAAATAGTGAAAACGGAACTGTTTCGAAAGTCTCCGTATAAATAAGTTGTATAAACAATGTATATATAAATATTTTTTGAAAACAAAATTAATAAAAAAAATTTTAAGTTGTCTCAAAATTTTCTTTCTTTGAAGTCAACAGTGCTTGTCCTACAGAAGCAAACTGTTTATAATTTAGAAGCTTTAGTACTGAAGGAAAGTATTGTTAGTGTTAAAGTTAAAAGTTTTTCTTGAAGGTATAATTTTAGATTAGTGATTTACATATAATTATGTTTGTGATAAAGTGACTAGGCTCTCATGAAGCCCTAATTGGAAAATGTTTAGGTGTGATTAAATTTTCAGATAGCACGAGATCGTCGTTCCTATTTCAGGTTGCAGAGACCACAGTAAGTATTTTTGTATATGTTGCTTTTTCGAAGATTTCCGTATCTAATCTTCGAATAATTTCTTATAAAACAATCATTAAGATACGGTGGCGTCCAATAAAATTCCTTTTGTTTTTTTCCTATACCATCCTACGACCCTAGCTCATAGCTCTGCCCTAAGTTGCAGAAACTTAGCTGGCTGGAAGAACTCCTTAGAGGGATCCTTTTTTCTCAAAGCCATTCAACATCCTTTTACCCTGGGCTTGACCATCAAACAGGAACCCCTCGTAATCTATCGAGGCTCTGCCGCCTGTATGGTAGAGCAGACATATTTAATAGAAGGCTCGAATGTTACATGTGTTTAAAACAAAAACGTCTATTGATTTGAAAAAAAACGAATATGTAGTACTACCAAATTGTTTTTGTTCCACTAGTGACTATAAGTGATAAAATATCTTGTGTACACTGATCCAATCAATCAATAATCTGGGGTATCACATCTAACAATAAGCTCAGATCATTTTTATAGAAGAGCAAAAAATCAACATGAAACTATTTAAAACACATTCCTTGGTTGCTCGACAATTTTTGCTTTGGCAACACTGGACGTGCAAGCAGTCGATGTTTTCTAGTCTCACTTTTTTATTTTGATTATTAATATAGCTCCTCCTCGCGCAGGTTTTTTCAAGGTCACTCGTCATGAGATAATAATACTACTATATATTTCTTTTACGCCGCCTTGGTATAATTAGATCAATTGAAATTGATATTAGTGAAAATGAAATAAAATCTTCCTTTTATCCTATTAAAGGGGAAGTTTTTAAAATCATACAGGTTCGAAGGTTAAACAGACGGGTAGTTAATGAAGATAAATCGGTAGATTTTGTACCTTCAACATCTATTCCACTAACCTTTAGGGGTCAAACGCTTCCTTCTCATGTTGACTTATATGGTTGTGCTTTAGATGTAAAACCTTTTATACAAAAAGTGGTGCAATGCCAAAAATGTCTTCGCTATGGTCATGGAGAAAATTTGTGCAAAAGTCGCATTAGATGACCTAAGTGTGGCGACGATCATGCATTGGTCAACTGCAAAAATGTATGTATTCATTGTAAAGGACCTCACTTATCGAATGATAGAGAAAACTGCTCAGTTTACGAGAAAAAAAGCAGATTAAGCAAAAGATGGCGAAAGAAAATATCTCATTCAAAGATGCAATTCATAAAATGGAAACAAGCTACGCACAAATTGCATCTAGTAATATTTAACCTACACCTACTTGATTACCACCTATTGGATCTACACCTCTATGACATTTGGATAAAATAACTATCAATAAGGAAAGGAAAATGAATAATAATTATAAGTCAGACCTGGTTAGACACCATACAGAGATTATTTCAGTTCCTAAACCACATTCAGGCAATGGTGTATATCTAGGAAACAAAAATGAGAACGAAAAGTTAATCAATATAATTTTAGAATATCTCACGGATTTAAGTAGTTTAAAAGATTCTTTCATGGATAAATCGTCCCATGAAAAATTGAAAATAGAAGTAAAAATAGTATTCCTAAAAATGGCGATTCTCCTAGTAATTCAGTCGAACGCTAAAGCCATTTACTCAAATAAGGGCTTACTAGAAAACCTTTTAGACAATAATAATATAGATGTAGCATCAATTTGTGAAACATGGCTCAAGCCCTTTAATGAAATATCCTTCTCTGGTTACAATGTATTTAGAAAAGACAAGGCCGCAAGGTATAGGCGGAGGCGTGCATATATTGTTGACAAAAAGTTTCCCTTTTACTGTTATTCTTGATCCTCCAAAACTAAACGATTTGGAAATAACGGGTATAGAAATTTCCTGTTCTGACGAAAAAGACTTGTTTACATATTTGGTATATGTTCCTCCGAACTTACACTTTCAACAACACGAGTGGTAATCATTCTTCGACGATTTTCAGGGTGAATTTTTAATAGCAGGAGATTTAACACCCATCACTCAGACTGGGGCTCTGCTAATGACAGTTACCCAGGTTGCTAATTCCTACATGCAGTGAAAAGCAGTAATTTTTATTATGAATAATGAAAGTGCTGCTCGCATTATCTCTCCTACTGAAAATAAATCTGCAGTAGATATAACAATCTGTTCAGTTTCTCTAGTGCCATTTTTAAGTAGTTGGATGTAATTTACTACATTATTAGAAATGACATTCCTCGTTCAACTAGCATCAGATATCGAAAGTTCAACACAAAGAGAGCAGACTGGAAAGCTTATTCAGAATTTTTAAGCCGTTACCAGAACCAGAACGATTCTAGTTAGCCAAATTTTATAAATAGACTATTAAACGTATGTACTTTCGCTATCCCAACGTATGGCAATTGGCAGGAACAAAAAACTTGGTAAAATATGTTGGAACAATTAGTGCGAAATCGCTGTCTAATAAAAAATCGCACTAGCTCAGTTAGGCGGGTAGCTAATATGGAACATTTTATCAACTGTAGCAAATGCAATGCAATAGCACGACAAATTATCAAAGAGAAAAATCATGTAATGGAAACGTTTTAGTTCATCCTTCAGCAGCAGCTCTTCCATATCCGAAATTTGGCAAAACATAAAGAAGATCAAGAATGTTTCTTTGTCGCCCAATCACCCGTTAGTTTCAGGGCAATAGGCTGTTGATTTTCTCTACAATCTCACTAAGGATTCAACTTCTGGAGAGAATATACCTATAAATTTAGAAGGTTCCTCTGTCGATACTATTGGCCGTTCTTTTACTATGCAAGCACTCAACCAACAATGTCTTAAAATCGAAAGCCAATACTTGCACATGGGGAAGATGAAATCCAGTTCTCTAGTAAAATTCAACTTTTAAACATATAATAATATCTCGAAAACTAATAAGGTGCCATCAGAATGGAAACGCTATATAATAGTGGCAATATTAAAAAGTAAAAAAATTCAAAATTCGCTAGTTCATACAGACCAATATCGCTCGGTTCCTGTATTCTGAAAACATTCGAAAGAATGACTAAATTTAGATTAGAATGGTGGCTTGAACACAATAATTTTTTCCCTAATTGTCAATTTGGATTCCGGAAACGCCGTTCCATCTACGACGATGTTTGTCATTTAGTCATAGATATTAACATCTCCTTTACAAACGGCGAATCGATCATGGCCTTCTTTGCAGACATAGAACCCGCTTACGAAAACGTAAACCTGGACGTACTGAAGGATGAAATAGGATCAGTTGAATTGTCATCAAAATTTGCATCGCTTATTACAAATTTTTATTCAAATAGGCGAGTTTGTATAAGAGTAGGACAAAAATAATGGGACCAAGATATACCAGCACAGGGATACCGCAGGGCAGCATTTTGTCACCGCTATTATTTACTGTTTACTATAATGGACTAGAGAAAGTATTCTGTGATTCTGACAAAAATATTGCAATTTGAAAATGATATACGCATTTACGTTCAAAATGAAGAAATTTCTAGGGCTCAAAACAATCTAGAATTTGCTATGAATAAGTTTTCCCAATTTTTATTTAAACACGGACAAACTCTCCACAACAAAATCGGTCATTTGTACGTTTACACGGAAAAAAACTTTACAAGATAGAATCACTTTCGGGAGTTATAAACTGTCGCATTTCCCGTTTACGAGATATTTGCTGTTAAATTTTTGTTTATTTTGTCTTTTTCAACTTTCTATACGTTTGCCACATAAAACTTCTGTTCGCTTCTTGGGAATATTTGTAGATAGAAAATTATTATGTAAGGAACACATCTCATACCTTCAAAATAAAGCTCAAAAGGGAAAACAGTTACTGCGATTTGTGTGCCATAATAACTAGGGCGCTAATTAATATACCGGTCTTCAGTTTTATCGCTCTTCATTAGATCCATTTTACATTTTGGATCCATTTTTTATGGAGACGCCTTAGAAACTTTGTTTACAAAGTTAGATGCTATACAACTGAATACTTCAAAAATATGTTTCGGATTTTTAAAGACCACAGCAAATGACTTCGTTTTCGCAGAAGTACTGGAGCTGTCACTCTTGCTGTATTACTCTCTTCCTTTAGAGTAGGCGCTACAAGATTACTGTGACACGGTGCAGCAAATTGAAATTACTAACATACCTTCCTTTCTAACTTCTGATTTGCCTGGCTAGCTCAACGAAAATTATGGAATTTACAAAATGAAATCAAACACAGTAATCGAATAAAGCATCTATAAATTCAAAAACAATTTTCTTTCATACAAAGGAATACAGAACATTATACAGCATAATCTTTAAACATAAAATTATTCCTGACAAGTACCTACCTATTTACTTAATTATTAAAATGTTCTTCACCAAATCTTTGTTAAAATTTACAGTACTCAAATTTCTTTTTTGTGGATAATTTACCTGTCGTTTAATCCCACACTTGTGAGAGGCAAAAATCTATTTAAATCTATTTAAAGATCAAAAGTTTTAAACTCTTATCTCAGAACTTTCTGGTAAATATTCTTACAGAAAAAAATATTATATGATTAAGACATTCTACTTTAAATTCAAATGACATAATTCTCAAATATTAGTTACAAGAAAAGGAATCTTAAAGTTATACTTGCAAAATTAAAAAGCGCCTATTCAATCTGTAATTAACATTACTAAATACGTGCTGCTTCAATTTTAAATTTATGTCGAAAGATCAACTTACAAGATTTTTCATATTCTTTGAAATCTCCATTTAGAACATCAGTTATTAAAAGTGCATCTTCCTTTTTCATTTAATTATCTTTAAAATAGCTTTTGTATCAGAACTATCTATGTCAAAGATTGTTCAATTCTAGTAATGTTTCAAATAATTACGTTCCATATTTATGCAGAGCTACATTTCAAGAATGACATCTTTATTCAAAGTTACATCTAAAATATTAAATACTGTATGCATGTACTGTATTGTGTTTCGTTTGGAACATAATACACTGTTATGATCTCAGTTTTCCCAAAATGACTTCTTTATTACCTAATTAGTATCGAATGGCGTGATATATGTTCATAGTGAAACGTGACGTTTATTTTTGTCTAAAATACGGAATTGATCCGCTGTTTCCTGTTTCATATTAAAATCCGAAAAGCTATAAATTCATTCTTATCGATTTTACGACATTTTTATTGTCTGTTTAACGATAAGGCAAATAATTAGCTTATACTATATTTCTTTGGATTTGACGTATTTGCCTAAATTGATAAAGAACATTCCAGATTTGTTTCATTTAAAACCCATAAAGTGAGTTAAAATGATTTTTCGATACACACGGAAGTAAATTTATATCATTAATTAAAGCTTTAATTGCTTTATTTATCCCATGTAGATGTAAAGAGATTGATATGGTTTTTATGCTAAATAAAGCAAATGTAGCACGGGAAATAAAGTGTGTTCTAATGCACCTATATACACGGAAATTTATTTAGTATTTTATACTTAGAATATTTATTTACAATAAGCTTAAAATGATTGAGTTGCATACTTAACAATTATAAAAAGAAAATATTTGGCTTCACGTTAAATAAAAACGTGTTCTAACGCATATTTTTAAAGACTATTTGTACACACAACTGTATTACTGATTTGAAATTAGAGCTTTTAAATACACGGAAGTGGGTTTTTGCTTTGCTTTTTAATGGCTAATATATTATACAGTGTGGAACAATAAACCTTTAGAGATTTGAATTCTTTCCGGTTTACTTCTATTTTGGTTGGCTTTATTTATACGACTTGGGTTTCAATGATCTCTCGTGACCTCCATATCACGTCAATATATATATATATATATATATATATGGTATTTCAATTGTAAATGAGGGTTAGATAATTTATTTGACAATTTATTTCAAGTTTATTGGTTTCTGGACGATGAGTAATAAAGTCAACTAGCAAATCATCTTCAAAGAGAAAAGAAAAGCAACATAAATATTCAATTCCTTGACAATCTGCAATTCCAAAAATTCCTGTAAGAAGTGGGCTTGTTTTCATTCGAGACATATGGCTGCCTTGTGATATCTTGTGTACTTTCAACAGCTTAACAATTTAAGGTAAGCGATTAGCTTTATATTTGTTCTTCCTCCTGTTCGTTTTGGAATGAAAGAGGAAAGAATGCCACATTTTCACGTGAATGTCAACCTAACAAATATTTGTTTATATTAAAGTGCAATCAGAATTTCCACTAAAAGTATCGATGTTTACATTTAAAGTAATACTTGTAACGTAAAACTGGTTTGCTTTGCTATTTTTAACTTAAAATATAAAATACTAATACTCCTATTAATAAGATTGTAAACCCGAATATACAGGTTTGACTCTGTAATTATGTTGAATAAAAAGGTACTATTTTATGTTAATCTAGTAAGTAAAAAATACTCTACTATAACTAAATTTTCTACCGTTTTCTGAAAATTTTTGTTTTGATTGAGTATTTATTGTATATTTTGTAAAAAAATTATTAATCATACAAAAATACAGATGTGGTAAACGAATAACTTTAACTAAATTTGCTGTTTTATTTTGGATAAGTCATCCAAAAATATGGAAGTTCAATACAATAGTACAATAATATTTGTTGGCACCTTATATCTAGCCATCACTGAAACCAACATCATCGTCAAGAGAGATGTCTCCTGTTATCAATCAAACACGCTTGAATGAACAAATTCATTTATTAGTTAAAAGTAGTGTAACAAGGAGAAGATGTAAAGCATATCCTAACCGAACAAGTTATGAGTACAGTATCTGCAAAGTAGCCCTTCACCCAAACACCTGTTTTGCAAATTACCATAAAAAATAGTTTTTTAAATGTGTTTATCAATAAATTTTATAATAATAGAAATAGCACTTTTTAGTAATAGAGCTTGTATAGTTTTTTGTGTTAACTGACATGGTGTTTGTCCAGTGAAACATTAATGTGTTACCTTTTTCTTGTACTTTCCGTTTAAATAAAATTAAAATATTGCGCCTGCTCTTCATTTAAGATACTTGGGCCCTAATTCATTTGGTTGTGCTAGAATTAAATCAAACAAAAAAATATGGGCACTAGTGGGTTAAGATGGACAAAATATGGGAGACAATTTTGTAAACATGTAGATACTTTTATTAGCTGGATGTAAATTTTATTAATATTTCTATTTTACACGTGTTGAACTTTGAACTATAAATTTTAGCATGTAACTTTTAGTGATCCAAGGCTGATACGACAGAAACAAACTATAAGCGTCAAACAACTGTTTTTCAGATATGGAATAAAAGCGAAATGTGGTGCAGCGTAATTTAAAATACGTTTACCAAGATTTGCTGAAAATTCTACAAACAAGAATTTTTACGAACCCATAAAGTTGTGAAGGTGCGAAATTCTTAATATTCGACGGAAGATGGAAACTGAGATCAAGTATTTTGAATACCTCTTTGATACCAAAGTTCAACTGATAGACGGCACACACCCAAAAAAATTGATCTCCATCGGTGTTTAAACTACATTGCGATTCCATAGTTTTAAATTAAAAAAACAATACTCTTTGTTGCCATACGAAAAAATTACGTTGGAAATTTTGATGCTTCTTTAAATCTATGTTACTAATTTTTATATTTCATAACTACGTTGTGAACTTTTAATACGCTAGAATTTATGTCTATAATCTAACTTCCTAAGCACCATTTTTAAAATGATCGAAAAGGTAATAAGATGTGTCTTAACTAAGATCGCAGGTTGATGCGTAGATCATTTTTTACGGTTGACATTATGAAGCTTTCCAAACCTGGCTAATTTGTATCTGATCGCATATATTCGATAGCATCGAGAAACAATCGACAATGTGAATTTTAAACAATAGGTAACGAAGTGCTAACTTTAGAACGCGAAAAGTACATTACAAAAACCCTTTAAAATACTTGACCCACATGCTATACTTATTGTTAAATGTAAATCAATAAATGCTTTAAATTAAATGCAAATATATGAAAGAATGTCTACAATTACGGCATGAATGAAAGCGTATGTATGTATCAATATTACACGATTACAGAAAGCTTTTTCTTTACTAATAAACACAAAATTGAATATAGGCTTTTTTTTTAAGTTTCATGATAAATGTTACGCAGTTAAACCACTCAATAACTTTTGCTGCATGCAAGCAAAGTTTTACTCAATTCCTTACTGAATAATTCACGATATAGAAAAAGCAAAACAAATATACATTTTTTCGAAACAAGGAACAACATAATACATAAAAATCTCATTTGTATCTGCTGACAGCATGCCAAAAACAATATGTTTATGTTGCAGATATGAGCACTTGTATATCACGTTACAATCATTGTTTAATATTTCGTCGAATTCTGAAACTGACAGATTTTGTTTGAATATAATCGTATGCATATGAAAGGTATAAACTCCCTCAAACGCAGATGAAACCAGAGCGACTGTATATGTAAATTTCGAGTAGTTTTCAATTTAAATCGACGTATTCGAATACGAATCGTAAGGGTCGTTAGGCAAATCCGAGGGTCTATGGGTATACAGATTTGGAAACAATCTCCGCATTTATAGGAGCCAGTGTTTATTGGTAAATCGAGTGTTTCGATGATCATCTCTACGGAGTGTTTCGTTACTAGATCGCATTTTTAACTCTACTGCGTTTAAATGAGCAAATAATAATTCACTATAATTCGCTATTAGTTCAATTGATAAACGAACAAATAAATGTGTCGAAGTGGGCAGTGGTGTTTTCGAAAATTTCTTGTACATTACAATTAATCAAAAAATAAACAAACAAATGGCCGATCACCTACTTAACATTGGCAGACTTTCTAAGAAGGTACTAGCATACAATGCTAATTTAGGAAGTTGGCCTACTGAAACTAATACGTTTCTAGCTACTTGATAATGAATAATTTTGTATGGCATTAGGAAAGTAATTCGAACATAACAGACAAAAATTAATATAAATTGTTGGTTATTTTGTAAAGAGAAAATTCCAATTACCGGTTTCGCTGTTATTGCAGCTCCTCAGATTGGATCATTTCTCTTTTTACAAAATAATCAATAATTTCTATTAATTTATGTCTACTATGCTCAAATTACTTTCCTAATGCCATACAAAATTAGTCATTTTCAATTAATCAAAGTATCTCTGAAACAAATGAAAATCGGAGATCAATATATGAGCTTATTTCGCTTATTTCGCTTATTTGGTTTATTTCGCTTATTTCGCTTATTTTGCTTATTTCGCTTATTTCGCTTTTTTAGTTTGTTAAACGTGTCTTTAAAATATTTCCATTTCCTCCCGAAACATACGAGCTTATTTCACTTGGCTTGTTAGACGTGTCCTTAAAATATTCTATGTCCATAACATAAACGAAATGGTTTCTATAATAGAAGAATTAAGAGAGAAGGATAATAGAATAAGCGTAATAAAACAATTGCTCAGTCTTAAAATGTCTATGGATTGCTTTGGACGTTCTGAACGTAAGCGCTGGCTTGATCAGCAGAAACGACTTGCCAATGTATCGGAGCCGAAAGATTATAGTGTTTGTGTTTCTAAAAAGTTTACAGTTAATCTCGTAAATCAAGCATTTACCCCAAGCCTAAAAAGTTGATATGATGCTCAACGTAGAGCTAAAGTATACAATGCAAGGAACCACTGTATACCTTTAATTGGGTATTTTGTAGAAGAGTCAGACGTAAGATAGGTTTTGGGCCTCTTGAAGCGGCTTTTTAAAAATGCTTCTTCCAAAAAACTCTTTTATGAATTTTATTTAAACATAAATTACAATTTGCATTTAATAACAGGTACGTTATATTCAGTAACGTATTGACATCAAAAAATATTCTAAGTTGACAATCACTATTTAATTTAACTAAAAATAGGGTGAGTAGCTGAACAACCAACAATGTTAAAGTTATGAAGCTCGAGACTGACTCTCTTTAAATCAATAACTAATAATTACAAATGAGTAGCTTTGAACCACTATCAATGCTAAAATTATGAAGTTCTCAGACTAACTGGCCCTCCTGGGGTTTTCAGGGTATTTATGCTGTCCCTGCTCTTTACATTACTTGTGGGAAATAGAGATCTCATGTCTGCTATTTCTTGATACAATACAAAGTATTACATTTTAATAATCTTAATTCAAATAATTGCTGTTTTATTGTCTACTGTGACCTGCACCTGCAGTGTTATATTACGTCTGGAATACAATGTAACTGTTTCCGATTTCCGTTTTCATGTGTCGGTTTGTGAACTTTTATTAACCTTTTATTATTTCCTTCAATTATACTATGTAAAAATAATTCTTAAGTCTTAATAGTTTCGTTTAAATATACATGTATATTGATTTGGGGGATATGTAACTCGTAGCAACTAAACAGTATGTAGACGTCGAATTAAAGAGACATTTTATTTCCTTATTCAAAGGCACTCAGGATCTGATCGTTGCATTTACGAGTATGCATAGTATAGTATTGAAAAATCTTGAAGAATTGGAAAAGGCATATAAATCACTTTACTATACGGATAGTGCAACAGACCGCAAAAAATTATATATACCTAATACAAATATACAAACTTTAACATTCGAAATATTCCAATCTGTTACGGATTATCTTAATAGCGTTGAAAGTTTGATAAATAGAACAAACTAGTCAGAATTGCGAAACATGAATAAGGAAATCATCCTTAGAAAATTGTTCAAACCGGTTCCCAAACATTTTCTGCTCCGGCATACTATCCTTAAGCCTATAAAAAGAGATCTCTTGCAATTTGACTTGGCGGAATTTCAACCTTACGTTCGCGTTAATATAGATTACAATATGTTCTAATTGGTTTGGATTGCTTTACAAAATATGCTTTCGCTAGACCTCTAAGAAATAAAACTGCAAGGAAAGTTACCAATGTGATGAAGAATATTTTGAAAGCGCTGTTTCTGAAGGAGAAGAGTATTGCAGCAAAAGTCAATTTGCAAACAGAAATGGGCAATAAATTTTACAATAGATCCTTTAAAAAAACTTATGCAAAATTATAAGATGCAGCATTATTCTACATATTCTGTAACTAAAGCCAGTATGGCAGAACAACTTATCAGAACAATTAAAAGTATGTTATAGAGGAGATTCTATTTACAAGAAGAGTTATAAATGGCTCAAAGTTTTACAAATAGTAATTGCGTAATACCATAACAGTAAACACCGGTTGATAGGGATGACACTCGAGAAAGCAGAAAAGTACCCAAAAAAGGTTAAACCTTTTGCAGATAGTGGTGCTACAAGTCAAAGGAACCTGCTTAAAATTGGAGATGTAGTGCGAATATTTATGGCACGAAATTCTTAATATGCCGTTAAGAAGTGAAAACTTGGATGAGGATTTCCGAAGACAACGATTTTTGTAAAAATCACCTGCACGGTTGAAACTGCAACCTCCCTGCGACCATTGAATTATCAACTTAATATTTAAGTTTATTTTTACAAGAAATAATACCTGTAAATGGAACCGTTATGTAAAAGGATTGTTAAAGAATAACATCAGCCGCTACCTTCCAGCTAACAAAGTTTGGTGTTGCAAATTTGAAGCAGTTACGAAAAGATAGCCAATCTAACCATTGTTTATTGCATTCAAAGAATTTTTTGAATTACGCCAGCACTGTATTTTTTAAATAAATTTTTATATTTGATTCTTTTAATTAAAATTGTTTTATTGAAATATGTATGAGAGGAGCGGGTATGTACATAAAAATTAGAAATGAGTTACACTATTTACCCTAAAAGTATCTTGCAGGTAAAGTTACTGAATAATAATAGAAATTTACAGTTTTAACATGCGAGTTTTAAAAAAATATTGTATTTACCAAAGATTTGGACGTTTGAAAAAATCTGCAACACTATGCACTTTGAAGAACTCGCAATTTATACAAATAAATTCAAAATGAACTTCCAGTATTACTTTCCTCCGTATTTATGCACATAGAAAAAGTATAAGTATAATTTGACCTTACACTCATTCAATTTAAATCAAATTATTACCAGCTATCAGTTAGCATCAAAGGAAGGTACCTTAAAATTTACAACTAATAAGTTAAACGTCATTTAGTAGAGAATGCTTGGGTAACGATTATACGTTCACTTAATTCCGAAACGCCTTAGGCGGTTGAAGGTAATTATGTTGATGTATAGAAAACTATAATGTTCATTATGACTATAATAATAATATACAGAAAATACATCTTAATATTTTGAATTATTTGAACTACATTTAAAATCGATTATCGATCTACTTTCCTACTAGGACGGTGCAGAATTGGAAATATAATGACCTTTGGTTTAATTTTATGCATGGTTGTACTAAATACGAAAATTTCTACAATCCAGGATATTAATAAATATTTTTTTGAGATTTATCTTTAGTCAATTTTATTGAGTTAAATCTAAATATAAATACAGAGGTGTTTTGTGTTACGTTTTGAATATCAAACAGTATGCGGGTCTTTGTTGGGGCTAATTTTATAAGACGTGATAATTAAAAAAGGTCTTAAAAATTTTGATGAAATAAAATTGAAACAATATGTTTATCAGATAGGGTAATGGCAAACGTGCATATGCTTTATTGTAACTGCCATAATTTTTTGTAAATTTTGATATAATTTATAGGTTGAAAAATGAAATTTACTTTAAAGTACTGTGAACAACTTGTATCTGTAAAATTCTAAAATATGGTTAACGGCTTGGCTTAGTGTCCCGATTTAAACATTTCTTACAGATTTCGATTCTCCAGGAAATTCTATACTAGTTTGATAGGTTACACGTTGGATTTATTTCAAAAGACATAACAATGCTGTTTAGAAAATTGATAATAGATTAAAGATGAAACTGTATGGTTTGGTGAAGGGATGGTCTCGATTTGAATAATTCCAAAAGATTTGGGAAGCTATGGAACAAGTATAAAAAATATCAGTAATAATACTTTTTGGTAAAGATAGCGTTGGTGTGTAGGGGCCTAGTCTGATTAATAAAATTCTTTTAGATTCGGGTAGCTGAGAAAAAATTATAGCGGATTGATAGGTTATACTACTGCAAAATGTACGCAAAGTGAACCAAAAATGCAAATAAGGAAAAACGGATTAGGTGTTTAGAAAATTGATAATAAATTAAAGCTGAACACTGTATAGTTAAGTAGGGGGTTATCTTTTAATTCACTAAGGGATATTCCGATTTAAAAAATTCCAAAAGATTTGAGAAGTGGAGGAAAAATTAATACTAATTGATATCTTACATGACGGAGTTATATAAAAAGTATCGCTAACAGTACCTATTGCTAAAATTCTAAAAATGGCGCTGATGGCTAGCGATTTAAAAACTTTTTCAGATTTGGGCAGCTGAGATAAAAATTATAGCGTTTTGATAGGTTATACTACTGGAAAATGTACATAAAGTGAACCAAAAATTCAAATAAAAAACGGACTAGTTGTTTAGAAATTCATAAATAGGAAATGCCACAAAATTCGGTGTTTTTCAAGTTTAGGCTCTTACATAATTCAAGATAAAATTTGTAAGATATTTCTCCAGACTCTTACCATAAAGTTTTTTTATATTTAAAAGTAAGATGTACGTCAATCTATAAGATAAGAAGAAAATTATATTTAAATACAAACAGGTAAATCCACTATAAAACCAATACAAGCGTCGCTTTTCCTGTCGAGACTTACATATAACACTACCATATTAAGAAATTGCGCACGCTTGACCGCCAGCATAAAAAACGAGGGACCATGTTTCAGAGCATTAGTTGTCAAAGTATGGTCGAGCTTATTAAAACTACAAGTTAAAGATGGATTTGTCTGGTGTTGACGTTACAAGTGATTTAAGAGTGCCATTAGGTATCGAAAAACTAGTAGGTACGACCACCTATGCGTTAGGTGATGTTACATCAAATTTTCATCACCATAACGTGGAAATTGGTTTTGATTTATGCGGTGATCTGCGGTCAGTCATACAAATTATTTCCAATAGTAGAACGTGCCAAAATTATGCTATAAAAATGGACTACTTTAAATGGAGAGAGCTTTGCAATTTTCAACTGGAATTTAGATTCATACAATATACTCAAGAAGCAGCAAACGTAAAATTGCATGGTTTATCTGTTAAGGGTGTTTTAGAATTACAATTGGATCGATTCAAATTGAAACTGATTACTGCAAAATCTAATAGAAGTATATGGGTAGCGAATAAATTTCAAAAAGAAAATACATGGAATATGGAAATCACAAAAGCCGAAATGTTATTGTGCTACCTGAGTACGAGTGCATCAAGCTATTAAATTTGCGAGAATTAATACGTTATAAAATGGGGGAGTTGAGGTGTTGAAACTTTCTAGAATTTTACGACAAATTTGTAGGTGTTATAAAAAAGGTAAGTGGAAATATGACAAGTGAAAAAAGGGTTCAAACATTATTAGAGGGAAGGAGCCGTGTGAATACTTCTTTGTTAAATGATTGCTGTAGTGTAAATTACTTGACAGCGTTGGATATTATTAAATATTATTCCGTTCAGTACTTAGAAAATACGACTGCGACGCGATGGCTCACGCAAAAGAGTTTCTAAAACATAGATACATGTTAATTTCTCTTAACGAACGGATTTGACTTGCCTGGCCATTTATTATCTGTATGAAATAAATGAATGTCTTTCCTTATACGCGAGTTACGTTTCGGGCCTTGGGAGCTGTCTTTCTAAAAACTTCTTCCAATTCTTCGTAACAATATTTATTTACTTGAACAGAAATTACAGTTGAATTTTGACAAACTGGTTTAAAAAACTCTAATTTGAAATAAAATAATTAATTGAACTAATATTGTGAGTAGCCTAAGCAAACTGCAATGTTAAAGCTGAAATACTTTGACTGACTGACTGGTCTTGGGGCTCCCGGGGTATTTATGTTGTCCCTGCCCCTCACAATTCTGTGGGAACTTGCAGAGCTCATGTTTGCTTATTCTTAATTCTATTCATTAATACATTGTAACAATCTTACTTTCTAGGTAATCACGGTATCTTAACCCTCTGTGACCTGCCACCTGTAGTATCACTATCGTCTGGAATACATTGTATTGCATCCGTTCTCATGAAGTGTTAATAACCTTTTTATATCTATCCTTGAATTACATTGTTGTACTTGACTTAATAATGTCTTAATGATGTCTAACGATTTCCTATTAGATTCTATTTTATAATACATACTTAAATTGGGGGATACATAACGCCTCCCAACGTAAATGAAAAATTAAGGTTTTCTTTGCTTAATTTTTTTAAAATTCCTAATTTAAATTCATTGTTTAAAATTCATGGTTTCTAAGGGTACACTTATTATTTCTCTATTTCTCTGTTTCCTTAAATCTAAAACTGTTTTCTTTATTCTTATATCTAAGATACATTTTGTTAAATACATATATGATCAATAAAATAATTAAAACGATTAATACAATTGCCCAAACGCTTATGTTGTCGTAGTGTAACTTGGCACTTTGAGTTCACTTAAGTGTTCTCTATAGTTTTCCATTAGTTTCATGGCGTGGTTGAGGTCGTCTAAATCTAGATGTTCTAGCTGCATGGGTTTCTTAATTATTTCTTTATCTTTTGGTTGTTGTATCTTGAATTGTAGTTCTGGTAAATTTGCGAGTTTTTTAGTTGCTACGGAATCTTGGTAAACTCTGATTTTTTCGGTTTTTAATTTTAAATAGCAGTCTTTCTTGAGAGTGATTAATGTGCTTCCGGTTAGTGCTAGATTGTTTTCGTCTTGATTGCAGTGGACGGTTGCTATTACTTCTGTTGGGAAAATGGCAATCCATTTGTTTTCTGCAACCCCTTGAATTTTCATGTTGGTAATTTGTACGGGTTTGGCTTCACATTTTTCGTACTAATTTGAAAATTTTAATAATTGCACTTCGCAAGGGCAGTCTTTTTGAATAGTTGTTGTTATCAATGATTAGCAAAAATATTAATTTGATGTTACTTCGGTACATTTTTCGTTTGTATAACCATATCTTAGTTTATTTAAGGATAGGAACTTGGTTTTGGGTATGATAACTTGATACATGCTAGTAATTGTCATTGCAAAAGTAAATAAATGATAATAATTATCTGTTATTCTCTACTATGGGGATTTCTATTAAAAATGTTATCTCGTTATTCTTTATGTAGCCTTTAATTATAACTATTTTTTCAAATATTAGAATGTTTGATTCTAATACATCAAAGGGTAATTTACTATTAGTTATAAATAATCTAATTTTTAATAATTCTTTCTATAAATCAGTTGGTTTTATGATACTGGAGTGTAATGTAATCAATTTTGCAAATGTTACTGCGTTTTCTAATGTAGCTAAAATTTGTTGGATTAAAGTAAGGGTTGATATTATTTGGGGGAATATCGTATTGAATCTAATTAAATCTCGCATGCCTAACATGGTAGTTTGCATGTTAGTTTTAAGGATTTGTATTCGGTTGGCTATACTGTCTTGATTTCTTACTAGCTTTCTTAATGCGTCGTTGAATTTTATTATAGTTGATTGGGTTATAGATATTTGGTTGCTAGTAATGGTTTTTATATCGTTTTGATTTTCAATTAATTGCTGTATTGCGGTGTCGTAACTTTCTGCGTCTTGATTATCTAAATTGCCTGTGATAGCTTTTATTATATTACGTAGTCCGTTAATTAATCCTCTTTTTCGTCTTGCAGTTTGTTCTGTGGGTATTAATCTGTTAATTTTGCTGTGTCCATTGATTGTTTTAATCGATAATAATTGTGTTTGATTATTTGAAATTCTTGTTTTAGTTCCGTTAGATTGAATTTTTGTGCGAATGTCCAATAGTCTAGTGTATTTTGCATACTGCTTAATTTTATTGGTAGTATACCGAGGTTATTTTTTATATCTTCAATTACTATTTCGTTGTCCGTTCTACCTGGGCGGTAAGGGTGATGATTGTCTATCTGAAATTACAGGGTGTCTTAAGTCAAGTGAATGTATTTTGTTCTCTTGCCGTTGTCTACTACGGCTATGTTTTTTCTTAATTTTAAATTGGCCTAAATTTAAGGGTGCCGTTTTTGTCATTTAATTTGGAATTTTTTCTCGCATACGGTTTGTCCTGTTGAAAATTTATTTGCGTCGGTATTATTATTACGGGTTGTAGCGATAAGTTCTTTATCATTATCTAATTTTGCTTTTACTTTATCATAGGTTATTTTTAGTTTCCCTTTACGATCTTTGGCATATTGTTGATATATTTCCTTGGTATAATGTATGTCATAAGGGTTGCGTGAATCTGAATGTCCTAACATTAATTCTAAAGGTGTAAAATTTGTTGAGGAGTAGACCGTATTATTGTAGGCGATTAGTGCGTATGACATTAAGTTCGTGACGTGTTCCTTTTATAAGTTAATCTTAGTAATCTAATTTGTTTTAACAGAGTTGAATGTAATCTTTCAATTAGTCCGTTCGAAATCAGGGTGGTTTTCAGTTATAAAATGAATTTGTATTTTGTGCAGTTCTAATGTGTTTTGTATAGTCTCATTTTTAATTTCGCTTCCGTTATTTAAAGTTATTGTATCGGGTGTGCATTTACATTGGTTAAATATTTTTGTGCTTCTACTACTACAGTATCGACATGTAATTTTTGAAAAGGTTTATCAGGTGTTTTAGTTATCATTAAGGGTATTTTTGAGGGTGTTTGATCGTATTTTGCCTTGTCAAATTATTCACATTGATTGATGAAGTCTGTAGTTAATTCTTTCATATCTTTAAAATAATATCGTCTTATGAGTTGCTTTATTGTTTCACTAATTCCACGATGGTTGGTTTTTTCTTCGTGTTGGTTCCTAATTACATCATTTATGTCGTCAAGGTGGTATACTGTTATTAATTTTCTCGCGCATCTGATAAGTTCAGGGCCAAAGTTATTGAATAATTTAACATATAATTCTGAAAATCGTTTATATAAGTGTTCGGTGTTGAAGTAAATGTAAAATAGTTTTTTCTCGGGGGTGTATTGTTTTAAAATTTTAATCATTTGCTCTTCGTTGTCGTCCTTTGTTATTTGAATTTGGTATATTTTCTTATTGTCTACTTTTGTATATTTTACGGGATTGGCTTTGGTTAAAACTTCGGTAATTATAAATTGATTGGGTTTTATTTCGATGGCTTCGTTTAAAATTTTAATCGCGGTTTTTGGTTCTTCATTTTGCGTTGAATGTATTGTGTCTATCTCTTCTGGGTCTTCTTTTATTTCCGTTTCGTCTACGTTTTCTACAATGGATTTCGTTTCTAGTGCGTTGAGCTGTATTCTAATTAGGGCGCCTGCGTTATTATTATAAACTCCTTTTTTGTATATAATTTCGTAATCGTATTCTTCGTTGTAATTTTGAATTTGGTTCTTTAAGTTTGCATAGCCATACTAATGGTCTAGAGTCCGTGTATATATATAAAATTTTCGTCCGTAAAGGTATGGTCTAAAATATTTTGTTGCCCAAATTATGGCTAATAATTCTTTCTCTATGATACTATATTTTTGTTCGGTTTCATTTAGGGCTCCGGATGCGTAGCTGATGGGTTTATCGCTACATACTTTTCTTTGGCTTAATACTGCGCCTAATGCTACATTTGATGCGTCTGTCGTTAATATAAATGGTTTCGAAAAGTCCAGGTATTCTAGTACAGGGTGATTCGTTAGTATGCTTTTAATTTTGTCAACGGCTTTAATGAATTCTGGGGTGTGTTCAATTTTATTTCCTTTTTTTAAGCAATTTTCAGGGGCTTGGTTATCTGTGCGTAACCTTTAATGAATTTGCGGTAATAACCACTGTCCTAAAAATCTTTTAATTTTTTTGTTTGTTTTTGGTAGGGGGTAATTTAGTACTGCATTTGTTCTTTCTGTGTTTGGCATTACTCCTTGGGGTGTTATTATATGTACTAAAAATGATACTTCCTTTTGTAAAAATTCGCTTTTATCTAATTGTACTTTAAAATGTTCTTTTCTCAATCTTTCAAATACTCTCTTAGTCTTTCTATGTGTTCTACTAATGATGTTGTATAAACTATGATGTCGTCTAGGTACACAAGACATTTCTCGTTGTGCATGCCTCGTAAAATATCGTCCATGACTCGTTGAAAAGTAGCGGGTGCGTTCTTTAGTCAAAAATGGCATTCGTTTATATCCATAATGTCCTGTAGGTGTGCTAAATGCGCTTTTTGATGTGTCTTTCTCGTCCATTTCTACTTGATGATATCCTGAGGCAAGGTCTAATGTTGAAAAATATTGACATTTACCTAGTTTGTCTAAAATTTCGGTGATATTGGGTAGTGGATATTTGTTAACTACCGTTTTTTCGTTTAGCTTTCTATAGTCTATTACCATTCGATATTTTCTCTTGCCTGAGGCGTCTAATTCAAATTTTATCAGGTTAAGTAACCAAAAATACTTAAGAAACACGTTTAAAACTATATGCGAACAGGGTTAGTATTTAACAGGGGGATATATCCTTGATAAGCTACAAAAAAGCCCTCCAAAATAGAGAAACACATAGGTAACGTATTATTTTAACAGATAAAACGAGCCTATTAATGTAGCATTTTCAAAAGATATTCTAAAGGTCAAATCGTTACGTTAAATGTTTTTTTAAACATAAGGTTTCTTTAAAAAGCGAGTTTAAATATTAATTAACAGGTAAATGACTAAAACACTTTTTTATAAACACATGAGATAATTTTAGGTGCAGTTTTTTTTTTTATTTAACAGCAAGGGTTATATTTTAAACTGATATAAGGTAGATAATTGTTATAATAAACGGTATTTAAGAAATGCAATTACTTTTAAAATGCTTATTTATTTTATGTACTTACTTGCATAAAAGTGGGGTTACGTATAAATCCTTGTAAAAGCTTGAAGTTTTATTTAGACAACTAAGACATATTTCAGATATAGACTTCATTTAGTTACAGTAAATTAATCAATGTAGCATTTTTAAGACAAAGGATATTAATCACAATAACCTCAATGTGACGGTTTTCATTACAACCGCTGACATGTCAATTCAGGGAAATCTCTGGGGAATTTCACAAGATATCAACATGAAATTTAAAATTCACAGATATCTTAGTAAACATAGATAATGACATTTATTGATTTAATTTAGATGAAAAAGCTGTTTACACATTAATTAATACATTCCATAGGCATACAGGAATCATACCACCTAAAAAAAAACACGTTGGACAGCCAATTCTTACATTATAACTGTAGTTACATTTAAAAAGTTCGATAAATACAACACCGGAAGCGAGGTTTACTAGACACCATCGGTGGTTGGCAGCGCTACTCTTATACAGATTTGGGCGCGGTTATCTACCAATGACGTCCCCAATATTACGCAATACTCCGGAAATTTACATATTAATTTTAAAGCAAAGATAAAAGCGAACAATATAAACTATGAAGTACTCACGTAATAGGTCCAGATTCCCGCGAAGTTGCGCTAGGGTAGGCCTCTAACCTAGTCCATCAGGGCTCCTCCCGGAGGGATTAGAGATGATACGCCGACGCTCTACAAAAGCGTTCGGATCAGCTCCGGCCAGCTACGGCAGTCATGAGGTCCTCCTCCAGAGTCGTGGAGATCGGTACGCCTAGGTGGCTCCCAGATTGTCACCTACCTATGTAGGGAAAGGGCAGGAAAATGGTAAGGGTAGACAAACAAAAGATAATCAAGCAAGGAACTACATAGGTAAACCTAACGATACGTTACCAAAGAAACGACCACTCCACTCGAAGATACCAGGCCAAAAGCCACATTTCAGAGCGTCACGGAAAAAACCTCTCGCCACTTTGTCCCCACTCTTTGTCTTTTTTTTTCATCCGCACGAAGTTATTCGTCTACCCCTCTAGGGTCACGCCATCTGCGCAAACTCACTATGACGTATCGGAAGTACGCCTAGTCTATTTAAAATTCCCGCGCACTGCGTCTTTTGAAATTATGACGCGAAACTTCCATACATCAAAACTAAACTAATAACAATGTTTAAGTGCAAATTGCACGTAACAGTATTCGGGCGTTAAAAAATATCTAATATATACCAAACAACGCTATTCGTATTCTAAAACCTGAATTATTTACGGTTTGCAAGCTGGTACTATAGTATTTTCTTAAAACAGGTATTAAAATTTGTATAATTACGTCGAGAAACGTCAAACACACGTACCGAAATCCGGCGGAAACGAACGAATATGTACCTTCAAAATCTATGATTACACATTTCTTTTAAAATTTCTCAAAATTAAATTTCTAATTCCTCTAATATCATTTAAGAGTACCGACAATTGACTACTATTATACGAAAACATCGCTTTTTATTATACACCAGCTATTTATTTGCAAAATAAATACCTATTACATTTGACGTTTATATACGGAGTCGCCCGAACAATTACAATAGACCGTGATTTATTCCTAAGATGGTGTATTTCTTATGTGACATTAGGCATAGCAAGTATACCACCAACGTGATTTCAATAAACATCTTCTCTACAGCGCAAGCCCAACGTCTTTAGTTACGAATCTTAATTCCGCTGGTTCAATGCCCAGTAAAATTCATTTTTTAAATTTAATTTTATGATGCTTTTTAAAACATGCAATAGCATTTATTTAACAATATGCATTAAATAAACCAACACTTTTTTTCATATGCTTCAGTGCGATCTACAATCTATAATTTGTGAATTATATTTAGTCAAGAACCATTTCCAACCTTTACTTTTCAGATATTGTCCGACTTGCAGAAACGTATTCGCTTATATGTGTATAAACACTAAAAACACTTTGATATTTTACGATCTAAAAACCCAAACGCACAAAGCTAAAACCGGTACATTTGCGTTGATGAACAGACGATTGAGTTGGTTTCTAAAATTGGTATACAATCCTTAACATATTTCTAATGTGTCCCAAAAAATATTACATCTGACATTAATTCTACATCTTTATTTAAAACTTTTACTGCGATTTGTTTAATTTATTTGAGAAATGTCAAAAGCGAGTTACGTACCACGGTGATGGCACTCTATAGACGATTATGTTGGCGCATTTTAGTATTAACACTATCCGAATAGATGGCGCCCACAATTTCTTAGGTAATATTAATACGAAGCTGCGCCATGGTGAGTTGGAGTGTTGTATGATATCTTGTTCTAATATGTGTGCTACTTGTCTGTCAGCTTTTTCTGGGCTTGCCTGAGATAGTCTGTATGCTTTTGTAAAGATTGGTTTGTTATCCGTTAGTTCGATATTATGCTTCCTTCATAATGGAATATGTCACGGTATTCAAAACATAAAGTTTTAATTGCTCTGCTCTTCTCGGTTAATGTCGGTGTTATGGCGAATGTTACTTAAATTTTCTCTTAATATTTTGTCGTGTTCTATGGAGCTGTAATCGTTTTCTAAATTTTCATCTATTTTCATTTCGTTAAAATTTAATTCTTCTATGTTAATTGGGTTTGTTAATGATAATTCTTCGGGGTAGTCATTTGAGTTCAAAATTGTTGTAGTGGCATAATTATCCTTTATTTGTACTAATGCGGATGTTAAGTTGTCGCGGGTTTTACTTTCTGAACGGTTTCGATGTGAATTAATAATTTCGCGCAGTAATTACTTTACTTTGTATGTTTTGGTGCGCCAGTTATGATTTTGTTTTATTTCTGTCCTTCTGATTAATTGAGTCTGCTGTAGTTATCTCTTCTTTATGGGTGTTGTAATTTATAAGTGCATAAGATGCTTCCTGTTAACTGTACTGTCTCGTTACCTTGAGTGCTAAATATAAAGTCGCAAGTTTTCAGTCTACTGTTTTGTTACAGTAGTTGCATCAAAAATCTGCTCTACAATTTGTACAATAAACTTGTTTAAATTACAAAGTTTTAAGTCTGCTGAGGATGTAATTTCAGTCTCTGTGAATGGTTTTAAATAATTTGCGTAATGTTTTTGTTATTATTGGATATACTCCTGTATGTTTGTTGTGGTTTGTTTAGTATTCTTCTTAATCTTCTTTGGGTATTAAACCACTCATAGTTTTTAAAATTATCTTTATTAACGTTTCGATCCATAACCTAGGATCGTTTTCAAAATATCTTCGCAATGAACATATGCAATTATACTTTATGAAGATGTGAATAATTTTCTGAAAGGTTTTTGTTTTCAGTCTGTGATAGTTAAATAACTCGCGTCTTATACACTTAATTACCTCGTAATAAAATATTTAATCATAAAATGTCACGTTTAGTAATTGTTTTGTTATAATTAGATCTCTGCACTGAAATAACTTTGTATTCAATGATGGGGTTAATATATGTGAGAATCGCGCTATAAATTTTCCACGCTTTGTTTCAATTTGTAATAGTTTAATTTATTAATAGATTGCAAAGTGCGTTTTTATAATTTATAGAAGCGCGATGAAGGTCAAATTTGAATAATCGTTTCTATGATTAGTTGCGTTTTATACATAAGCTTTCGGTACTAAATGGTGGAGTTAATTACGTTTTATTTTTATGTTTCAGACTTACCGAATTGAAACCGTGTTTATTTCGTATTAATTTTTCGTACGTCAGTTACGTTTTGGTTTATTTAATAATTGTAATAATTGTATTATTTTGTTCTCTTGTTTAGAAATTCTCTTATGCTTTAAAAATAATTTCTCAAACTTTGAAAATAATTCTTCTTAATACATAAGTAAATTATTTTCATTAAATGGCATAAAATTGCGATAATAATAGTTAAAATCTGTACATACATAGAATAATAAAATAAAAAAAAATTTCTATTACTAGCGAATATCAGTAAATTTGTAAAAATCAATTGGTATTAAGGAAATTAACTTATATTCATTTCGTCGTCACTTTTATGGACTCGGTCGATTCGTGTACTTTGTCCACGTTGGTTTGATTTGGATTCGATCGTTGCTTATATCTCCTCAAAGTTTGTTTGTTTAGCTGGATCGGTCGATGCTTGTACTTCTTCCAACTTTGTTTGGGTTCTGCCAAATTGGGAATTGAAATTTTAGACCACCAGTTCTTCGAATTTGGGTTCCCTAACAACCTTTTGACATCCGTACGCTGCTCCAGTTACGTTTCGAGCCTTGGGGGCTGTCTTTTTAAAAACTTCTTACAATTCTTCGTAACAATATTTATTTACTTAAACAGAAATTACAGTTGAATTTTGACAAACTGGTTTAAAAAACTCTAAGTTGAAATAAAATAATTAATTGAACTAATATTGTGAGTAGCCTATGGGGCTCCCGAAGTATTTATGTTGTCCGTGTCCCTCGAAATTCTGTGTGAACTTGCAGAGCTCATGTCTGCTTATTCTTAATTTTATTCATTAATACATTGTAAGAAGCTTACTTTCTAGGTAATCACGGTATCTTAAACGTTTGTTACCTACCACCTGCAGTATCACTATCGTCTGGAATACATTGTATTGCATCCGTTCTCATGAACTGTTAATAACCGTTTTATATCTATCCTTGAATTACATTGTTGTACTTGACTTAATAATTTCTTAATGATTTCTAACAATTTCGTATTAGATTCTATTTTAAAATACATACATAAATTGGGGGATACATAACTCGCGTTATATTCAAGCAAACTAATTGCTATACAATTATTTAAACACTACAAACATATTAGTTTAACACTTACTACATGATTTGGTAATTGCGCCATAACGCAACTCAATAAAATGATATAATTACCGCTAGATAGTAACAAGCATGATATAGCTAACCATGTGTCCATCTCTCAACCACTAATATAAAGTACAATAGAGCAATTACATTGAAAACCTCATAAGGATCATGTTTGTATCCAACTCATTGAATTTCCGTTAAGATCATTTTTTGATACAGACTTGGTTAGAACGTTTACTCGACTCTATGTGTGGAATTGTGACAAAATCCCTAAAGACCGTAAATCGTTTTCTTACATCACATTCGTACCCATACACATCCATCTTATATATTTTCAAATAACCCCATGTTTACTCTGTTACAAAGTTAATTTGAAGCTTTTGTAAAGTCGTCATTTAACCACTTATTTTTCTGAAGAATGCCAAGAGTTATTAACTTTTTGCTCATTCACAAACTTTAATTAATTTACTTTCGTAAAACTGAAAACCAACAGAACAAAACCTTTTTGTCACCTCAATTCTGCGCTTCAATAAATACTAAATTCAAAATTCGCGAAATTTATAACTTTTTGCATATACATTCAAACAACGCTCTTGTTTATTATATACTTTCTACTTTAAAATTTAGTACGAAGCGATCAAAGATACGACGTATTCAAAGAAAGATAGACACATAACATTTAAACCTTCAGGGAACATCTACCACCTTTCGTGTTCACAAGAAATTTTGCTATATTTAGTTTTCATGAGAAACTAAATAATTGAAATATTCAAAAGGAACATAAAACATTCTTGACGTTGATAATGAGTGTCTCAAAAAGGACGCAACCCGTTTCTAGATGACTTGAGTTTATTAGAAAAATATTAATGTTAATTTATTTATACAAAAATATACAAATTATGATGGAAATAACTTTACAGTGGATGTTAAAATGATTTTCTGTGCTCCGGGTGCAAGTTTGTACACATTTCACAATACTTGCAGCCACTTTTCATGTTTGAAATCCAAAGTTTAATGATAGCTTTCAATCTGTCAAGTGTATGGAGAATATTTTTAAGAACTACACTTTTTAAATACCGCCAAAAGAAAGAATCTACTGGTATAAGATCGGAGGATTTTGAAGAAAGCCAAAAAATATCCGCAGTATGGCTAGCGTTTCATTAGTAGTACGACATATTCTGTTATCCTGCTCGGACCAACATTTTCGTTCGTTTAAATATAACATTTTAATAATCTGTTGGGTTAAGTTGCAAAAACCATACGCTTGTCAAATTATAAAGGTCCTATATATATATATATATATATATATATATATATATATATATAAGTAGAGTATAATTGGGGCGACTGTGACCACATTTGCTCCAGAATCCCACATTTGCTCCCACATCTGGACCAAAAAGTTTTCTTCGACTAACCATTTTTCATCTTTCGAGATAAATATCTTAAATTTTTCATCTTTCGAGATAAATGAGCATCCTCATTTCCACACACGAGATAAACCTATTTTTAAGATTTTTTTTACCGCTAACATTCTGGACCAAATAGTTTTCTTCGTCTAGCCAATGCATCTTTCGAGATAAACCTATCTTGTTTGGTATCAATTAACATTAGATTTGTCTCAGCTACCCGAATCTTTAGGAATTTTTCAGATATCATCACCCCCAAGAGAGCTACCCCCATTTTAAGATTTCTTACCAAGATCGATTTCTAATCAGCTCTCTTTTTTAATATCTACAATCCTTTAACCAAACACAAAAGAAAATAAGAACACAAAAATTTAATAATTTATTTTATCCAATTTACAGTTTAATAAACTTATAGAATGCAATTTTGACAAAGTATAACATTATTTTGTTTGTGTAGCCGAATCCAAGCAGGTTAACCTGTAACAAAAGAGATTAATGGGTAGTTTAAATAGCCCTGTAATAAAAGAGATTAAAGTAAAAGAGAGGAAACGTGTTTTCAGTCAATAAGACATATTGTTGTTAATCCAACAATATGTTTTACCGTCCGGCGAGACCACGTGGAGGTAAACACATATCGCCGGGAATGAAGGAAATTTTAAGGATGGGGAGGTAGATATGCTTATAACTAACTTACATACTATATATACACAATAAAATATATACAAATATAAACAACTATCTAATATCCTTATGCCCCATGCATATGTGGAAGTACTACCAGGGATGACGTACCTTTTATCATCTTCTGCCGATAAACTAATTTTATTAATTAATTGGGTGTACAAATCGTGTTTTTTACTCCGAATACATACCATGCTATGAATAAGGGCACCAGAATTATTATGCACAATGTCCTTAAAACTATCCACACTAATCCCAGCCACCACACCACGCGATACCCCCTTGATCTTTTTAATCGTGTCCTTCTTACTAATGATGCAATACGACTTGGCCCTAGTCCCAACAAATTGTAACACCAAGTCGCCGTTGAACTCGTCTTTAAACTTGCCGGGGATCTTTTTGTTCACAAGAGGCATATTGTATTTGTTGTCTCGAGGGTAGTCACTAGTGTCGAAATTGTTAATGTTTGCACTGATATCACCATACAAGTCTTTTGTTTCTATACTATACACTAAAGAGTCAGTGTCTGTGTAAAGTAGTGAGAGTTTGGCTCCATACAAATGTTTCATGGTGTTATAATGAAATTCATACATGAGGGTCTTTGAAATATCTAAAACTGAAAAACCTGCATATATAGGCTTGTTGTACGTGACTTTTACCCTATCCATCTGTATAATAACCAAATCCTCTCCTAGCACTAAACTACTGTTAAAGTTTGGGCGGGCGATAAGTCCACTCGTGCACAATTTTTGTCCATCGTGTCCCCACCGTGGTACGATCTTCACATCCACCCTCTTGTCGACATTCTCCATCGTTTTTCCAAAGACTGCGTTATTCATTAATTTAAAAAAGTCTTTTTCAATACTTGCAGCCACTTTTCATGTTTGAAATCCAAAGTTTAATGATAGCTTTCAATCTGTCAAGTGTATGGAGAATATTTTTAAGAACTACACTTTTTAAATACCGCCAAAAGAAAGAATCTACTGGTATAAGATCGGAGGATTTTGAAGAAAGCCAAAAAATATCCGCAGTATGGCTAGCGTTTCATTAGTAGTACGACATATTCTGTTATCCTGCTCGGACCAACATTTTCGTTCGTTTAAATATAACATTTTAATAATCTGTTGGGTTAAGTTGCAAAACCATACGCTTGTCAAATTATAAAGGTCCTATATATATATATATATATATATATATATATATATATATATATATATATATATATATATATATAAGTAGAGTATAATTAGGGCGACTGTGACCACATTTGCTCCAGAATCCCACATTTGCTCCCACATCTGGACCAAAAGTTTTCTTCGACTAACCATTTTCATCTTTCGAGATAAATATCTTAAATTTTTCATCTTTCGAGATAAATGAGCATCCTCATTTCCACACACGAGATAAACCTATTTTAAGATTTTTTACCGCTAACATTCTGGACCAAATAGTTTTCTTCGTCTAGCCAATGCATCTTTCGAGATAAACCTATCTTGTTTGGTATCAATTAACATTAGATTTGTCTCAGCTACCCGAATCTTTAGGAATTTTTCAGATATCATCACCCCCAAGAGAGCTACCCCCATTTTAAGATTTCTTACCAAGATCGATTTCTAATCACCTCTCTTTTTTAATATCTACAATCCTTTAACCAAACACAAAAGAAAATAAGAACACAAAAATTTAATAATTTATTTTATCCAATTTACAGTTTAATAAACTTATAGAATGCAATTTTGACAAAGTATAACATTATTTTGTTTGTGTAGCCGAATCCAAGCAGGTTAACCTGTAACAAAAAGAGATTAATGGGTAGTTTAAATAGCCCTGTAATAAAAAGAGATTAAAGTAAAAGAGAGGAAACGTGTTTTCAGTCAATAAGACATATTGTTGTTAATCCAACAATATGTTTTACCGTCCGGCGAGACCACGTGGAGGTAAACACATATCGCCGGGAATGAAGGAAATTTTAAGGATGGGGGAGGGTAGATATGCTTATAACTAACTTACATACTATATATACACAATAAAATATATACAAATATAAACAACTATCTAATATCCTTATGCCCCCATGCATATGTGGAAGTACTACCAGGGATGACGTACCTTTTATCATCTTCTGCCGATAAACTAATTTTATTAATTAATTGGGTGTACAAATCGTGTTTTTTACTCCGAATACATACCATGCTATGAATAAGGGCACCAGAATTATTATGCACAATGTCCTTAAAACTATCCACACTAATCCCAGCCACCACACCACGCGATACCCCCTTGATCTTTTTAATCGTGTCCTTCTTACTAATGATGCAATACGACTTGGCCCTAGTCCCAACAAATTGTAACACCAAGTCGCCGTTGAACTCGTCTTTAAACTTGCCGGGGATCTTTTGTTCACAACAGGCATATTGTATTTGTTGTCTCGAGGGTAGTCACTAGTGTCGAAATTGTTAATGTTTGCACTGATATCACCATACAAGTCTTTTGTTTCTATACTATACACTAAAGAGTCAGTGTCTGTGTAAAGTAGTGAGAGTTTGGCTCCATACAAATGTTTCATGGTGTTATAATGAAATTCATACATGAGGGTCTTTGAAATATCTAAAACTGAAAAACCTGCATATATAGGCTTGTTGTACGTGACTTTTACCCTATCCATCTGTATAATAACCAAATCCTCTCCTAGCACTAAACTACTGTTAAAGTTTGGGCGGGCGATAAGTCCACTCGCGCACAATTTTTGTCCATCGTGTCCCCACCGTGGTACGATCTTCACATCCACCCTCTTGTCGACATTCTCCATCGTTTTTCCAAAGACTGCGTTATTCATTAATTTAAAAAAGTCTTTTTCAAACGCATTTCTGGCAGATGTCCTAAGGGTGGTGTTCAAATCGATGTAGGGTTTTAACCAAGGCGATTGGTCAAATTCCAATACTCGATGGATGCCGGTGAGTCTAAGACCATTACGTAGCGCCTGCTGCAGGTTTCTGTAATGTATAATGTAACGACTCTTGTTGAGCAACGTGGCGAGTAGCTTCGGAGTCTTGGAGGATGGTGTTGGGGGTACCATGGTCTGCGGACAAAACGGTAAATCGTTATGAAGACCGTGTAGGTTTTCTGGATACTCCAGATCTACTTCCAGGATGTACCCCTTGTCCCCTGTTACAGATATGTCATCGATGTGGGTTTTCAGGAGGTTAAGCTCTTTCTCTTTCAACCACCGGAATCCGCTTATCGGTAACGGTTGTGACATGGCCCATCCATACAAATTATTTGCGTCAAGGTACGCCAAGTATATGGAGGGTTTACTGGGAATGTAATTCTCCATATACTTATTATTGGCTTCTGCATACCGAGCGCTGCATTGGGTTAACCCACCGCGGATGCCTTTTTTCACAAAGTGATGCATTTCTACATCGGTGAATAGATCCAGTTTAACCCCAGTATGTTTCAGCATGGCGTCCCAGCTTAGACTAGGTGCTGTCATATATTGGCAGGGATCCAAGTCGTAGGTTTTCAAGCACACACCCCGGAAGTTTTCGAACACGTCAGCTAATAATAAAACGTCTGTTTTCAAATAAAGATCACTGTATTCGCCGAGTGTGCATATGTGGAAGGCGTTCCATACATTCTGAGCGTGATCGTATTCAGACAACGAAATCACAGTATTCGTGAGATCATTATAGAAATCCTCTCGGGGTGGTAGACTTGACCTATTTAACGCTGAAGCGTCTGTCACATACCTGTACGGGAACACACCCTTTCTGCGTAGAAAAGAAAACTGTATGTCGTCGGGGAAACACTTCCTCATCTCAACAAACTGCTCGCATTCCAAATTTTTCACCAACTTGTCCAGGGACGATGCCATAAAACGCAGGGAATCGATGAATCGCAGCTGAACTGTGGAATTATCGGTTTCATCATCATCATCTTCTTCTACGTCTGGTTCTTCGCCATATAACCTCACATACTTTGTGAACGATACGAACCGCTCCTTATTATTTGGGATCACTGTAACTCGCTCCTTATCGCATCCCAATTCCTTCACAATAAAATGGGAATCATACCCACTTAAATTGTGGAATATGACCGGTATGAAATTTGGCATCCGGTATTGGATGTTGCATTGGCGATGTGCTGCGAAGCGGAATTTCCCTGTAAGATGGCAGTGATCCCTTACTCGATCGTCTCCCAATGGTTTCTTGCAGATGCCGCAATCGTCAACCATGTGGAATAACAATTCGTCTAAAGGCTCCAACGCTGTCATCGGCACATTAGTTTCAAGGATTTTACCCAATCTGCGGGCTTCCTCCTTTAACTTCTCCATAAAAACTTTAGCAGCTTCAGGCCCCCTGTACAATTCAAACTTATCCAGATTCTCATCGTAAGAGCATTTAATGTAATAGGCGAAGCTGTATGGTTTGTGTTGGTGGGTGCTGTTAGTAAAGGAGCCGGAGGGATCCTGTGCTGCCGAAGAAATAGGCTTCAACACGCTTTCAAAGTCCGCGTACACAACAAACGGCACCCTCATTTGCTTGTGCACGTTCGTAAACTCGAGGATGTTGTTAAAGTGGTTGGGCATTTTTGTCACAACGTGGTTGCAGTCGTGTTGCGCATGGTTACTCAATTCTTCATCCGTTCGGAAAAAGACAAGACATCCATCGCAAACCCATTTGTACTCTTTATGCTTCGACAGCTGCTTACCCACTAGCTTCCCCAAATCTTTGATCAAACAGTAGTGTGTGTTATTCTCATTCTGGATGTACAAAAGGTTGACATGCCGATCCCTCTTTCTTTTGGTGAAGTGAAGCGGTCCCACGATAGACTTGCCTTCTATACCGAAAACATTAATGCTTATAGCATTCTGCTCCTCGAACTTGGCTATGTCCTTTATGGGCATCGGGAACTGCACTCTTGTTACGTCGAGTACAGTCGAGTAGTGCGGATATGATGAAGGTCGTAGGGGGTTTCCGTTTTCTGTGGGGTGTAGGGCTGCCACAACACACCACGCAAAGCATGCGTCATCGCTGTTTTGGATGTTAATAACAGAATGTTTCTCCCTTATCCATTTGGGAAGCTCGATGTAGGACCCCCCACGAAGCGGTTTATACTTGTTAATATTTATTTCTAGGTGCGAGACATTTTTCAGAGTCCATCCTAAAATTTAAAAAATTAGAAAAAATTAATAATTTTTCAAAACTTACCAGAATCTCGTTCTTGGAACTCGTCTGACTTAGCCGACATCCTCTCTACAAAGGAATTATAGACATTCCCTAGGTTGCTGGATGAGGTGATAACTGTGTTTCGGGTGTTGAAAGATTTCACGTCGTCAACACCCTCTGCCGCAGCCATCTTGGTGTAACCACCAAACACCTCCAGGTTCACCTTTAGGGAGGTGTGGATTGCCCGCTGTTCCCCGACTAAGCTTACAAATCGTCCCCGTTGATTTTGCAAGAATTCCAACAAACCTAAAAAATACAAACTAAGCAAACACAAAATACTTATAAAAAAATACATACTTGTAGAATCGACATTATTGATGCGGAAAGTTGCAATTCGACTTTTGAATGCGGTCGCTACCACTTCTACACCCCCATGACGCGACTAGCATTAGCTTTGTGCTCGTTCGAGCGTTGGTGGGCTGCCAAGTTGGCAACATCCACATCACACTCAACGCATCTCCGCAATCTTTTGGGGGTAGGCTCCTCAACGGTCGGTTCAGCCGATCGTTTGACCCCGGATGGGCCTGCAACGGGGACAACCACACCATGCTTGGTGTCCTTATGACGTTTTAGGCTATCCTTCCGCGAGAAGGATGCCGGGCACACATCGCAGGCGAACAACCCAGTCTTTTGATCTGGCACCGATCCATGTTGTTGGAGCTGGTGTCGTTTTAAATTGTTGCTTCTTGAGAAGACAGCCTCGCAGACGTTACAGGTAAAAGAAACCATTTTCTATAAAGAAATTAAAAAACTGATCAAAGACTTTATAGCTGTTGTAACTAGCCGAAGACTAAACAGATACTGAATTATATTGCATTGCACGGTGCTTTTATACCCGGTTGGTATAATTAGCTAGTTTACTTTTAAAAACCCAACGTCGTTTAACCTTGAGTAACATTCCAAACCAGTCTATTCGCGTCGGTAAAAATCAATTAGCTAGTTTACTTTCAAAGTAGGAGAAACCCAGCGTCGTTTAACCTTGAGTAACATTCCAAACTAGTCTAATCACACCAGTAAAACCTAATATTCTTAACTAACCTTGAATCGGATTACAAACTAGTTCATGCCTGTCGGTAAAACCAATTAGCTTCTTGCTTACGCATTCTAAGTTATCCGAGAACAATTTACGCATGCGCAACAACAACCCTGAAACATTTAAAAGGATGATCTGCATAGCATCCTTCTCAGTCATCTCGGTGAAATCAGTGCAAAGCAATGGAGTCTGCAGGTGTTAATGATGCACAAGTTTCGTATACCGAAAATCTGATTAATAAGTTTACGTATAGTTTAAGTGAATTGGGTGAACACCCTCATAATGTGGAAATTGGGTTTGTTATAAACCAGACAATAAAACCCGTATTACGATTGGTGTGTAGCAAGAAATATTGTGACAACCATGTTCTGGAATTGACATACGAAAATTGGTTAGCATTTACAAATTTTCAAGTGGAATTTCAAATCAACGTATTTTCTCGTGACGTGCTAAACACTCGATTAAATGGTGCACCCGAAATGGATGATCTACACATACAACTAGGAGCTCCGTTCTTTATCACTCTGTCACCAGTGTCTGGATCAACCGAGAACGAAACGTTCCAGTTAAAAATAATAATGGGTAATAAGCTCGATAGTTATAAATGAATTGGAGTGCCGTAAACTATTCCATATGCGAGAGCTGTTTGAGTATCAACTTAAGCAGCTGAAAAGTCGTGACTTCCTAGCATTATACAGCGAATTAGTAGGGTTTGTTGCTAATTCTAATTTAAATGATTGTGATCGGTTTAATACTCTGACTGAAGGGGAGAAACGAATTAAAATCTTGATTGAAGGCGAAGTTCGAATTGGCGATATTTTATTCTACAACGAATTGAATCAGAGCGCTCTAAATGCATTGGAGCTGGTTATATGTTTTCCGGATATATTTGTGCAAGACGTGATGCGTACAAGAACATTAGTGGAAATGTTTAGACGTTTAAATTTGTCGGAATCTGAAGATTCTGGTTATGGTGATAACTAGAAAGAGTATTTTATAAAAGACAGCCCAAGAGACGTGGATGTAAATGTATTGTTATTGTAAATATATTGTAAATTTTTTTGAAAAAGTATAAATAGACTCGTTGTTGTTTATTTATTTAGTATAGTTTGAGATTTTTTTGAGTAAACACATGATTATCTGTTCTGGAGAGGGTTTAATCAACAGCGCTATAAACAGGTTACCGTTTGAGCTGCATATTCCAGGTTATCAGTACTGCGGTCCTGGTACAAAGTTGGATGAACGCTTAGCAAGAGGTGATCCTGGAATAAACGAATTAGATAAATTGTGTAAAGATCACGACATTGCATACTCCAAGTACCCCGACGATCTTCCAGCCAGACACCGAGCAGATAAAATTTTAGAAGAAGAAGCCTGGGGGAGAGTTAAGTCTAAAAACGCAAAGTTTGGGGACAAAGCCGCAGCTTGGTTTGGGACAAACGCTATGAAAGCGAAGAGAAAATGGGTATGGGTTTAAAGAAGAAAATAAGTTTCAAAGGTGGATTTTGAAGAAAATACGATCCGCAATAGACCGAGTTGGTTCCGACAACTTGAAAAAGCTGTTAGATGTTGGTATTCTAATTGGTAAACAAATCATAAAAGGAGCCGGTGGGAGAAACAAAATTAAAGTCCCACGTATTACATCCGTTCCACAGAAAGGAGGTTTTCTGCCATTGATTCCGATATTCGCTGGACTAAGTGCCCTAGGGGCACTAACAGGTGGTGCTGCGGGGATAGTTAAAGCAGTAAATGATGTCAAGACAGCCAACGAACAGCTTAAGGAGAGCGAACGACACAACAGATCTATGGAAGCCATTACTGTTGGGAAAAAAGGAAATGGAATGTTTCTAAAACCATACAAAAAAGGCACAGCATTATTCTTGAAACCATACAAACAGGGGCGTGGTATTTGTAAAAAAGTATCAAAAAACTAAGCAAGTTACCTCGAAGAGCTCTCACCGATGTAGGTATAAGGAAACACGCATCTAACATCCCTCATTTTCGCAACGTCTTTTCTAGAGATCAGTTACAGAAGATTAGACCGCGTGTCAACGAATCGGTGTGATTAATTTGGATACCACCAAAGGTTCGGGTACACATTGGGTGGGGTACCGAAAACGCGGAAATAGTGTGTATTACTACGATTCGTTTGGAGACTTGAGACCGCCGGAAGAAGTAAAGAGATATTTTCGAGGTTGTAAAATTTACTACAACAGTGTAACGGAGCAGACTTACAACACATACAATTGTGGACATTTAGTGTTAAAGTTTCTTAGTGACAATGGCTAAAACAGTGAGCGTGTTCGGGTATGGTAATGTCATATCGACAGGATCCATTTACCCACCAATTAAATTGAAACAGGACGGTGAATATGCTTTGGGTCTAGTGGGACTGTACACTTGTAACACTGTGCAAAACATACATCCAGGAAACAACATATTATACTTTAACGATCCAGAGCATCGCAGAATAACTATTGAACCTGGATCATACGAATTAGAAGAAATAAATGCATATATACAGGACGTCTTCAAAAAATGGTTCAGTCAGAAGCCGGACATCAACGAGAACATTGAAAAATATTTTAAACTGAATGCCAACAATAATACATTAAAGTGTTCTATACGAAGCAGTATACCGATTGATTTTGGGGCGAACCGTAAAAACAATATTGGAAGCATCTTGGGGTTTACCAACCGCAAATTGGCTGCAGATACCGTGCATATCGCTAATCAGCAAGTGAACATAATATCGGTCTCAAACATTTTTGTGGAAACCAATATCACCAGCGGATCGTTCAGAAACAATTTTCTTACGCACAGCATATTCGAATTCAGTCTATCTGTACCACCCGGGTATAATCTGGAAAAGGAACCTAACCACGTCATATATTATCCGCTGAGCGTGACAGAAATTGATAATATTACAATCAGACTAGTCGATCATTTGGGTGAATTGGTAAACTTTTCACCGGAAACATACACCTGTGTGAGACTGGAAATAAAAAGTAGCTGAAAATGCCTATCGATTTTGTATATAAAGCACGTTACACCACCCCCAGACGACCAATAGTGAATACGACGTCAAAGCGTCAAGTTGTCGAGAGACTTACAGCAGAAGAAATACGTTTCTTAAAGTCTTTGGGGTTAGAAGTTATAAATGATGGGAGGCAGAAGTAAACGCAGCTTAGATCTCCACGGTGATGAAAACGTTAAACTTGGAAGGCTTAAATATGAGGAGGTACCCAAATTGGATGTGTTTGGAGGTTATAAATTAGACGAGACCATAATAAAGGAAGATTATTATACATATCTTCCCTTTACATTGAATGCAGAAAACAACGATCGAATTTCAATTGAAATCCAGAGCAGTGATAACATCACATACCCCCATGAAAGTTTCATATTTATAAGGGGTACCTATAAGCCTACGGAAACATTAAGGGAAGCGTCAACAACTGTAGACCCGATTAGAGCAGCAGAACCAGACCCTAAAGCTTACGAATTTACTAGAAATGCACCATATTTTCTGTTTGAGGAAATTCAATACAAATTGGGTAATAATCAAATAATAGATGTCTGTCGAATCCCTGGAATTACAAGAACTATTAAAGGTTTAGTATCCATGGAAGAATCAGAAACAAAATCTATTACACATACCGGGTGGAAGCCAGATACCATATTCCAAGATGGACGGTTTAGTTGTGCTATACCGCTAAAACCATTTTGGGTTTTTGAAGATTACAAGAAAACTATCGTCAACATGCCTCAAGAGCTGATTTTAATCAGATCCAAGTCGGACGTAAATTGCTACAAGTCGATTGGAAATACAGTAACGTTCAAAATACAACGTATTTCATGGGAGGTCCCGCATATAACATTAAGTGACTTTGCCAAGGCGTCACTGCTTTCGGAAATGCAAAATCAATCATCTATAATGGTTGCATTCAGAAAATGGGAACTACATGAATTACCGTCTCTAACACAATCAAAGTCGCAAGTATGGAGAATTATAGTATCGAACGAAACAGAGAAGGCTCGGTGGATATTACTGGCGCTGCAAAATGGGAAGTACGACAGGAAGGAAGAAAATGCTACAAGCTTTACGAATGCCAACATAACCAATGTCAAAGTGTTTTTAAACTCTCAGATGTTCCCTCAAGGTCGATTAAATTTGGATTTCGAGCAGAATGACTACTTGCCAGCGTACCTGTCTTATGCATCTTTTATGGAAAAATACTATCCGAACAAATCGTCAAATAAATGTTTAATGGACTACAACAGGTTTAAGGAATCACCTGTGTTTGTAATCGACTGTCGTCATCAATTTGAAAGCATCAAGGATGCAACTGTTGATGTAAGAATGGAATTAGAAGCTTCAAGAAATTTTGAACCGTCGATGAAGGCTTATGCTTTAATTATACATGACTCTATGTTTGAATATAATCCGTTTACGGAAATTGTTAATAGATTTATTCACAATTAAATATTTTGTATATATTTTTAATAAAATTGTATAAAATCTATGTTGTTTTAATATTAATAAGATTTTTTGGTGATCCAAGACAGTTTCTCACGTACTCCGGTGTACACCTAAGCACACCTGTGCCCATGCGCACCCCTGCGCGTGCACACCCCTGCCCATGCGCGCCCCGGCGCGTGCACACCCCTGCCCATGCGCACCCCTGCGCGCGCACACCCCTGCCCATGCGCGCTCCTGCGCGTGCACACCCCTGCCCATGCTGGTATATAAGGGAATATTATTTTCAATTTGAATCAGTTTAAACTTATATTTGAAAGATGTACACCAAGGAATCTTTAGAGAAAGCAGTTAGTGAAATACAAAAGGGTATTAGTGTTAACTCTGCAAGTAGGTTATATGGTATACCCAGAAGAACGTTAAGCAGGCATTTGGATCTCCGTAAACCTCAAAAGAAGAATGGTGCTCCTAGGTCGGAAAATGTGAGAGACACGGGTGATGCTATACAAGAAGTTAAAATACCTATACAGAATTATGATAACTTTGCTATTGCTAGTGCAAGACAGGATGGTAAACATGGTTTATTGTTCCCGTCTAACATACGAGCTATCTTCGCGGGACCATCGAGTTGTGGGAAGACCAACGCTTTAATATCTCTGATCCTGCACGAGAACGGTCTTAGATTCCAAAATGTCTATGTATTTTCGAAAAGTTTATATCAACCGAAATACGAATTGTTAAGAAACGTTTTTACACCATTAAAAGAAGAAATTGGGTACCATGAGTTTGAAAATTACGATGATTTGATCGAACCCAGAGATACCAAAGAAGATTCAATTATGGTTTTCGATGATATACCTGTAAACGAGCAAAGTAAAATCACTCAATTTTTCTCGTTCGGACGACATAAAGCAATAGATTCGTTCTATCTATGTCAAACTTACGCTAGTGCCTTAAAACATAAACTCAGAGATAACGCCAATGTAATCGCATTATGGAAACAGGATGATACAAACCTTCGCCATATCTTTTCGGATCATATAAGTGGTGACATGACATATCCAAAATTTAAAGAAATGTGTTTACAGTGTTGGGGTGACTCAAAACATAATTTTATAACTGTTGTGAAAGATTTTGATTTGGATAAGGGGCGGTATCGGAAGAATTTCGACGAGTATATAAATATTTGACATTATTCAAAAAGTTAGTTCCCATCCAAAGTTTCATGATGACGGACGTTAACAATTTTATTGCGAATAAACGCAGTCTTCATCTTATGCAGGATGCTGTACGAAAAAAGTTTGTAGCACACAAAAAGGGAGACGCTACATCTCAGCAAAAATTCAAAGAGGTGCACAAACAATTGATTGATCCCTTGCAAATAACCGCTTCCCAGTTGCAATCGATCACCGAAAAAATTCCCACACCTACAACAAATGTTAAAGTCGAAGACATGGACGTACCTATAAAGAAAATTAAACAACTCGTTCCAGAAGAACCGTTCCATCTTTACTATGCGGATGTGTTAGCTAGAGACGAAGACGAAAATATTGACAAATCAATTTATGGAGTAAAGTATAATGTGGAAACCGATACATGGAGTTTGTGGAAAAGTGTATTGGTAATTAACCCGGAAACTAGCGATATAACATTAAATAATGTGATATATCCAGGTACGAAGGGTTTATACAACCTGCTGGTTTACAAAGACATCAGCCCCGAAGATGGCGATTTTAATTTGCATGAAGATTTGCCGAATTACTTGGAAATGATCAAATCTGCGTCGATTTTGAGAAGAAAGTTTAACCCATTTGCGGTGCACGATTTAAGCGGATTCCCAACAAATAACAAAAGTTTAACAAATATGTGCAAAATATCTCACCGAATTTCGGAGGAATCCCGAAAGAAAACAGCCAAAGAGAAGAAAACAGTCTAAGGGAGCGGGTTTAGGCTTTTCTAATCGGTTTTACAAAGTTTAAATTCAAAGCCGGTGCAATATGTCTACTGGAATAATGTACATGAACTTGTGGATCGGCTGAGATTGTTGAACGCATCCAACCGAGCTGGAAATACAAGCGAGGAAAACATTAACGAGATGATGTCCATAATAGAAGAGTTGAGAGAAGAAGGTATAATACAGTGAGCTCAGTAAATAATTACACAGTTTTAAAATGCCTATCGACCGCTTCGGACGTTCAGAGCGTAAAGATGCTGATATTCGGCGCGGTCCTCCAGGTCGAGGATTTGTGCTAACGTTGGATGGTGATGGGTACGATATGCAGCAAAGAAGGTTAGTGAATTCATCAGACCCGAAAGAAGATAGTGATTGTGTTAATCAGAGAAGCACTATAGTATTCAAGTCTGGAGAAGAAACAATTAGTTTTCGTAAAAGAAGGCTAGTGGATGTAATGGATCCTAAAGAAGATAGTGATTGTGTTAATCAGAGAAGCACTATAGTATTCAAGTCTGGAGAAGAAACAATTAGTTTTCGTAAAAGAAGGCTAGTGGATGTAATGGATCCTAAAGAAGATAGTGATTGTGTTAATAAGAAATCTGTAATCAAGCTCGTGAATCAAGCCTTTTCATACTGTCTAAAAAGTTCTGATGATATACAACGTAAAGATAAAGCCTTCAATGCGAGAAACCAGCGTATCGCAATGCTTGCTCAACCAGTTGAGGCATCTGATGCAGTTAATAAACAATATGTAAATGAAAAATTGGATAAGCTTGTATCTGACTTTAAAACGTTTATACAGTTTTTTATTAATTTGACTGCAACTTCTGAGACAAATGAGAAGGAGCTCGGTCTTGCAATAGCATCGATTTACGAGGCGTCACCAGCAGCTATAAAAAAACAAATACTACAAACCAAAGCTTCAGTTTATGTCAAAGGTGCAATTGGATAAAGATAACCCTATTAGTTTAGCAACAGTGTTAAGCAAAAATGAGTAAAGAATTCATCGTTAAGGAATTATTTAAACCTGCAAGAAAAAATTTTCAGCGTCGTCATACAAATCTGAAACATGTGAAACGTGATCTTATCCAATCGGACTTGTGCGAAATGCAGCCTTACTCGCGTGTGAACAATGGGTACAGATATATTATAATAGCAGTGGACTGTTTCACAAAATATGCTTTAGCTGAACCTTTAAAAAATAAAACTGGATCAGAAGTTACAAATGCTATGAAAAAAAATATTGGACAAAATGCTGCAAGGAGAAAATAACTTAAAAATCAATCTACAAACGGATTTTGGGAAAGAGTACTACAACCGCTGGTTTAAAATCTTATGCAAAAATATAAGATAAACCATTACTCTACGTATTCCGCAATCAAAGCTAGCATGGTTGAGCGGTTGATTAGAACAATCAAAAACAAATTGTACAGAAGATTTTACTTGCAAGGCAGTCATAAATGGGTGAATATTTTGCCTAAGGTTATGGAAGAATACAATAATACACCGCATCGGGCTATTAACATGACACCTATGGAGGTAGAAGAACATCCGGAAACAATAAAACTTTACACCGCTAACAGCGTTTCTAAAAGTTACAAGAAGTTGTATAAGGTTGGAGACATTGTGCGTATATCAAAATATAAAGCAGTATTCGATCGAGGATTTCACCCAAACTGGAGTACAGAACTATTCAAAATTGTTAAAGTACAACAAACGAGACCGACAACCTATCTGCTACAAGATTTGGAAGGTCAGCCAATTCTAGGTGCTTTTTACGAAGATGAAATTCAGCTTACAGCAGCACCTGACACGTACTTAGTGGAAAAAGTTTTACGGAAACGGAAGCACGGGCGCGAATTATTAGTGTCGTGGTTGGGGGATGGTAAAAGTTGGATTAAGAAAACAGACTTGCTTTAGTATCATCCAGATAATTACCTGGATGAAAAAATCATAAAAGGAGGGAGTAAAGTCCCTTAACTGGATATATAGGAGAGATTTGCTTAGAACCCCATTCCCATCTGTGATTTGAAGCAGGAAGCATGTGTTTCATAATCGATTTACAAGGATATCAATACAAAACTAGTGATTTCTATTGCAAGGAGATTGCCATTTTGGATGTAGCGAATAATGTAATATGGCATGAGATACTGGACATGGCTGTGAGTATAACACCCTAAGCGATGATTTCAAAAGCAAGTTCGGTGGTTAAAGCAAAGAATCCATGGGCTTAGCTGGGGTGGACAGTCCACAAGTGGATATACAAATGCAGGCGATTTGCTGAAAGAAGTCATACCACCCAATGCTACTATCTATGTTAAAGGCGAACAGAAAAGACAGTTACTATCAAAATATTTATCAAACAACATTTTAAACATGGAAAGTGTATTTTCACTTCCAAGGCTCAAAGAATTAAGAAGATTCGGTAATAGGTACAATCACTGTTTAAACCATTGTTTGAATAATTTAAGCTGTTCTAAAGAAAACGTATTGCTATTGAGGTCTTTTGTTAATGTATTAAATTTTTAATAAAATATTTTGTGAGAATTGTTTTTTATTCTAGCAAAAGCATACCTTTAAAATTTGAAAAGAATATATCTGTAAAACAGCGCATTACTTTGGAAAAATTAATGTTTTAAAATACAAATAAGAACCAATAACAGAATACATAATAATTGGTGTTTGCAAATAAATTCAGTTCTACTTTAATAAAAAAATGTAAACTTACCTTAAATCTTCCTTCAAAACTTTCCACAAAATAACTACGCGAAACGACGGTTTAAAATTTCGATGTACTTTAACACAAAAGCGTGCGAAACTAATAGAATTTTTTCTAATGACACCGCGTTATATACGTTTTGAAACCGTTAATTATACTACTAAATGAGGTTTGTATTTTCCGTAAATACGCACTTTTCAGCGCCTCGTGTTATTGGTAATCTACAAACAATTATATCTCGATTTCAAATATACGTCATTGAAACATATTCTCAACATAATTAACAGAAAGTCCAAGAAAAGAAATTATAAACAGCATTCAAATGCTCGTTAAGAATTTAAAATATTTGCTGGATTACAAATAATTACAAATGAATTAATACTACATTGGAAGTTTCCGGAATTTGCGTTATAATGCTTCTACCGCGTCACGTAAGGTAATTTAGGATTTCAATATGTAATAAGACCCATTTACTTTCACTCTGATTATTATTGAACAGTACTTAATCTGGTTTATTACATTTTGTTAATTCTGAAATTTAGGTAGTTAATGATGTCATACACAAATCAATTAATATTAGAATCTAAATCGGTAATTCACTAATTAACATGGTTGGTATCTAGCGAAAGTTGTAGCACGTATTTTCAATTACGAATGCATTCTTCTTTCATTACAGGAGAAATTCCATAGATTTCATACAAGCAAAATGCGCTTTCTTAATTATTAACCAGGCGATCCTTACACCAAAAGTCGACCTTGCCATTTCTACATTATTGTTAAGCATGCATTGGAATTTTTGGATGCGGTAATTTCTTGTTTAAAGTAACTTAGTTAAATAAAGTGTAATTTAAAATTCATAAGTGATTGTATAGTCAGTTATTACAATTGAAAACACATTCAGGGAATAATTTATTTGCTCTATATATTTTACAGTAGCGTTTCCGGACAAAACTTTCTGCTTTTAATTAATTAAAAGCATGCAAGTTTCTGGCGTATATTCCTAAATAGAAAATAAGTAGTTGATGTACCGTT
The DNA here is from genome assembly GCA_036346225.1 of Platerodrilus igneus. Classification (NCBI taxonomy): domain Eukaryota; kingdom Metazoa; phylum Arthropoda; class Insecta; order Coleoptera; family Lycidae; genus Platerodrilus; species Platerodrilus igneus. Next base: position 9,212,988 of record JARFIW010001381.1, read on the forward strand.
GAATGGAGTACATCCTTGTTTACACAAATTTCAGATCATGCGAACTAGCGGCTTTGTTAATATTATTTAAAAAATCAATACGTTCCAACAATATGTTTTATTGACTGAAAACACGTTTCCTCTCTTTTACTTTAATCTCTTTTTATTACAGGGCTATTTAAACTACCCATTAATCTCTTTTTGTTACAGGTTAACCTGCTTGGATTGGGCTACACAAACAAAATAATGTTATACTTTGTAAAAATTGCATTCTATAAGTTTATTAAACTGTAAATTGGATAAAATAAATTATTAAATTTTTGTGTTCTTATTTTCTTTTGTGTTTGGTTAAAGGATTGTAGATATTAAAAAAGAGAGGTGATTAGAAATCGATCTTGGTAAGAAATCTTAAAATGGGGGTAGCTCTCTTGGGGTTGATGATATCTGAAAAATTCCTAAAGATTCGGGTAGCTGAGACAAATCTAATGTTAATTGATACCAAACAAGATAGGTTTATCTCGAAAGATGCATTGGCTAGACGAAGAAAACTATTTGGTCCAGAATGTTAGCGGTAAAAAAAATCTTAAAAATAGGTTTATCTCGTGTGTGGAAATGAGGATGCTCATTTATCTCGAAAGATGAAAAATTTAAGATATTTATCTCGAAAGATGAAAAATGGTTAGTCGAAGAAAACTTTTTGGTCCAGATGTGGGAGCAAATGTGGGATTCTGGAGCAAATGTGGTCACAGTCGCCCCAATTATACTCTACTTATATATATATATATATATATATATATATATATACATACATTTTACAAGTCCCCTAAGGGGTACTCACGTGAATAGGTAAAGCTTTCTCCAGAATTACTTCCTGATGGCGACTCGTGGCTTCCTTCAGGATTGCTCCAGGCTAGCGGCTGCGGGGCTCCGTGAATTCTTCATATATCTCGGGTTGTGGATCTTCTACCAGGTTGTATCCAGATTCGTTATCTTCTTCCTATGTAGCGGGAACGATAAGGAATGGGTTTAGGAACGATAATAAAAAAAAAGGCAAAGGGAATCTACATAATAAAAGATACGATACGATACCAAACCAACCACTCTTCTTGGCGTTTCAAAGGCAAGTCCCTTTGCGTCTTCCGGATATTCCCCACTTTTCTTTGTCCACACGCTTCGGCGCGAAATTTGCGCGACGCACTTCTGAATTGACGGAAATACGCGCAACAAGTCTTTTAAATTTATGGCGCGAAATTCCCGTATATTAAAACTATATGAATGTTTACGGCCAAAATTTTCGGCACGTAACACATTTTCGGTGGTGTACTTATTTCAGTTCATGAGGGCACAAATGAGGTAGGCATACATATGTAACTTTTTAGTAACTAAAGTAGATAGCGAAATATCAAGGTGTAGAATCAGTTTTTGGCCATTTTCTGGAGAATCAAGTGGTCTTTCACATCCTCCAGAACTTCCACCTTTAATAATATTATACAGTTAGGGTGTTCTCCGTGGCATATGATTTACAAAAATAAAATTAGAGTAACTAAACAGTAAATAAAGCCACTATTATTTTAAAAAATTACATGTTTACTTTATAACGGTGGCAATTGTTTCGCCTCACATGGCATCACCGCACAAAGTTATAAACTAAGCTTAAGAAGCTAATGTGAACTTATATATAGTTTATGTTTTGGTTCTTTACAGTCACATCATTATTACAATATATAATCAAAGATAAGTTGTTACTGTAGCGCTTATCGATCTGCCTCCGACAAGAATAATTGCATTAAGACGTAAACAAAGTATTTGTACACAAAAGATAATTGGTGGACACCCTGTGGCGTGATATCTTCAAATAGAGTTGTTTGACAGGTACAAGGGTTTTGCATTTAAGAGCTATTTAGATTACAATAGGTACATTCGAGAATGCTATTTGATTAATTTTTGGTGTTCTAGAATATTCTAGAGGTTTTTGAATATGTATATAAAGTACCGTCCTGGATATTAAGGTTCAGTTTTGATTAAAGCTTTGATTATAATATATTGTGGTTAAAACTTTGAAAGTTGTCATATAAATTAGTGTCGATGTACATAATTTTATGTGATTTCAATTACTGTAGTGACTATATAAATTAAGAAGTAGTGCTTGGTTAGCTAACTGTAAAGCTTTGATGTTAATTAAAAATATAGCATTGTAGTTTAAAAAGCTACTAATTGTACTATTAGCGATTAGCTAAAAATAAATTGTTGGAAAAGCTTTTAGTAAATACCACTGTAACTACAAGTTGTCGAAAAGGCTTGTATAATTATTTTGAAAATAAAGAACTGTTGTTTATGCAAATTGAGTTTCGTTACGCAGGTGTCAAGTCGTGAGATGCAAGGCGTTTGAACGATTTCTATTTGCCAGCCTGTCATCGGTAGTCAAAAAAAAAAAGAAATGGACAACGAAATCCTTTTTTCTTAAAGGAATTCAAGTCAAGCCTTGCGGAAGGATTTGTCGGTAACTTTGTGAATTCATGAAAAAATTGTCTGAAAATTCCGTAAAGCTACAGGAACGTTTTTCAGAGAAATTACAAGAACACGTAGCGAAGCAAGACCTAAGTTCTGCGAGCTTGTCCGCGAAACTAGAAGAAACTAACACGATGTTTACAGAAAAATTACAGAAAATGCCGTAAATCTTGAGGAAAAACTGAACAAGGCCGCAGTGAATTTACATGAAAACTTGGCACCACAATTAGAGCAGAATGCAAAAATTAATTGAAAATTTCAGCCAAATCAGGGAGGAGTTTATACAGGAAACTACTAAATCCGCGGAAAATATCAAATTTTCCGACGGTTTACAGAAACTCGAAATCAAGTTTTCAGAAAAATTGCTATAAAACCTACGTAAAATAGAAAAAGAAGTACCAATGATGGAAGAACGGGTTTATTCGATGGCAGTGCAAGCACCAAAGGCATCAGTAACGGTGATACATTGGCACGTTCCACAATTTATAAATGTTAGGGAATGCGAACTGACGCCAAGGTTCAGAGTAAAACCACCCACATTTAATGGAAAAAATCGAGGCTGCCGCGAGAGCTAGCAATGGTGAAGGAGCAACTGCATCGATTGTCGTGTTACGAGGTGATTCCTTAAATATTTTGCAGACTATACCAGATCATGACCAAAAAGACTACGAGGTATTGATACCAAAGCTGCAAATGAGGTACAGCGACTCTCGTCCGCAACAAGTGTACAACGCTTAAGTGAAAACCGTTTCCAAAAGGTTAACGAAAATATACAGGAGTTTAATGCAGATATTGCTTGCTTGGTGAGATTAGTCTACCTAACAGCACCGGATAGCTTTCTAGCGTTAGTGGCGGTGCAGATCCTCGTTGATGGAATACGCGACGAGGAGATCGAGCAAGCACTACTACTGGCCCGACCAAAGATTTCACGTGATGCACGGACTCATGCCTAAGAGTTGTAGGCGGCAAAGCCAGCGACGCATTTAATCTGTAGCGCTTTGGAGAGGAATGGAGACAAGAGAATATGGCGGATGTGATTCGATGGGTACTGCGTGACCAGCAGTCGAAGAAAAATGAACCACGACGCCAGTACTGTAGCTTTAGACACAGGCAGATGCGATGTAAATGGCTTAAGAAAGAACATGAGAAGCCGAAATCAATAGAGGCGGGGAGACGGAACGGGGCGAAAGTCGACCTATACAGATTCTGCCCCAAAAATTGTCGTCCGCGTCGCCCAGGTTAAACGTGATCAGTTACAAACGAAACAGGAAAATGACAAAGACCTAGGTGTCATTCTGGATTTGAAAGCCAGGGGAGAAAGTCAATCCTAGCAAGCCATTAGCCAGTTGAGTAACACTGAAATCGTACTGGGAACAATGTGATTCCCTGAAAGTAGAAAATGGGATCTTGGTGCGATCCTACAACTATCACTGGAGGCGCAAAACGCATCAGACGATCGATTGCTACTTTGAAGGAGAATTTACGGAGGAATACGAGTCTATTCACATAGCTGTTTACTTTATAAAGGTGTGTGCTTTAGCGTCTCTTATAATGCTCAAAGTAAGAACTATTAAAAGGACAAGAGCTTCAAGAGTTCTACAATAGAAATATAGAGTGCGTTGCAAATTGTCTTCTCAAAGAGTTCGGAGTTTACGCGTACAGCAGATGCAACGGCGGCGGCGGCGTTGGTGGCAATGGTGAAGGCAGAAACATGGATGTTGGACTTAATTCGAACTTACAGCATCAAATGTTATGTAGAGCCGAAACGATAAACAAATACGTATATGGAAATCCTTCCCTAAGTAACTTAAACGTTTTTACGATATCAACAGACTCGGGTAGTTAGAAATCATGCGTCGTTTCCCTAACAAAATTTTCGATGACGTATTATTATGTTTACACAAAAAGTTTAATGTTGAAATAAAGCCTCTGTATTTTAGAAAATACCATATGATTTTTTGTAAATAATTTTTTTGTAAGTGACCATAACTTTTGCGGGCTCGAAACCAGGCTCCGATGGCGTTTAAACCGCGGAGATAAAGATATTAATCCACTAGACAAGGCGTGCAAGCAGCACGACATCGCGTATTCGCAGCACATAGACGTAGACAGCAGCCGACAAGGTTTTGCAAAAGGCATTTTGCAAAACCTTGTCGGCCTCGTTTTTTGATTAGTTACTAAATTTTTGTTTGGCAATGCCATATATACCAACATGTCCGAGACTTGAAACAACAGTCACCGATAGTTGGTTGGTTACATTCGGGTATAGAAGATGCTTGAGAAATATCTTGTATTTATAAATACACCATGTTTTGCGTATAATGCATAATCTTTGTAAAATTGCGGTGTAAATTTCGAATAGCTCTGTGGTAAAGGAAAATGGACGTGTATATAAAAATAAGTGATAATTAACAAATAACATATAATTACTGGTTTTAACCAAATCAAACATTTACTACAAAGCACTCACCTGTTGTTTACGCAGCCGTGCCAACGGAAAAACGATGTAAACAAAACGGTAGAATCTGTCCGTCATACGGGACACAAAAAACTACTCTTCCTTTGGCGGGTGTAGCAAAGCACATTTATGTTGATAGCGGTTGTTCTGAAGGAAAGCGGTTCTTCTAATTAGGTTCTACGTAGAACATATAAGCAGAGATGCGGCGTTCAAGAACGACAAATCGATACTCATCTCGCTTCGTGCGTTTTACCAATTACTACGACGTTCTTGCACATGCGGAACAAAGTTTATCACTCGCGGCACTTGTTGGCGCGTGTTTGAAGTAAAACATGGAAATTCCACACTAACAAATTTAAATATACCGAAGCGGAACGTAAATAATCAACAAACTCAATGGAAAATAAATTTAGCTGTAAATTATTTACAATATAAACGGAACAATCTTAGTTGGTTGTTTTGCAGAAAGAGATGCGTTCAGCGGACGAGATGCAACAACAATGAAACCAGCCACGGGCTTTTCGTTTTGCGAAATAACCAACAATTTTACATTAATTTTCGTTATCTATGCTGGAATTTCCCAATTCCACGCAAAATTATTCCGTTGAGCAACTTTCTCATTTAGCATTGGGTGTAATACTTTCTTAGAAGATTCGCCAGTGCTAAAGTACGTAATCGGTCATTTGTATCTTTTTGTTTTTATCTTTTTTTGACTAGTTATTAAAATTTTGTCTGGCAATGCTATATATACTAACATGTCGGAGATTTGAAATAGTCACCGGTAGTTGGTTGGTAACATTCGGGTATAGAAGCCGCATGAATAATAACTTGTACTCATACGTACACCATGACGTGTATAATTCAAGAACTTAGTTGGTGGTTGTTCAAAAAGATATGCGTCCGTCTGACGAGCTACTACAACAGCAAAACTGGTCTCGAGATTTATTTTTGCAAAATTACGAACAATTATTAATTTTCGTGGTCTTTGCTTGAATTACTTTCCCAATGCGAGGCAAAATTATTCATTACCATTTAACTGGAAACATATTAGTTTCCGTTGACCAACTTCCTCATATAGCATTGGGTGTAGTACTTTCTTTGAAGGTCCGCCGGAGCTAAGTAGGTAATCGGTCAATTGTTTATTTTCATTTCCATCTTGCCGTTTGGCTAGATATTAAAATTTTGTCTGGCAATGCCATCTATACTAACATGCCGGAGGTTTGAAACAGTCACTGATAGTTGGTTAGTTTGATTGGGGTATAGAGGCCGGATGAGAAATATCTTGTATTTATAAATACACCATGATGTGTGTATAATGCAAGATCTAAGTTGGTTGTTTTGCAGAAAGAGTTGTGTCCATCTGACGAGCTGCAGCAACAGCGAAATCAGCCACAGGCTTTTTGTTATGCAAAATAACCAACAATTTTACATTAATTTTTGTTCTCTATGCTCGAATTACTTTCCCAATGACGGGGAAAATTATTCATTGCCATTTAACTGGAAACGTATTGGTTTCCATTGACTAACTTCCTCATTCAGCATTGTGGTAGTATTTTCTTAGAAGGTTCGCCAGTGCTAAGTAGATAATTGGTCATTTGTTTATTTTCATTGTATTAAGTAGTTTAAGCTTTATGTTTGTAGGATAAAACTTTTCATAACAGTTTGTATGGTTCAATTTTTAAGAATTTAACTCCACGGTACCCTGACATTAAGATTCGCGCGCACGAGGAATTGCTACTTTTCTAATTCAATACTTTGAGAAGGAACGGAATAGTTGTGACCCATTTTTTCTTTTAAATATTAAATTTTGAAATGTGACGTCATCCCATATTTATCGCGAATAGAGTATACAACCTCCTTTTAACGCAGCTGAACTAGTCTCCTTTTTATTAATTTTGCAGGTTTTGTAACAAAAATAACTATTGAGCTTTGCATTCATGTTCAATTGTAATATTTTATTTCATTTTGTCTTATTAGTATTAATATAGTAATGACTTTTTTGGTCTGAAATGTATTGTTTTATAACAGGTAGTGACATTTTGCTACACAAGCCTATCCTTTCTAGGTTTGTATTGCTGTCTTCTTTTTTTGCATTTTATTTTTCTTTCGGGTGATAAGTAAGGTTATCACCTATCGTGGTGGGATCGCGGAATTAGTTGTTTTACTGCGATAATTCTTGGCGCCTTCCAATTAATTAGTTGTCATTTTTGTTTGCCTTTTTCTCTACCCACGCTACTCCATCGCGAGCCGTTAGCCAGTAGCTGGCAATATTTCACTACAACCGCTACCTTCCCGCCTGGATTATTTTGTTAATTTTTTTTTGCTGTGCCCGTTACTCCTATTCCAATTCTTAATATTGGCACCACCGTCTTCGGAACTAGTTCTCAAATTTCTGAATTTTTCTTTTTTTCTCATTGCCGCAGTCGACAAGTCACAAACTTTATATCTTATCGTAAGGGAGAATTGAATGGAAAAAATTTAATGTTCATTCCTACTATCTGAAGATATTTATTATTCCTGAAAACACATGTTTTATATTTTCTTATAAGTAATTACAGACAATTTTTTGAATTAGGAGAGATAATTTCGAAGTTATCCGTAAAAATCTGTTTCACAGTTAGCTATCACTGGTCACGGGTCCTAATTTTCAGTCTGGATCGAATAAATTGCAGATTGCTCCCGTAGATGGTAGAGTTTTTAATAATTCAAATGGATGTTTTTCACCTGACACCAATAATAGACTACAACGAAAACTACTAAATAATGCATGTTCAAAATAAGGCTTAACATGTGCCACTCCAAAAGCTTTCCAAAACTAAATATTGATATTTGCATTATGTTAAAGATTGGGAGGACTTTCAAAGCCTAAAAGGGCTTGTTGGTTTTTGTATTGTACATATAAAAATAGGTTGCGCAGGTCACTTTACCAGAAGTGCTCTAATATGTCGGATAAATAATTTCAAATTTGTCTTATTAAAGACAAATCATGGAAATAGGTGTCTATAAGGGTTAATCAAAGTAAATGGAGTATGGTGACAGGCTTTTAACCGTTAAGCATAACGCTATTTTGAACACAGCTACTATATTATATTATGTTACAGGAAAGCTTAAAACTTTACGTTTTTCTCTCAAGAGAGGTCGTGTCTTTACAGCGGATGGAGCTCGTAAAAACATTTCTTTGCAAAACTTATTTGTAAACTTTTAGTAATGAAATCGTCCCAAACTTTTTGGAAATGTTACTGGTCGTCGACACTAAGTATCTGAGTTTAGAAGATACGTTTCAAAACACTTACTGAAAAAATTCAATAAACTCTAAGCTTTTCAACTTGAGCGTATATAAGCAGTATCATATTTATTATTTTCTCGACATTTAAAAAATGGTTTTGCATTGATAAAGTTTCCGTAGGACATAGCAATTTACAAATTTTTGTAATTAATATACGTACTATCACTACTTCTAACTATGAGACCACATTCGCGTATTTATCATATAAATTTTGCCAAGAAGAACTAAATTACGTATTGCAAATTTTAGTACCTCTCAGGGTTATCCGCTTACTAGACCAGGCGAATCCATTGTCTAGGACACTGAATAATATTGTATTAAATATCAAAGAAGCATAACGAGTAACTAAGACATTCTCATCTCATATGGTAAATGCTTGGCGCTACAGTTATGTGTATATGCGTAAGTACGTGTGTGCGTGCATACGTGATTGCAAATTTTGACACATAAGAATATCTGTTGTCGCAACTATGCAAATCCTTTGACACGTATAATAAACTTGTTGCGGGTAAAATGAGAATTACCTATAAATTTAGATTTACCTTCAAGGGGCAGATACTCTGTAACCATTGTAAGGGTGCACCGAATAACTAGAAAGGTACAGGAGAGGGTTTCTATTGTCATAAATAAAAAGCGCCAAAGCTTCTTGTCTCAACAATCCCTTTCGATATTTTTGCTACACCAAAGACATTTATTTCGAAAGATTCTCCTTTGATTATAGTTTCTTAAATTCACCACATAATACTTTATGTTGTTCTGCAACACCTTAAAAACTATCATTAAATCTTGGTGTAAGCAAACAAAATTATAAAATGGAAGGCCTATCCTAGTTACGACTTCATCTTTGGGGTGACTGAATATCCCTTTACAAATGTGTCAATTTTTGCTTAGTTCATAGATAAGTACAAATAAAATTCAACCTATACGTAACCTCTATTTACATTAAATTAAATACCATGAAAATACAAATACTTTCAAATAAAAAACTTTAATTTCTTAGCACCAGAATGGCCAGGTATTACTAAAACAAAAACTTAAAAAGAAAGTTAAACCAATCACTATTACTAACACACAGATTGATCTAGTTTCAAATATTGCTGTATATGACATTCTAAATCTCATTTCTGAAAACTTCATAAATAGCAACATAGTGCTATACTAACTTTTACTTTTACTTGTCTATCAAAAATACTTTAAAATTAATACACACCTATTTTCTAATTTTCAGAAATGCTCAAACTTTATTTATGGATAGGGATGTAATTAAATTTAAAACAAAACTAGTTCCGTAGCTATTTATTTCATAGTCCAATAAAATAATTGTTTTCACCTTCTATTAATTTTCCAATACATTGTTACAAATCATATACAACTTATATTTATCCACAAGTACATAATTGTAAATCATACACAAAAATGCTTATATCTTACTCATGGTTTAGTTGTTGAAATTTAAGGATGTCCAGCAACACCAATCTTTCTTTCGTCATTTTTTCCAGCTAACATCAGCTTCCACAACACAAACCATAACCACACTTTTGAGCTGTAACCGCTAGGAGCCATTTTCTACCGGTGTTCACGCTGGTTTCTAAGCTCCCGTGCAAGGGCTATTATTCAATGCCAATAGTTACAAGCGACGTTATTCAAGAGCTGGCACACCGAATGTTCCTCTTCGGGAAAGTCAATATCTACATCTTGAAGCTGTGTTCGGTTTCAACTGAATTTCTGCATTAGTGTCTTCAATATTAGATAAAATACAAACCTTTTCAGATTTAAACACAAAGGTCATAGGAATTTTTATTTGCTTAGTTCCTATTTTTTTAAAATAATACTCCATCTTCTCATTGTTAAAGGAAGGAGACAGGGAAACAGGTAAATTCGTAGAATTATTTCTAATGTATATAACCTCGCTACCTCCTCGTCTTCCAGTCCTGTCATTTCGTGTTCAGTGATACATATTAAATTGCACAAGAAAATCAGATAGCGTTGGTTTTAAGCAAGTTTTTGACTGACCGAACCAATATAGTAACATGGATCGAATACATATAGATACTCGTCAACCAATATAACAACATTGCAAAGCTTTGTCGTGAGGAGAAAGTGAAGATGGCGACTGAGAAAGGGACGGATGGAAGTGGATCAAGCTAGATATCTTTATCAGAAGTAGTGCTGTCAATTAGACGCCTTAATATCTTTAATTTTACATGAGAATGGACTTGAGGCTTCAAAATATTTATGTGTTTTCCGAAAAGTCAGTACCAAGCAAAATACAAACGTTAAGAAGTGTATTTGAACCTTTAATGAAGAAATTGGTTACAACGAATATGAAAATTATGATGATTTAATAGGGCCTGAAGATGCCAAGGAAGGTTATAGTTATGATGTTTGACGATATTCCTGCGAACGAACAATGCAAGATCACACTGTTTTTTTCGAATGGTATGCATCGGAACATTGGTTGTTATTAGTTATGCCAAATTTAAGCTAACGACTTACAAACTTAGACTCAGATATAATGCTTACGCGATTGCATTGCGGAAGCAAGACGATATCAATCTTAGATGTATATTTTCTAATCATGTAAGCAGTGACATGTCATACCCAAATTCTAAGGAAATGTGCTTAAACTGTTGGAATGGGGGTGATTCGAAACATACTTGTATAACTATTGTGAAAGATTTTGATATGGGAAGATTGTCGAACAAAATATAAACCGTTGCAAACGACAGCATCTCATTTACAAGACATCACCCAAAAATTCCAACACCTGTGAGAAAAGTTAAAGATGATTACGTGGAACCACTTTCAAAGAAAATTAAGCGAACAATTTCCTAGGAACCATTACATCGTTATTATACAGATGTATTGACAAGGGATGAAGACAAAAACATAGACAAGTCGGTTTATAGAGTGAAGTATAATTCTCAAACCGAAATATTGGAGTTTGGTGGAAAGTGTATTCGAAAATTAATCCGAAAAATAGTAACATAACCTTAAATAATAGTGTATATCCCGGCACGAGAGGTCTATACAATCTGCTAACGTTTAAAACATCAACCCCGAAGACGATGATTTCAATTTACATAATGATTTACCAAAATACTTGGACTTGATTGAATCAGCCTCGATTTACCGAAAACATTTCACACCGTTAAGTGAATAGATTTAATAGAATTCCCAACAAATAACAAGAAGCTTGGATGTGCTAAAATTATGCGGAAATCAAAAAGAACACCATCAAAGAAGAAAGTTTCAGCTTTTCTGATTTATAAAATAATTAAACTCGAACCGCGCAGAGTATGTCTACGTGAACAATGTACCTAAATTAATCGACAGATTAAAATTATTAGTCGCATCCAACCAAGCTGGGAGCACCAGCGAAGAAAACATAAACGAAATGGCATCTATAATACAGGAATTAAGAGAATAGGGTATAATAGAATAAGCCAAATAAAATAGTTAGTTTTAAAAATGTCAATCGATCGTTTCGGACGAGTTGAGCGCGAAAATGGAGATATACGATAAAGTCTTCCAGATCAAGGACTTTTATTAACTACTGATGGAGAAAGGAAACACCTTTAAAGAAAATTAAGCATCCCATTCCAAAGGAGACTACACATTTTTATTATGTAGACGTGTTGACCGGAGATGAAGACGATAACATTCATAAAATCTCTTTATGGAGTAAAGTATAATACTCAATTTGACGAATGGAGGGTGAGGCGTTCATTTGCAATATTCGCAAATAAAGCTATACACGGGAGTATAACTTGATTAGACATCAAGTTACCATTCACCATTCACCCGCTAATCTGGAGTCCTCTGCATCAACTGGTGTGGCTCCATGTCTACCTGTAGCCGATGTAAAGAGTTTTGCGTCGGATACAGTTAACCACTAGCTAAGCTGGAGCCGCCCGCGTCAAAGAAACCAACCGGAGGTGTGTTGAATTAGTAACGATTACTATTGCTGGAAGTTTCACTTCTAGTCAAAATTTTCAGGGTTCCAAAGGCAGCATTCTATAACAATCTCAGAAAAACAAATATCATGTGGTTCATAACTGTCTTGGAAATACTAAACACATAGAACAGGTAATGACAGAGACAAAACCGAAGGCTGGTATTGGGAATGAAAAAACAGTTGTTGAAAGTTTAATTATCCCAAAACACAGGAACAACACCTACGTTAAATCGAAAAAGAGGTAAACAAAATCCATTATGTTTTAGCAAATGCATCCAATTCTAATGTACGCTCTAGTTGTTTGTTAAGTTCTGAGTTATGTAATATAAATATAATCAAAAATATTTTTGCTTTATTTTATATATATATCAGAACTTTGCTATAAATTTGTCAAAGTGGACGTCATAACCGTCATATCGAGAAGTTTACTTTTTCCTTAAGAGAAAGAAAAGTTAAATGATAGTGGCACAAATTTTATTTCCTGATGTTTTACAAAATTGAACTTGGTTTTAAGTTATACAAATACTATCTTTCTTTAAACAATCGCTAACACCTTGATTTTATTTTTAATATATAAGCAAATTGCTTAAGCATTCTTACTCCAAAAATTCAATTTGATTATAACGAAAAATACCGATTTGATTAACTAAAAGTAAAAAAGTAAAGGTTTAATTTCCCTTTCATCGGTGAAAAATTCGAATCCATTGCAAATCTTTAATCTAAAACTTGTCTATTTTGCGATTTTAAGTATATCAAATGTCCGTAGTTTGTTCATTTACATGTTGTTACGTTTATTTTTTTACCCAAATTAAATACCCTTTTGCCCCTGGTTAAGTCATTACCCGCTCGAATAAATTCCGTTTCTCTTCTTAAATTCTCCAACAATACCCTACATAATGTACCTGTTCAGAATAAGCCCGTTTAACGTAATTTTAACTCAAATCCACTTTGCTTTTAAAACGAAAATTTGTTCAATAAATTAATTAGTTAATATCTTGTTTTAGGTATCCGGTAATGTGGTAAACATTCCGATAACGTATAATTGCTTTCTCTTGTGTTTCCCATTTAAAGACTTGTCGAAATAATAGATACTACTATAAGTTGATAGCGTGTTTTCCAGTTTGCTAGTCACGCTTTCGATAACGCGAGGATTGCAGTTCGAACTCGTGTTATTTGAACCCATTTTGAATTTGATTCTGCAACTTGTGCGTTGAAATATTTTCTACATTATTCGTCACAATACTTCAAAAGCAATGCACGTTTTTTTGTTCGACAAGCAGGAGGTATCTTGCGTGTATTGATGAGTTTTTCATGCTTACCCATTCTAATCAGATTCTCTATTTAGCTCTTAGCTGAAGGCCAAATTGGTTCTTTCTTGTATATAGGCCCAACTGTTCTTTACCACAGATCAACTGCCGTTGCCTGTAGATCGCTAGTGCCGTTATGGTAACAGGGTAAATAGATTCCGACAACCGGGGCGATGCGGTGCTGACTCACCCCCCGACGGATGGCAAGCTAAGTATTCAGACACATACAGGTATACAGCTTGTTTTCTTTCGTGTATATCAATGGCATATTCCGTATTAGCGTTTGGTGTAGGCACGTGATGAGAAACGTGACACTGTAGAACTATTGTTTGTTGCTGCGAATCGATATTATCGCTCTGCGGGTGTGATGTACCATTGTTAAAAATGTGTGACAGACACACGCTTATTCTTTTTTACTGATTGGTTTAATCTACAAACAGTATTATGTAAAATTTAAAAAGTATGTTTAACAAAAGCTCCCACACGTTAGTTCTTTCCTACTGATTGTTTATTTTAGAAAAAGTATTAGGTGCAATTTTAAAAACGCTTGACAAAAGCTCTCACATGTTTATTTACTACTAATTAATTTTATTTTGTGTAAAATACGAGATGCGCACTTCGTATCTAAAGTACTAAATTGTTCATATCACCTAATTGTTTGTTTTGAAGTATTAACGCTTAATTTATTGCTTTTGCTTGTTTGTACAGAATCCCTTATTTATTTTTATTGTTAATAGATAATAGTGGGCGACGTGTTTTTTTTTTGGTTTGTCGGCGAAGCTCTAACGTCCTTGACCTCGTTTCGTTCTCCTTCTGGCGGCGTAAATGTCTTTAAGTAATTCTGTTACGTTTAGGTAGTAGTTGAACAGTGTAAAAAATAGCAATGTAATTGCGACAAAAGATGGTGTTCACATAAAAATAAGTGAAGCTATATTTCTACAGAATTGTTTCAGTAATTATTAACTTAACTCTTGGGAAAACGCCAATAACATTAGTGGTCAGGGAGACAAGCACAGACAATGAACATTGTGTAATTAGCAGGGTAATTAGGTTAATGTATCTTTATCTCTCTTCTGTACTAGTGTAAAAGCCCATATAGAGAAATTTGCATGTAGATCTGAGCTCAATACTTTAATATTTGTAGTAGAAATCGTAATAATTAAACAACAGGTTATAGAATTGTGTAATTAGCAAGCGATTACATACGGTTTGTTAATTTATAATTTGTGTGCTTGATTTTAGAACACTTAAATAAACTGCATAAGAATAGCGCCGAAAAAATTCTACATATCAAATTATGTAGAAAAAGTTTGGCATTATGTTTATAAATAAACAAATTATTATTAAAGTGACAACGACTAGTGTACCCAATTTAAAGGTGTTTAAGTGTAGATGTTATTAAAATTAATAATCAGTCACGGTGGTGGTAGTGTGATAAAAGAGACAAAGGTATGTATCTCTTTTGCACTCGTGTAGAATTCCATATAGAAGAGATTTATGTAGATCTAAGTTCAATACCTAAATATTTGCAGTAGAAATCGTGATAATTAATTGGGATTAATCAAATTATGGTTTTTCGTTCACCTACTTAAGGTTGTAAATCCAGGTATATCGACTTGTTACATTATTTCGAGAAAACCTTCACCGCCATTTTATTAATATTACAATTTATTAATATTAAAACCTCCAATTAGTAAACGACATAATAGAAATCTCATTTACAAATTGTTTATTTAAATGTGTCTAATTTTAGTTTACCCAATTAATAGATTATAGGCGTTTTAATTCTAAACAATTTTTATAAATTAAAACCAATATATTTCACACTGTATGTAACAAATTTAACAAATCAGCAGTAATATAATATTGCTACTTTTATATATTACATAAGAATTTGCTAAAAAAAATCCCGCATGTCCAATTTTGTACTAATATTAACCACAGGTTAAACGTGAAAGATGCATTACATGCATCAAATGTTACTAGATGTGCTAAAATTGGTAAAACAGATGTTGAATACTCTATATTAATTAATAATTTATGTATAAGCATTGTGAAAGGATTTGCCTGTGTATTTATAATGGGAGGAGGAGAAGGATTTGAAATAGGGTTAATTAAAAAATATTGTGCAACATTGCTTACTCTGCGATGACATGTTTATGCAGCAAGTTAATAAAAAATGCCCTCAGGTTTGTGAAACAGACAAACAACTGTATATCGAAAAAGTTAATAAACAGTAGCGGTCACGTGGTTGAATGACAAGCACAGACAAAGAACTACGTGTAATTAACAAAGTGATTAAGTTAATGTATGTATATCTTCCCTTCACACACATATAGTTCATATAGAGAAAATTACATGTAAAATCTCGTCTACTGATAGTGTCTCTCTTATACAAATAAAATCACATCTACCGCTATTTTTTGCATCAGACTTGGTTTTTCATCCCTACTTTTGTTGCAATCCTTCGGAGAAGCCACTACCTTTTGCGTTTTGGATTATCATTCAGAACCCATTTTTGATTTCTGTATTGTGCTGTTGAATCAATAAGTTACATTTGATGGATCGGTTAGCTTTGTTTTCTTCAAACAGATTATGCGGGACACAAATACCGGCGGCTCCGTGGTGTAGTTGATATGCGTGACTACTATACCTAAGCTCCCGGGTTCAAATCCCGACACGGTCCGCTTGAAAAATGTTAGGCCAAGCATTTTTCCAAAAATACGCCCTCGTTCGAATGAGAAGTAAAATGGAGGTCCCGTGTGTGAGTGTTGTCATGCACGTTAAAGATCCCTACCTTGCTTGGAACAGCAAGGGTTCGTCAAAATTCAAAATTTTTCAGGTAAAAAAAAACTTACTTCCTGGCCAATGTAGTACCTTCGGGTGGAGCATTGGAAAATCAAATGTAGAGACACAAATACTTGCTTTACTTACTGTGAGAATCTTGGATGCTCGACTAAGGATGGTTAAGAATGCTTGATAGTTTCTCGATTATCTGTTATTAAAATGCATCCACTTCCACCTTTAAAACATCATTGTCTAAAGTTGTCGATCCTCCTGATCGATACCAGTCGGAATATTTTTGGTAGCAACTGTTGCGCTACTACATTTGTGAAACTCAAAAAGCATACAATGCCAGATATGTACCTTTTCTGCTATTTGCCTCAGTGCCGTATTTACCTAACGGCGGACACGGCGATCGCCGGAGGCCTCGGTCGGAGGCGGCCTCGCTTTGAGCCTCTATTGGCGAAAACAGTACGTTCAATTTTTAAAAAGGCAGCATGTACACGGGGAGAATTTAATAATGGCAAAATTTATTTACCAAAAAGAGAACATTTCTAATTTACCTATTAAAATATAAACGTTCTTTATCCTGGGAATATAATTAAATATGGAGGGGCATCACTTCAATATTTCGCCAGGGGCCACAAAGACTATAAATCCGGCCCTGATTTGCCTGGCCATTTTACCCAAAACTGCAAAAAAAATTAAGTATTTACAAGTAAACAAGTCAATTTAACCTTAGAATGTCTTTCGCCTAATTTTAAGGTATATCAACCGATTGGTGATAAACAAATATTCACTTGCTCAGAAACCACATTACTTTCCGATAACGTCGTTTGAAGTTTCAGTTTATTCATTTGTTATATTTCCTACCGACTGAAACTCTCAAACTTTGTTTGTTACCAAGCATCTAAAAACTGAAGGAAAATTTATACCTCAGTTTGTATTATGAAGCGAAAATCTTACTCTTAAACATCACGTCCATGAAACGTTTTTCAATTTATTTAAACCTTTTGCCGTGCGAATCCCTTCGCATGTCTGAGAAAGGTAGGCCCTAAGGAATTTCCTAGAGAAGCTTATGATTCGTGTAAGGTTTCGATACTTTCATCATAGCGTTTTCTGAACAATGAAGACTAGGCACGAAGGTCTTTCACTATTTCAAGGGAACGTTCGTTTAATTCATTAATTTTTTAACTATTATGAAAGACTACAAACAAATGTCTCAGAAAAGAAGCTTACATGACACTTAATTTATAAACTCTACTTAAATTCTGTATATGACTTCGTTATTTTGGTTTTGAAACTGGAGATTCAGACTTATATGGGATAATGTAAAAGTTAAATTTGTACTAACTTGTTAACCGTTATCCAGAAATATTAACGTCTTCTAAATTAGAATTGTCACTTTTATCTGCAGCTCTAGCAGGATCTCAAATTCATTTATCAGGAGAGTTTTCGGTCGCGAAATAGAAATATCAAGGAACTAATCGAAAGGATTTAGACCTCATACGAAAAAATACTGGTGCACAATAATGGATACATCGGGGTTTAGAGGGTCATGTGGGATGTGTTTGGGAAACTCTTATTCCAACTTGTTAAGCTTTAGCTTTGCCTTTTATAATCTATTTCCCTGTTTTGCTCTAAACACTTCTTTCTATTATAGAATGTGTCAAACTTTGGCAACATTCTAACCTACAGCTTTAAACTAAACGTAGCTGATCCATTTTTTCTGATGACATATAGGCGTTTCAATAAAAAAGATAGGGTTGTTAATAAAATGAAAAATATTTGGAGAATTGTGGTTTATTTATTTGAACCTAATGCCCCATATTTAGTACACCGCACATTTCTCCTTTCCTGTCGGATATCTGAACGTTCCCGGATGCCGTATATCATCATGTGTTAGTATTAACTCGGCTGTATAGAGGAGAGGTGTTATATTTGATCGACATTTATTTTTAAATTATTTGTGAGGATTACAAGTATGTAATTTTTGCAAATATCTGTTTGAATAATTTAGGTTTGTGGTAGGGTCAAATAAGGACTTCAAGGACCTCATATACTCCAGCATCATCATTTACTTCTGCATCTTTTGAGATAAATCCTGAGAAATTTCGTATCCTCATTTCCTCTTAATCTTTTGAGATTTCATCTTCATTTCTTCACACTCTTTGAGATAAACCTGTCCTATTTTCTTCCTATTTTATATATTAACTTGCGAGTTTATCCATTTTTTGGTATAAACCTATCATCCCCATTTACTCCATTTTCCCTCATTTTGTTACACAACTTCAAGATAAACCTGCCCTAAAGTTTTCTTCTTATCACATAGAATAACTTACGAGTTCGTCTTACTTTTAAATATGAAAACACTTCTAAGGCCATGGTTCGGCAAAATTCTAAAATTTCAGGCAATCAAAAATCGCCTCTGCCCATATGTAGTACCTTCGGGGTGGAGCATTGGATATGTAAATGCACGGTATAAACCTGTCATCCCCATTTACACCATTTTCCCTCATTTCTTTACACATCTTCGAGATAAACTTGTCCTATAGTTTTGTTCTTACCACATAGAATAACTTACGAGTTCGTCTTACTTTTAAATCTGAAAACTTTAGGGTGAGTCCTATGAATAAGGAACATTTTGCAGAATTTATCTTGAATTATGTAAACTTGATAAACACCAAAATTGATGGCATTCTTATTTATGAATTTCTAAACTTTAATCCGTTTTCTCTGCACTTTTTTTTATTTCCATTTTGTACCCACTCTGTGTACATTTTCCAGTAGTGTAACCAATCAAACTATTCTGGAATTTTCTCCTTTACCCAAATCTCTTTAAATTTTTTATATCGGACCATTCCTCTAGCCGCTACATCTATTTTTAAATTTTTTTTTAGAACCAATTGCTAACGGTATTTTAAATATAAATAGGTTGTCCAATGTATTAAATTATATTGACATTTACGAAAAAATTATGGTGGCCACCAAAAAAAAAATCTACACCCTTCCCACTACCCCCATCTAATAAACATATTATGTTTCTATTTTATTCCAGCAAATTTTTTAAGGTCTTTCTAATTATCCAGTCTCTTTAAATTATCAGCAACAAAGACCCGCATTTTGTTTAATATCCAAAACATAACAGCAAACACTCTTGCATTTTATTTAGATTTAACTTTATAAAATTGACAAAGGCATTATTTAAGCACATAATGTTTAATACATTTATTAATAACAATAGGCAAACGAAATTTCTACAAATTATGTTAAACAAGTATGTTACAGTATATTTTTTCTATCTTAAATTTGACGTAGAACGGAGGATGTACTTGGTTAGAATCGGCAAACAAAAACAATTAGTACCACATATTTCGAATGTAGTAGTACATTTATTATCCCAACTACAAAACGAGTAATTTACGCCATAATGTGCGAACTAAACTTTTCCAAACTGTAAACTCTTGTACAAAAGAATACAGACAGGTTCCTCCTAGAACATTGTTAAAATTTAGAGTGAGACTGTACACTTTTCCGTCTCCACCCACGATGTAGTGTACAGGATTCGCTTGTTTACCAGCTTGTTTATCTCACAAGCCTGACGGCATCTTATTAACTTGCTCTTTCAACACGTCAGCCCAGGGTAAGCAATGTTTCGAAATATTAGCACAAAGTGATCTTTAAAACCCTTGATCCATTTATTACGGATATGAGAGATATCATATAATTTTTTTAATTAGCTCTATTGCAAATCTTATTATCTCCCATAAGAAATTATAAGCAAATTCTTTTACAATATTGGCACAATCTTCATTGGCCCTAAGTATGCAAGCCCTGTTTTACCAATTTTTAGCACATCTAAGAACATTGGATAGGTGTAATACATTTTACATGCTTAACCTGTTAATACCAAAATTTGCATGTAATTGGATATCAAGAATTTTTGGAGCTATTCTTGTGTATTATGTAATAATAACGTATGTGATAATACTGTTTATTTTGCATATTTTAAATTTGCAACATACAGTGTGAAATACATTAATCAGTAAGAAATTGGGAAAATTAATATACATGAGCATCCTTCTACATTCAAATGCCTGGTGCAATACTTTGATGATTAGGTTTAGTCAACGCATAAAAATGTTCTGGTATTCTAATTAATAGGTTAATTAGGTTTCATGTAAAAATTCTTTGTTTATCAACAATAAACTTCAATCGCATATTAATGCAATTTTTTCGCGTAAGTGTTTACTGTTTTTCGTTTTTGTATATTCTTAGATGCGTACGTAATGTAGAATTTAATTACCGCTAAACCAAAAGCCTTTAAAAATCTATAACCTTTAAAACAAAAATCAGGTTATCACTGAAACTTTTAGAGTAGATTACGATGCATTTGGTGTACTTTTGTAATTTAAACAGATACGTAATTTGAATTTGAAAACGTTTTTGTTATTAAACTGCAGAAAGTTAAAATCGATCTACAATTTTACTGGAGAGTTTGAATATCTGAAAAATGCATTGAATTGAAAAAAATTAATGAACCTGAAAAATAAAAGATTTTCTCAATTTTATCAAAAACACGTTTTTTTATATTATATTTGAATAAATTTTTTTTAATTAACTTCACTCGATACTACATGCAATTAAAATCAGGAGGCCTCAAGCATATTAATTACCTTACCCAAACTTCGTTTTACAAACTTCGCAAAATAATTATTGTTAATCAAAATGTTAATTTGCATTTACAATCACACAAAGGAAATGATAATTTAAAGGAATATATCACCTACCTTTCACTGGTTGTAGTGGTTGATTGTACTTGCACTGCTATCAGATAATTATGGACTGTATGAAATGTTCACTAATTGTTGCTAATTACTGATGCTCGATGCACCGAACTAAATCACGAACCAAAGCCAAGCGAGAACGAAGTTGAATTGTCGTCCACTGTACATTACCAACTTATGTCGTTGCACTAAAGGTAGGGATAATGCAGGGTTTCTAGGTGGAATAGTTTAAGGACTTAAATTAATTGTGATTGGCATACTACATCAAACCAAAATACTTATAAAGCCTTAACATACCGCCCACCAAAATAAGTATTAGGAACTTATTTTACTAAGTGGTCTAAACGAGCAAATAAACAAACATATATATCGATAATCGTAAATTTAAAGTTAGATACCTAATATACTAACTATAATACTAAGTTGCCTCTGAAATGGGAGAGGGCACATTTACCACGGGCCTTTTAAATAGTCCCTGATGTTGCCACGGTAGCCACACGACAAACATTGTCCTTTCCATAATGCAACGTATGTATACGTCCCATTTCCACTGTAATGGAGACACTCGTAGTATCGCTTAATCAACACCAACGTTCCCACCATTAACGAATAATTAGCAGAAAACCATTTGGTTTTCTGTTGAAGATGTGGCAGGTATCCAAATGCCACCGTTTCCAAAATGATTGCTGAATACGTTGAACCAGTTGCCAACGATTTAAAGAAGATAGTTTACAGATCTAAGACATTAGGGTCGGGAATGACAGACACTGGTTCTACGTTCAGAAAATGACCAGGACTTAAGAATGAAATATCATGGGATCGTTACTCATTGGACATAAAGGTCTGAGAGTTTAATATGGACTCAATTTGAGCAAGAATTGGTGTTAAATTCTTCTGCAGAGAATTTGTTCGCCTACCACCTTCTTGAGATGGGATTTTACAGATTTTATCCCAGCTTCCCACATTCCCCCAAAGTGAGGTGCCGACGGAGGATTAAAAACAAAGTGAATACCTTCCGTTTCAGATGACTGCTTCATATATTCGATTAGTTCCCAAGATGCTCCGATAAAATTTGTTCCACAGTCACTATGAATTTGCAAGCATTTACCTCTGCGTGCTACAAACCGCCGTAAAGCTGCAATAAAGGCTTCTTTAGATAGGTTTGATGCCAACTCCAGATGTATCGCTTTTGTACTAAGACAAACAAATAAACAAACATAGGCTTTCAATGATTTGGCACCTCTAATACGATTCATGGTGATAGAAAAGGGTCCACCGTAGTCTACCCCAGTATGTGAAACGCTTTACCGGCAGTAAGTCTAGGGGGCAAGTCGCCCATAGGAACGGCATAGCGAAATAGGTTTGACGAAAACATCGAATACAAGAGTTTAGGCACTGTTGAATAGCCCTTTTGCAGACAGAATCCAAAATTTTGTACTAACATAAAATGAGTAGTTCTATCCAGGGTGTATATGTTCAAGATGTGGCATTCGAAATGATTGAACTACTGTCACGCGGTGTGACCGAGGAATAGCATGGAAATTTTGTATCATAAGATATCTGAACTTAAACGGCCGCCCACTTAAACCCATCACTGTCAAGGAAAGGACTGAGAGGTCGAAGTTGTTTATTACTAAGTTTTCCCTTTCGAATGATATCAATGTCCTGACTGAAAACTTGTTCTTGAACCCGTTTTATTAATAAATGAAGTGCTATACTGTTCGGGAGACCAATAATTGTTCTAAGTTTCGAATATCCAAATTTGCACGAACTTTCAAGTTACGAATGAATCTGACAAATATAACCAGAATCCTGCATATTTTCGCAAATCTGAAAATTGATTTACCATCGAGTCTACGAAATGATCTGGCAACGTGTATCATTAAGGGATAAAGTTCTTTTTCAATGTGCATCTGAGTGTGATCTGTAAGAGTTGGTTCCATATGAGCAGGCCAATTCTCTTTAGGTAATAGTAACCATGGTCGAGCCAGTCCACCACAAGGATGATTAACAAGCTCAGGCCAGCTAATAATCCTCTTGATGCACAGTCAGCAGGATTATCCTGTGATTTAATTAATGAATAACGATGATGGAGCCATCGTTCTTGGATATGCAAACCACATTGGCAATAAAGGTCTTCCAATTATCCATGACAGCGATGGAATCCACGTCTAATGCTATGCTTGAATCTGATCCACGCAAATGTATCGTCCAATACTAAATTATCTCTATACGTACTTTGCACATACTCGACCAAGTTCGACAACAACACTGCACCACACAATTCTAATCGAGGTAATGATATACGATTGGTTGGTGCGACCATAGTGGCACAGACCAATGATACTTGGATGTTAGCTTTCTCACTTACATTGAAGATATAACTGCTGACCCATCCAACCTCAATGCATCACAAATAGCATGAATTTGTACATTTGATGGTTATCGCTAACAGAATCCTCGAGGAATTTCAACTTTCCAATAACCCGTTAATTGTTGAAGTTACAGATTCCAGTTCTAAAACAATTTGTTGGAGGATGGTCATCCCCTCAAAATCTCTACATAAGATTGATGAACAAAGTGTAAATTTAGAACTGTACCAATAATGGTATAAACCCAAGAGGATCAAAGATCCTGAAATACCGAAACCATATTCCTTTTCTGTGTAAAGGCCGATTCAACGATATTAAGATTGTAGCATAATTCATCAATGGTTGCCATTGCAAGTCCTAAAATTTTTGACGAAGTATTCGTTACCTCTTCAAAAAATGTTTGCTGATACCGAACGGAATCAGGTATAATGGCCAATGACACTTGGCACGTTGCTATTCCACTTTCGCAACATAAAACCACCTGATTGGCAAATTTGGTTTAATTCATACACGAGTCGTTTGCCATCCTCATCGAATCACACCCTGTAATCAAATCATCCACGTACGTATCCGATGCTAAAATCTTGGAAGCAATAGGAAAACGTAACGATTGACTTTTGCAAGTTCTTGAATTACACGCATGGCTAAAATGGTGATGATGTGATGCCGTATGTAACAGTGTTTAGCTGATAATCGATAACAGACTCGAGAACTTAAATCTCCAAACTATACGTTGATAGTCTCGATGGCTAGTAGAAATAAGAATCTGTCTATACATTTGCTTAATGTCCGCAGTTAACCGATTGCCGGGTCAGCGGGATTATCTGCACTAGGTACATGTCTCCAACGAGCTGTGGGTTGATTTTCGTGGATTTGAACAACCCTTTGGCAAAGAATATCTTTTACGATGCGAGGATGCGAATCCACGACAGGGTGTTTACTGAATCACTAAAACAAATAGGTTCCTGAAGGTGTAACGAATCAAATTCTGGGAAGTAGACTTCATAAGTTTTGATAGAAGACATGCCGCAACCTAATTCAAGACGTGGTATCGTCCACGTTTTTAGTGGAGCCACGCGAGTTTTGAAATTATTAAATTTATGAAAATTTGGCCATCAACCTCTAATCGTAAATAAATAACTGCAGCCATGCCAAGCTCGCTAGCATCAGCAAAACCTACCATGAGACCTTTACTTCACCTACTTTCCATACACAGCGCGGAATAGACACGTTTTCGAGAAGTGGTAATTCGGCTTGAATTTGATTCCACTTCTGTAACACTACGGCAGGGAGTTCGTCATCCCATCCTACCTTTAGTAACCACAATTGTTGAATAAGAGCTTTGAGTATAAAGTAAATGGACTGATGTATCCATTAATGTCAAAGGTTCGCGCAATACGGGAAAGAATGCCTCTTTCGATGGTGTATCAGAGGCATTTCGAACTTTGCATTTAAGTACATCTAATCTTAGATCCCAACAAAGCCCTAAAACTTTATTAATAGAATCAGGACTGGAATTAGGTAATTGTATCGTATCTGAAGAATTACCAATTACATTGGCATGTGAACTGGCCCATTTGCCCAGTTCAAACCACACAGTTTTAACAAATCAATGAGTTCAGTTTTAAGAAGTAGAGCATCTTCGATGGAATCTGCTCCTGTCAAAATGTCGTCTACATATGTAGAAGAACTGAGAGCGCACGAAGCGCGTGGAAATTTAGAACCTTCGTCAACCAATAATTGTTTTAGAACACGAAGGGCAAGGTAAGGACTGCAACATGCACCGAAAATAACACGTGTGTGTTCTAGCTCTGTTAAAGGTTCATTTGGATTAAACCTCAAAAATATGTGCAAGAATTTCCGATCATCAGGGTGTACTAAAATTGATCTGAACATTTGACGAATATCACACGTAAGGGCCACTTGTGGAATTCTGAATCTTGTGATAACAAGACCTATATCCGTTTGTAGTTTCGGACCCGGCAGTAGAATATCATTAAGGCATTTATTATTACAGTCTTTATCAGTCGGGTTGAAAACTACACGAATCTGGGTATGTGATGCGAGATTCTTCAAAACCCCGTGATGAGTCATCACATACGGGGATACGTCAACCGCAGGTCCAAGGTGCTTCTGTGATAAATAATCACTAATGTTTTCCGCATACAATTTATGAAAATTTTCATCGCGTTTGAAACGCGCTTCAAGTTTTAAGAACCTATTGATTGCATGTTCTCTAGTCGAACCTAGAGCTTGGGAAACATTGTCTTTAAACGGTAATCTGACCATATATTGACCGAGGCCGTACGCGTGGTACTAGATTTGAAATGTCTTCACAAGCATTCTCCTCCGGGAGGTCAAAGGTGGAGAAAATATTTCTTCGATTTCCCAAAATAAACGTAAAGTTTCATTTAGAGATGCGTTTCTACCATATTAGTCAATAAAACGACGTTCGTAGGCGGATGTATCATTTTAGGTACTTCACCCATGATTACCCATCCAAAAGAAGTAAGAAATGCCGCGGGTTTGCCTTTCAAGTATGAAGGCTCACTTGGCGTGATATCTAAAACAGCTGACATTTTCATAAAAATCAACTGGTGCGGATACGTGGAAATCGGGATCAGCTAACTTAAGAGAGGAAAATTGTTGTTTTAACTGTATGGGTAACGTAACTGTAGGGAGATTCGTGGTAATCTTTGGTACAACCACAGCTTCACAATTTAAATAAATTGCTGTCGTATAAGGAGCCAATTTACAGACGACTAGACCCTGAATTTGTTAAAGCGAGGTTTGTCGAAGTCCGAATTCTAAATCACTTTCTTCGTTTGAGCCTAACCTATTTGCTAAATCGATAGTGATAAAATTCGAATGCGAACCTGTATCTAAGATTAGGCGACAGCGCTGCCAACTACCATCGGTCGAGAGGACTTGTACTTGTGCTGTGGCTAAGAGCGCAACTGGTCCGTTTTCGACAGCGCAAGAATGAACAAAATTCACTGGCGTAGGAACCTTTTCTTTTACATTGGTATTGGCAACAATCTGTACATCGGCGTCTGTACATAAAGGCGTAGTATTAGAGGGCTCTGTACAGGCTGAGGATTATCGAAATGTAGTAAAGAATTGTGCTTTTACTACCGCAATGTAGACATCGAAATTTGGATTGACAAGAAGAAAGTGGATGCGGATTTAAACAAGCAAAACATCTACGGTTATTCTTGACTAATTCATGTCTATCTTTTGGTGACAATGCTAATAGTTTCGGGCATCTATTAAATTTATGCGCTTGATTGCATGCCGGGCAAGAAACGGAAGCCACTGTGTGTACAGTAGGACCTTTAGACGCGACTTCTTGCGAAGTCATAGAAATGCGTTTGTTACTAGCATTATTGTAGCGATCGCCAGATTTTGCGGCACATGACGTTGGTATGCTCTTTGAAGCAGAGGTACTACCAACTAACGCTGAAATGGAGCATTTATTACGTAAAAACTTTATAAAATTTTTAAACGTAGGATATTCGTGTTCTAAGTAATGTTTTTCAAATTCTTGTTTTGTTTTGAATCTAACATCCAAGAGTAAATGTAAAAATATATAATCGGCTAAATCGGAAGTTTCATATCGGTTAATGCTGTAACATTAGCTTGCAGTGTTTCGCACAAATCATTAAGAGCTTGAAAAGAATCTGTCTTTAGTTGAGACAGTGTAAAGATTTTAGATAGATAATGATGAGCAATTAAGCGTTTATTTGTGTAGCGTTGGACCAGCAGGTCGTACACTACCGAATAATTTTCTGGTGAAACCGCACGCTTTGTGCTAACTTTAAAGCGGAATTTCCAGGTAGGATAGCAAGTATGAAAACTTTCGATGTCACTCAACGTATTGATTTTGTGAATCAAGGTGTCGTACAAGATCTAAGCGTCAAATTTCGGATTACCTTCGAAAATATACAATTTTAATTCAGGTAGGCAAACATTCGAATCAGTTCGATGTTGTATTACTAGAACTAACGTTCGTGGTTGTGGTCCATCGAAAATTTTCATTTCTAACGGGGAGTATTAACCGTCAAAACTAGATTCTAATGATACTGTATCTGTTGTAAAGTTTGCATGTACATTCGATAAATCCGACAATGCATCTAAAGTTTGTAGAAATTCATCTCTAACTGGCATTAAATAGCCAACACGACCTTTAAATTGATCTAATTTAGCAGGTAAATCTTTGATCAAATCAAAACAGTCCTGTAATCGCCTAAATAACCTTTCTTTCCGATTGTGTAATCTCTTAAATTCAGCAATACTTTGCTGATCGGGTTCCATATTAAAACTGATAACCAGAGTTGAATAAAATTATCGCTAAATTATTTATTGTTTACAATAAAAATAACGCGAGCCGTAATTTATAATTTCGAACAATGAACCTGGCAACAATCACAATTGGCGATAAGGTGAACTATATTATTTTTCAAGTTCAAGAACAAACTTTGAGCTTTGATTAGAATTATGCACGTGTATCAATGCAATTAATGAAATTGAATATAATAGTATTTTATCTCTACACAAAATTTACATATGGATCCGTTCTCAGAAGTGACCACAAATGTTTATGTTGGAGAAACAATGGGACAATTTACACTAAGCGTGAAACCCCAGATTATTCCCTTAGAGCAAGTGGACTGTGACTTGAGGGTAGTGTTGCGATAAAATACTCTTAGCGGTAAATCAAACAATGATCATGCACTTACCTTAATGTTCATACTGTTGGCTTCTACGGAAGTGGTTAACAGCATTCAAACCAGAACAAATCTCCGCTGACGGATTATGTAGAAGCGCAGTAGCACACACATTCACCAAAAAATGTATATTGTTTTAATACATGACCGTACGGGCCGAATGCTTCGAAACGAGTGTACACAAGCAGTGCTAGAGAACACCGCCTGGTTTATCGCAAAACAAAACCTTGACTCTTTAAAATAAATAACATTGAAATTAAGAGTGGAGTTCTAACCCAATTTTTAACAAACACAAAATTAAAATAAAATTTTTGTTAAAGCTCGATATTAAAAAATTTAGAACTTTCTTAAATTATTAATATTTATCTAATGTGATTGTAGGGATCTTCACTAACTAACTTGCAATGGATTCATAACTTAGAGGTAATTTGTCAATTCTCAATTAGGAATAGAGAAATTTTTAAAGTAACATAATTACACTTTTTACCTTAACACAAAAGAATTCGATGCATTTGGTTCAAAATCTCATGACCAACATAAATTAGATGTCAAAAATATTTTTCTTATCAATGAGGATCAGTTGTCAGAATTACCATATAATACTGAAGATACTGTGGATAGAAGTAAAATTGGAAATGCTTGGAACGTCGACCTTTCGATTTGTCATACTTGTCTTACAAATTAATGTTTCTATTTGGTACTAAGTAGGGTAATATTAATGATTATGTCCAAATAAAGCTAAAATTACAGATGTTGTCTAGGATGTCTACAAAATTCTCAGTATTCCGCGTTTTCTAGTAAGATTTTCAATTAACATATGTTTGCAAATTTTGAAGAATTCGGTTGTTGATTATTTTCTGCACTATATAACTCTAGAAGGAAGGAGTAAAAATAAACTTTGGTGGCCCATCTTAGTTAGCAATCAAGTAATTAATTGAGAATTTGGTAAAGGACTATTACCTATGACGAAAGCAAATTCCTTTATTTTGAGGAATATTTGCTGATATTCATAAATAAGTATTCTATCAATTTCGGTGTTTCTTAAGTATAAGTTCCTACATAATTGAAGATGAAATCTGTAAGATGTTTCTTATTCATCCGAACTCTTACCCTATTTATAGGTAAGACGAACTCGTAAGTTAATCTATAAGATAAGAGGAAAACTGTGGGACAGGTTTATCTTAAAGATGCTGGAGTAAAAAAGGATGGCAGATTTATCCCAAAAGCCTCATAGGTTAATATATAGGATAAAAAGAAAATTATAGAACAGCTGTATCTCAAATATGTGTGAGCAAATGAGGATGACAGATTTATTTCAAAAGATGGAGGAAAATGAAGTTGTGCGATTTATCTCAAGATTTATCTCAAAAATGCATAAGTAAATGAGGATACTGAAGTAAATGAGGTTCCAAAAGCCTTTATGTTACCTTACCGCATTCTTCTTCTAAATACTCTAATAAATTACTCAGAATTAATAATTATTGTCACCAAGGTCTAATAACGTTTCGATTTAGCGGCAAACGTTGCTGTTCTATACGTATGTCATTGGGAATATACACAACATTGTGTGTAATTCTACAATTTTTTTATTTCTAAAAAGTGCTACTAAAAGCGGTAAATAATACAAAACTTTTCTTTTTAGAGGTTTATCCCTGCACGAGGCTTTATTATTGATCAAAGACGATCAAATCGATGCCTAAGAAATGATTCTTTTACCACAAAACAATGCTTGTGATGAGATTACTGATGAGGATTCTAGAAATGAGGATGTAATCGACATAAATAACTTACCTGGTTCGTCTATGCATTTTAGGGTAGAAATTATCTGTAATCCTTGATCCGATGAAGACTCCTACTCTGATAATGAGACTCTCTCAGCAAAATAGAAAAAGGATTTCATGTTGTGCTAAAAGGAGACAGCTTTACCACTAGGAAAAGAAGGATATAGTATCAAATACACATATTTTTCAGAATGAGGAATTTAGTACTGCTGAAGAAGACCCGTCCACGTTTTTCAAATATTTTGATGATTATAACTTGGAGCGTATGGTGGCTGAAACGTATCGATATGCATCACCAAAAAAAAAACGCAAACTTTCAGTGTAACCGAAATATAGTGCTGTATTGGCATACTTATACTTAACGGATATGTTAACCTTTATCACGGCGTACGATGTTGTGGAAAAAGATACTGATCGTCAAATTGGTTTAGTTGCAGGATTCATTTCATGCGATAAGTTTGAATATATTATATCAAATTTACACTTTGTAGACTACACAGCCCTAAATAAATCTGACAAGTTCTCCAAAGTACGGTCATTGTTTGATCATTTGAATAAAAAGTTCTAAGAGTCTTCTTCAGCAAAAGAATATCACAGCGTAGTTAAGGCAATGGTTCCATATACTGGAAAGCATGGATGTATACAATACATCCACGGTAAGCCAATTAGATTTGGCTATCATCTTTGGGTCGGCACAACTCGATTAGGTTATATTGGCTGATTTGAACCATATCGGGATGCATCTACAAATATAAGTATCAATTATAAAGATCTAGCTGTAGGATCGTCTGCGGTTCTTGAGTATGCTGACAGATTAAAGCAAACAAGGCCCAATCTGATGTTCCATTTATTTTTCGAGAATTTTTTTCCTCTCCGGCTTTACTTGAACGCTTAAAAGTTAAAAACATTTTTGGTACTGAAACAATTCGTGAGAACCGTTTACCTAAAAGCCCTTTACAAAACTCCCAAGTATTGAAGAAAAGAAAACGAGGTACTTTTGATTATTGCAAAATAATAATATCGTTGCAGTTTGTTCTAACGTATGTAGATTCCGCCCTGTTCATTTGGTGAAACAATACTCGCAGAAGGAAAGGAAATTTATTTAAGTTAAACAGCCACACTTGGTCAATTTGTACAATAAACATATGGAAGACGTAGACCGGTCTGACCAAATATTAGTTTATATAGGGTGGCCATTGGTGAAAAAAAGTGGTACTTTCCGCTTATCATAAAATGCCTTGATATGGCAATCCAAAATAGTTAGCATGTTCACAGGAAATCAGATGAGACTCTTGATCACCTGGCTTTTAAAGAACTGTTGCTGTCAGTTTTAATGCAAAACAAAAGGATATGTACTTACTGCGTTATGATCGACTTAATCATTATGTTCTACCACAAGACAAACAAACCAGAAATGAGGAGTGGCATCAGAAAACATCAACTAAGTGCCAGAAATGTGACACTAGAGTACACGTGAAGTGTTATATTCAATACCATTTAAAATAAACTTTTGATAGTATATTTGCGTATTGCCCTAAATGTAGTACGTCTCTAAATAAATCAAACTTGTAACATTTTAAAAATACCTAACTTTATTCTAGTGCAATTATACGTTTAATTCATAATCTGTCATTGGATATATATTAATTTTCACACTAAGTATCCGCTGGATGGTTTTACAATACACCCAATGTATTATTAAGGTGTCTTTAATAGGCACGTCTCCTAATCCATAGCGCGACATATCTCAAATTCCCTCTTACTCTTCGAAAACATCAATCGACTTCATTCGTTGGCCGTTTGTTAAAGTAGAAATATTTGAAGCGGGATCAAGATGGCCAGGTGACTTCGTGGCGTAGTTGGTATGCGTGTGACTACTACGCCCAAGGTCCCGGGTTCGAATCCCGACACCGTCCGTTTGAAAAATGTTAGGCGAGCATATTTCACAAAAAAACGCCCTCGTTAGGATGAGAGGTAAAATGGAGGTCCCGTGTGTGACTGTTGTCACGCACGTTAAAGATCCCTACCTTTCTTAAAACTGCAAGGGTTCGGCAAAATTCAAAATTCTTCAGGTAAAAAAAACTCGCTTCCTGGCCAATGTAGTACCTACGGGTGGAGAATTGGAAAATGGCATGTAAGGTCTCAAGATGGCCGCAGACAGACAAATAGCCTGGTGCATTGAGTGATGCTTATTAGTGCAGAAAGAAGTTAACGGTTAACAATTTATAGCTCATTTAGAATTATTAAACTTAAAATCGTTCATATTTTAGCACCCAACAGAAACACGCCAAGCAGTAACATAGTATAGTTGTTTTGAGATTAGATTCGTGACAGAAAACAGCCGTTATGATATCAAATTAAGTGTTTTGCTTGATATGGCATTATCAGGAGAAGTTTTTGAAGAACCTGAGTTATTCATGGAAATTCATGCAAATATCACACAAACACACACATGCACGCATGCGCGCACGCGCGCGCACACACACACGCGCGCGCACGCGCGCGCACGCACACACATTCATACATACATACATACACAAACACACAAAACACCTCTAAAACACTGCACAAACACAACCACCTATTCACACACTTACATTGCCTTTTCAACATCTGGATTTCCGGCTGCCGATGATCCAGACTGATAAGGCAATGTCTGTCAAGCATTTTTCCTTGACGACTGGGATATCTGGCTACCGATGGTTCAGGTCCTAGAGGGGAATCGTAACACGGATATCAACATTACACACAATACACATACACACAACTCTCACTCACAAATACACACACACACAAACATATGCCACGCCTTCAAGCCCGCGCACACACATACACACACACGCCTTACTCACGGTTACTTTCTGAAACGCTGTACAAACACACATGCCTATTCACACACGTCCATTGCCTTTTCAAAATCTAGATATCCGGCTGTCGATGGTCCGGGCTGATATGACAATATCCGTTGGGCGTTCTTCCTTGACGACTGGGATTTCCAGCTGCCGATGGTCCTGGTTCTAGTAGGGGAACGTAACACGCATATCAACACTACACACACAACACACATTCACACACACCACTTTTCCCACACACTTATACACACGTAACACATCCCCTCAAGCGCGCGCACACACACACACCTTACTGAAAACTACCAAATATCTCAATATGGTAATTCAATCTACAATTATTATTTAGTATTGCTTTTAAAACAGATCTGATTTATAAACAACTTACAAGCATAAACTCAGTATTTTAATGGTTTCAACAAAATCACAGCAAAACTTTATGCTAAATCTTTAAACACATGCCTTATAAAATTTTGCTATTCATCGTCAATTTCTAACTCGTAACCAAACTTTTGTTATATCTAATGATGGAAAGTTCTACAAACGCAAGGTTAATTTAACATTTAGCTGATCAATATTTAAGAGATATCAATATACCATTATATTGTAGTTAGGTAAGCAATTATCAGAATATCCATGTCGCGCTATTACATCTTCCTAACAAATATGATCAATAAAACAGGATAACTGCTTTTTTTTACAATATTAAACGTGTCCTCTGCTTTTAAAAAATGGACGTCTCTTTTTTTTTCTATCTTTTACCTGGTGTCAAGGACAAAATCCCGACCTTAAATTTCCTTACTAAAACAGCATAGTTTTTAAAGGGTAGCAATTTATTTTATTTATTTATTTATTTCAGTAGTCTGCTACCTGAAATTTAAGCATATCTGACTTCCCCAGAAAGTAACCATTTTTAATATGCCTCTTTTTAAAAATTAATATTTTTGATATGAAACCACTGATAAAAAGAAAAAAATTTAAATTAAACAATTATTTACATTCATGATCTCTTTAATTTTTCTATTTCTTTTATTTTAAAATTTATACTATTTTCAGAACACTTAGTTTGTGCTCTTTTTGTTTAAAGCTCTACATAATAACTTTATAACAGAAGCTGTGTTCTTTATTTAGAGGGACAGATTTTTATCCAGCAGAGGCTACTTTTATTTTGAGCGTCTCCACATCTGCCTTCAGAGTATAATAATAACTTAAGCTTTTATGCAAACTCTAAATGGCTATTTCAAATCAGACAGTGATTCAAAGACAGAAAGTACAACGTTCGAATCCTTGAAAGCTGCTACTTTTACTGACACTAAACTGGGTTTAACTTATGTTTTTTGCGGTAGTAGAAAATTCGGTTTGATATAAATAAAATTCCCTAAACAACGACTTCTTGGTGCAAATCAGGTTTGGTTTCACTGAGCCTTTTACAATTGATAGAGTAAATTATTATCCACTTTGTCCAACATACAAAATTAAAGTTAAAACCATTGTTCACAGTTTATAAAGTTATACTTTCTATTTATAGAATCCTTAATGGCGCAAAAGGAGAGAATTTATGAAAAGGGCTTTAGCAAACTTGAAGTCTTTGTAAATTACATGTTTTCAAACAATGGTCAGAAAACTTGTCATAATGCTACCTACTGCTTAAACTTTGACGAAGGAAAGAAGTTTAAGTATTGTTTACTCGGTAGTCCTACAAGTTATAATAGCTTTTCGTATAGTTTTGGATTAAGCTTTAATTAATTATCAAACACCCTTTAGCGCGTTTAGGGACAACTCTAACTATGGTTAATCAATTTTATATTTCTTTGGTCCTTGCTTGCTTAATTTATCAATATGAACACTTTTAATATTAAGCAATGACTGTTGAAACGTTGTTACGACCAATAAACCTAAATGTTCTTTTTTAATAATAAGCTACATTAAGATTTTTATAAGAAGTGGAAAGATAACGGATATACTTAAAAAATCACAAACGATTCTGGAAATCATAC
The DNA here is from genome assembly GCA_036346225.1 of Platerodrilus igneus. Classification (NCBI taxonomy): domain Eukaryota; kingdom Metazoa; phylum Arthropoda; class Insecta; order Coleoptera; family Lycidae; genus Platerodrilus; species Platerodrilus igneus. The sequence goes on from JARFIW010001381.1 coordinate 9,247,781, forward strand.
TACAGCCTCTTATGAGGATCAATGCTAATGCTAGTAGAATCTGGTAAAACTTGTATATCAACATTCTGCATTGTCATAATCCAAAAATGTTACATTTAAATCAGTTGACAATTCGATTTCAAACTCAACAGTTTCGTTTCAACAAAATGTAACGTATTGTGTTATGCTATCTATAAGTTGGAAGGGAAAGGAACATTTTTAAATTTTTAGGGACAGACTAGATATGAGCGCACCCTGTATAGTGGATTTCATAAATAGCTAAAATTAATTCAGCATGATATTTTACTTTTTTTGTTTTTAAATATATAATTTCAATTAAAGCAGTTATTATAATTAAAGCACTAAAAAATAATTTTTTTTTTAAAATTGGTACAATTTAATAACGCATAGTCATTAAATTGACTACAGGTCGCGACTATAAAAACCGCTGGAATAAAATATTTTATAAATCACACAATGCAATAAGTATATAAAAACGAGAAGGTTAAATTAGTATAGAATGCAGGACGTCACGCAATAAACTCTAACGATAAAATTAGAAAGTTATCATCATAAAATACATATTAAAGCGGAACTCAGGTTTATAAATTATTTTAAAATCACAAACATGGAAAACAGATTTCAATGTTATGCATTTCTCACATAAGATTAAGAAAGCTTTTGTGCATAGGTCATTAGAAATAATTCCATTTAATAATACACTAAAATAATTACAGCTATAGTTTACAATGTAGCAAACCAAGATAGAGATAAGGCCATTACAATGTTGCTAAATACAAAAATAGAGCCGATGAGTAAGTGAAGCCATAGATATTAGGTTACGAAGAAAATATCATTTTAGAATACAATGTTACAATCTATTAACCGAGTTACATAAAGAAAAATTGACCACATAGTACAAACCATAGAAAGCCATGCATCTTTCACGTGATAGGCTTTTATAATAAAAGAAGTGCAGTAGTGAACATCGGACAGAAAAATTAACAAATGAACTATTCACGAAGAGTGAATTAGAAAAGGTCAAATTGTAGTCATACGAAAACGTAATAAGACTGAAGTGACCGGGTGATTGGAGGGATTAATATGTGGTAAAAATTGTAATAACGTAGAACGTAACCAGTTTTAAGTATGTAACCTGGTCTTTTCCACGAGGGAAAAATTTAAACGGTGTGCGGGCTTTTGTGGAACTTCCCTTGCAGCATTGGTAAAGAATGTTTTTCCTTGCGCGAGATAGATTTTGGGTCCTTGGAAATGTCTCTTTAAAAAGCTCTGTTCAGGAACCGCAGCTATCAAAATTAATTTTATTATTTCAATCACCAACAGACTTGTTTTATTTACAAAAAACTTGAACATTTGTATTCTTTAAGTACAAGTTAACTGAATTAAATTAATACAAGTTACTATTTTGAATGATCAATAATTAATGGTGAATAGCTTGAATTCTAACAATGCGAAACTTAAGAGATTCAAAGACTAACTGGCCGACAGAGCTTCTTACAATTAACATGAAGCCTCTGGTTTCACATCGTTCTGTGGGGAACTGTAACATTGCTTTTATTCTGTTTCTTAATAATCGTGCAATGTTTTTATTTCTAGGTAATTATAAATGTCTGCTTGGTAGCAGTTCATTGTTCCTTGTTTAATTGTATCAACTTGCGGCTGTGTTACAATTGTCTCTTATTCTATATCTAGTATAAAGTCGGTTGGAACTTATTACAATACATTCTATAATACAATGTATCATTTAATTACTGTATAAATAATTATTACATTTAATTTTTAATACATATTAATATAGGGAATACGTAACTCGCGGGTCTTTGAAAACTCGTATGTGCTGTAATAAAAGCGCTACCTGTATGAATAGCTCGAATAAGTTGGTCGCGTGTTAAGGGTGCTGTGTTTGTTGGAAAGCAAATAGGAAATGAAAATACTGATGGTTTCAGAAAATTCTTAAAAATAATGATATATTTGGAACTTACGCCGTGAGTAAGTATTCGCATTTTCATTGATACTTAATAATTATATGTACATGTGAATGTTTAAATGTAAACGGGTTGGTATTTATATAACTAATGTTTAAATATAAGTTTAATTTGTGAAATTTGGTATTAGTTAATGTATGAAACCTTTATATTTTGGATGACCATGACATGTTAATGAAAAAGTTATTTAACTGCTTTCTTTGGTAAGACATTTCCAAAAATTGTGATTTAGTTTATCATGTAATTTAATATGGGAAACAGGAAAATTTGGAGCGATATTTGATTGATGAATATAATTTAATAATATTTTTTTAAGATTATTTGTTAATAATACCTGACTAAATTAAAGTGACGAAATATGTGTTTTTAAGGAATGTATATTTGTATTTTATTGAAATTATTTAATGTTAATAGAGGTTAGCTGTAGGTTGAATTTTATTTGAATGTATTTAGGAACTAGCTAGATTAGTTCATTGTAAAAGGATATCCTGTCAGCCTAGTAATGGAGTTTGTATTTGTAAGAAGCATTTTATTTTACAATTTTATATAATAATGCCATAAGTGTTGTTAGGTATTTTAGAGAAGAGTATCGTATTATGTAGTAGAATTTGGGGGACACGAAACACAGGTAACCTATGCGAAATAATCGTCTTCCATGTAAGGATAATATCGAAAGCATTGGTGTGATAGAGGGTTTGGCGCCCTTCAATTATGACAATAGAAAAAAGCCTTTCAGGATAGGTAATTAATGATTTTAGCAGATAGGCACGTGATCTATAGAAGGATAGAGGCAACTTTATATATTTTGACGAAACAAATACATACGATTTTGTATGGTCAGTTGCATGCCAGGAAGCTTTGCAATCGGTTGGTTGCAATTAAAAAGACTACAAGAGATGTACGTGTTAAGTGGTAAAAGGAATTAAATAAAAGATTCAACTGTAGTTGTTTAAATTCTGTATATACCATCTTAACAGGTAACAAATTATTAATTTATTTATATTAGACTGAAATTAAACATCAACCAAAGGCGAGGTTGTTTCATTGTAAACATCAACCAACAAAAGAGGTGCTGCGCGTCCACGAAGCATTTTGAAAAAACGGTTTTGTTTCTTCTGGAAAAATGTGTCATGCTGCAACTGTTGCGTTAGAGAGTCGAAAGACAATTGATGCGGAGTGATCTACTACAATTTTTTTTCTGAAGTTATTGTTAAAATCTGAAAGTGTAAACCAGCGAATTATTGTTCATAATGACAATATATGCTTGCGCTCAGTATAACATACATTAGAGTTTTGACCGGTAACCACATCGAAATAATGACTCATTGCTCATATTTGCTGTATTTATCGCATAATGACTACTTTCCATTTAGGTAATCAAAAACAAAGAGGGTGACTTCCAGCGTCTTTCATCGCCTGAAGGGGCCATTGAATAATGCAATTCACTTGTTTCACAGACAGAAAAATTCACTCGTAAACGCGCGCATGATTGTACCAAAGCAGGCTTACCCGCACAAATTTAAATGGACTTGAAATACATTGTGTACGTGCACGTTTGCACCTCACTGTAACGAGCAAGATTTAACTTCACGTGCATACCCTTCAGCACGTATCAACACTATCAACTTTTGGAAGTAATAGTTGTAGTACGTCTTCAATTTTGTGAGCTATTAGTTGTTTCCTTCATTTCAACATTTACGGTTACCGACGATCAATATCTGGATTTTTGTATGCATTTTATACTTTGCGTTGTTTTTATGAAAATTGCTTTATACTTTTCAGTCGGTAGGTGTGTCATATTTTTCTCGAGTTTTGTAGTTACTATAGTTCTAGAAGTGTGCAGTTATTAATCAACTTTGAAACCATATAAATAAATTGAATAACTGTCTAAGGTTTGTTTAAGGGTCTCCGAAAGAGGTCATTGTTGTCCATAGAAAGTAACCGACTCCTGTTTTAAAAGTTAACTTAGTGTAATAGAAAATAAATAATTTAATAACGCTAGAGTTGGTCTAAGATTAAAAAGTCCGTCACCAATATAGTGTAAGCCTCGTTTTTTGAAAAATAATGCACCATTTGTTCAGAACATGTCGGTGTGGGGATTTTCAGCTTTTTGATGCCCTAGTTGGTCTAAGATACAAAAATTCTAGAAAATTAAAATCTACCCTTTGTCGGTTGCCGAATGACATGTTATATGATCGGTAAATCTATGGATAAATTTTTTAGATTTTGTACGGAGTAGAAATTTCTGCAAAAACGAAATCTCCATGAACATTTTTTTAAAGCGAATGAAAACACCATTGGGTAAAGTTGAACCAAGTGTTACAGAAATTAGAGGCGGTAGAAGCGTAAAGATGGTGTAAGTAACAATTGGTTAACAAAGGGTGTAGAAGAAGGTGATTAAAGAGGAGGAGTAGGAACAAAAGTGGTCAAAGAAGAAGGAGGGAAAGAGGAGAAGAAGGGGAAGGGGATGAAAAGTAGGAGCAAAGGTGGTCAAAGCAGAAGGAGGAAAAGAAGAGGAGGAGAGGAATAGGAGAAGGAGTAGAGGAGAAAGAGAACGTCTTAATGAATACCCGTAAAGCTCCCACGAGCATGTTGAAATATAAATCTATATTATCTGTAAAGGTTGTTTGAAACATCAAGAGGATTTTGTTTTAATGCTGCTATATACGGGTTCACAGAGTATACATACAGAATATAGTTAAAGTTCTAGGTATCAGTTTTAGCTGTCCCTATACCTTTGTCATCTTTCAATCAAACTTCAATATTTCTACTTATATCTATTTGAATTCGTAGCATCTAATTTGATTGGGTTTATAGTTTGGCGCAGTTGAATTAACTAAAACGAGATTATTTTGCATACGCAAGGCTTTTGAAATTCTCTAATAAGTGAAGGAATTGTTAAACTTTGAAATTTTGAAATGTCCGGAAGGGTTGGGAATCCCGTAACAAATTAAGGAGGAACATGCAAACTAGAGTGGTGCAGAAGTGAGTCCCTATATAAACAAGTCAATAAATTGACAAATGTTTGGTACGGTCTTATTTAATAGGCACCAACTCGTCTTGTATAGAGTTCGATCCTTTAGAAAACGAGTTTTCTAGGGGATCTTGATTATGTGGGCCTACTGGTTGAATGGAGTTCTTTTTACAATCTTACTGGCAGTAAGTTTGGTTATTGAAGCTTTTAAAACGTTGTAATTAAGAATTAAAAAATCATCCAACATTCGACAATATCGTTCACTATTCACTGGCTCTCAAACAAAACATTATAAGGCCCTATTGTTCTCTTGTTTGAAATTGCAGACCAAACAGTTGTTTTTGGACAGTTCCGTGACATTTGGTGATGTTGTTTTGGGTTATTTTCAGACCAGTACCTCATGTTCTGCTTATTTACATAATCACCTATGTGGAAGAGCGCCTCGTCGAAAAGAAACTGCTGTCTAGGCGTCATGGGGCTTGAAAATGGTCAACCACTGTCTTGCATATGTTTTCCTCAGAATAAAGTCACCATCGTCTAATTTCTGTACAATTTGAGGTTTATGACGATAAAGCAACAAATCTTAGTTTACAATTTTACGAACTAAAGTCTTTCTGATTCTTGTAGACATGAAAATCTTTCTTACAGACTTAATAGGATTGTCTGATTTCTTGGCAAACAACTTCAATGTTTTCAGGAGTTGTAATTTCAATCATTCAGCCTTGGTGGCGTTGTTTGGTTACGGAACCGATATCTCGAAAATGTCTCACTCATTGTTTATACGACGAATTCCGAATATAAAACACGCAGCGTGTTCTAGCTGAATCGTCACTCTCAAAAAAAGTGTTGAGATACATACGCACATTGTGTAGCCGTCCACTAACTCATGATTACTGACGAATCTCCAACCCTCATGTGCGGATTCCTCCACACATACGCGCACCCTTCACTTCCCCCACTCACACACACACACGCGCACACCGCCTCACTGCCTCAAGCGTATCACAAGTTATTCACGTTTAACCTAGTAAAATTACTAGCGGACACCTTATACCGTACCTATGGGTCAAAGCCTTTTGCTAAACTTTCCCAAAAATAATTATACATTGCGACTATTACATCAGCTACTCGATTGTAAAAAAGCACCAAATAAATCCTATCCAATTGAGGGATGATATAGAAACCCTCAAAAAACATAAACGTAACCCTTAAAACATCAAGGCAATTCTAAAACTCTATAAATGCGCATCTCTTTGTTTCTTAGTAATTATCTCGAGGTTAGTTGGATACGCCTCTCCACTGATTTCTATCCACAGCTAGCTTTTCAGTACTTTTCTAATCTGATCTATAGACGACCATATGCCTTGCTCTACATACTTTACCTTTTGTTCTTCCTGCATTACTGCCCTAATCATTCCTTCAAGCTTTAAAATATGACGTATCATTCTATCAGTATCTTTCTCTAACTACACTTGTAATTCTTCCTTGTTTTTGTATCGTTTCTAGAACACTCATTACTATCTTTATCTGTGCATTAGATCTTAAGCATTCTCATATAGCTCAACATTTTGAAAGTTTCAAACCTAACATCTGCTTTGCCTTTGTCATATAATAATATTGTTGTCACCAATAAAAGTGAGTCGCGACCAAATAATAAGCAGTAGTGTGGTAAAAAATGTGTTATTGAGCATGATTATTGGCATTATGGTTTGTGAAACTCATCCCAAAATAGTAGCAGACGCGGTAGTAGAGAAGAGTGATTTACGTTCAAACCTCTTAATCGACAGAATCGATAGCAAACTCGCATTGCATTTCCGGGAACTTTTCTCAGAATTGCGTGTTCTAGGTGGGATAAAGTAACAAATTAACAACAGTGTGAAGGTATGGACTCTTTAATATTCCATAATCACCTTGCAGTGTATAATCTTCATAACCGCACAATATTTGTCCAATGAACGACTTGGTCCTTCGCTATGCGTTAAAACTTTGTGCATCGTCCTTATTATTCCATAAAGATTTCTGACTGCAATAATCGCAACCAACTCTTTCAGTAATTATTTCCTAGAAGTTATCATATATTTTAGTCTTACACCTTGCACCTTAAATGTTTTTTTTCTACGTCCTTTTTACTTCTATTGTCATTTATAATCCAACTTACTAAGTAGCAAAATTTCTTTGTTTTTTTAATCTTTCTGATTCTGGAAAACAAGTCTTTTAAGTGAGAAAGGTTGTGTTTACCAATAGCTCCATAAATTTTTATTTTGATGAGTTAGTTTATTACTTCTCAGGAGTGGGCGCCAATTATTACGCAATCTCGTCACTTAATTAAATAGTAAGGTTCGAAACAAATGCAAATTTATACATGCGGTTTTTAGAGTTATTATACTTATCGTTCTCAGCATTATCTAAACGGTCTAGTTTCATTCAAATTTTAACGTGATGCTGGCCGATTTAAATATAATACCCTATGGTAGAGGTAATAGAGGTTAGATTAGAAAACGAGTACTACATCAACGGCACCCACGAGAACAACACAACACAACTGTTTCAGTTGATCACTACTACTAAAATGATTTATCTTCATTTGTGTAAATTACCTCACTTGTTTCAACATTATATTCATCACTCCTAAGATTGGCTCATTCAAATTGGTTGATGTTCTACAACCAATTGGAATAAAGAATCTTGACACTTCGAGAGTGCATGTTCACAGTGTATTCCCGAGAATAATAAAAAAATCCCTTAGAGTATCTTAAAACACTTATACAAAATAAATCATTCTAAGCCAACAATGTAACCAATAATTTATAACACATTCAAGGCCGCATCCAGAAAACATAAGGATTACTTTAATATATAATTATACATTTATTAAATATAAGAATGTGGACACTGGTTATTCAATAAATGAAAAGGCATGTTACGGGTTAATTCACTTAACACGTAATAAGTTTGAATTGAATAGTGAAAGTGATATTAAAATGTGAAGAAAGAAAAGTTCTGTAGTGTAATAACTAAAAAAGTGCTGAAGTGTCCAACATTCAGTTAAATTCGCCTTGTTATAATTTATTCATTTTCTGCAATAAGTGTTGTTTACTAGATGTGCTTATCTTTTACATCACATTTGTATTATTATACAGGTCAGAACTTTATAACATGCCCCAGTGTTCTATTGTAGAATGCGGATAAGAATATCAAAATTATAATAATTGTATCTACATTGTGCAAAACTAACTGCTTCAAAGACCACCGAATTAAACCCTTAGGGTTGAAACTGCTTGATTTATTTACGTTATTGTTTTAGATTAAGAACAGGCCTGAAATCAATTATTAGCAGGCAATAATTTACCAGTATAAGAGTAAAATGTCTTGTCTGATATGTAAGGAAGACAAAAAAAATGTATCATGTGACAGATGTAGCAGATTAATTCATGAGGATTGTACAAAATCAACTAGTTCTGAAATCAAGTGTATGGAACTTGTTACGGATAAAATGGGCTGTATGTTATAAATTTACATTTGGCCTGAAGGTACGGAAATCTCGTTTTAGTCGTCCCTATATCTTTATCATCTTTCAATCAAAATTCAATATCTCTACTTACACCTATTTGAATTCGCAGCATCTAATTTGATTGAATTTATAGTTTGGCGCAGTTGAATTAAGTAAAACGAGATCATTTGCATACGCAAGATCTTCAAAATTCTCTAACGGGAGAAGGAATTGTTAGACTTTAAAATTTTGAAATGTCCGGAAGGGTCGGAAGTCCCGTAACAAATTAAGGGGGAATATGCAAACTAGAGTGGTGCAGAAGTGAGTCCCTATATAAACAAGTCAATAAATTGAAAATGTAATGAAGCTACGTTACTATAAACAGTTACCCTAAAAGGTTTCTTCTTTGGTACGGTCTTAATTAATGGGCACCAACTCGTCTTGTCTAGAGTACGATCCTTTAAAAAACGAGTTTTCCTAGGGGATCTTGATTATGAGGGCCTACTGGTGGAATAGAGTTCTTTTTACAATCAATCTATATTCTAAACAAAGAAATCAAAGACTTTGATCTCACTGCAGCTTATAATTCTATTTCACCACAATAGCGATAACATGTTCCTCTAAATAGGTACAAATAAGTTCTATACTACATACTTTTACTCAGCTATTTCCTAAAATAAATTCATCTTCAATCAATTATGATAGTATAATACCTGACGACGTTTAATTCGTTAAATGTCTTACTCAAATTCCAGTTCGTTTTCATATAACATAAACCTTACACTTGACAACTAGCCCGGACGTTTCTTAGTTTCATCAGTGTTTATCATGACTAGTGTCATTTATAAACGCCCCCCCCCCCAAATACTTAATTAAACATACAGCTTGAACGACGTTCTATGTATAAAAATTTTGATTGAACCAGGTTTGAGTTTACACTGCGACGGGTAATTAATTTCCAACTTATTTTGATGTGAAACCAAACTGTCCAAATTACTACCTCTGTTGTCGGGTCGTAGTCGAACTGATCTGCTAATATCATCACGTCTAACTCCCGTTGGTTAATCTCATAACCCAAGGGCTAGCTTTGACTACCCCATCAACAATATAACCTTTACATATCTTCTGGTTATCGTCTTCGAGTAGTTAATTTTTTGTTTCCGACAACGGTCTAGCTCTGGTCACCTTCCTTACTTGCTATGCTTTCGAGGGGTATGCGTTTGTTTCACGGTCATTCATGTTGAGCTTATATTAAATCATGTGAAAACACATGATTTTATGGGGTTTGATCATATTATTATACGTAATTATTGCTGTCTCATGTTTTTAGCAGTTTATGTTACTTTGAAACATTTTACGTTGTGTGTTATTATTATATCTGGTGAGATAGATGGCAACATGATATTTGTAGATTTCGCTTAGGGCATCGGCTGTATTTAGGTGATTTAATTATATTGTATAAATATTACTTTATCTTACATGGTTACAATGTAACTGTAGCTACATTTGTTTTCCTGCAACTTTAAATTTAATTATTTATACTGTAAAATGTAAAAAGTTTTCCTATCTATGGGGTAATTATATGGAAATATGAATATTGACAATGCCGCTATTATTAATCATTAATTATCGTAAACGCCTTTTTAAAATAACAGATTGCCTTATAAATATTTACTGTTGTGATTGGTTTGTTTACCCCAAAACATCAATGGTTATTACACATATTTGAGTTTTTGTATTCGGATTCGTAATACGTAAGATTGAAATTTGTTTGTTTTTTGCTGTTTTTAAATAAGTTATTGACGTAGGTTACGTTTAACTATATATTGTTCAAAAAAATTAATTTCTGATATCGTGGTTTAAGTATGTTGCTTGAATTACCTTTGTATAAACGAAAAACAATTGCACTGTCATTGTTAATTAATACTACTATTTGTGAAATCATAATATACAGGGTACACCCGCATTTATTCAGTCTATTTCATATAAATTTTTTCCTTTTCTATTTGGTTTATATCTGAAGCAGCGCAAACGCGTTACAATTCAACAAACAACTTTATAATTAATCGATCTGACTCAGTTGTCAGAATTGAATTTTCAGTTACATATTTGCAATCCTTTATTGGCATAGCTACATTCACTTCTAGTTAGTTATTTGTCCATGTAATTGCACACATTACTTAGAAAATGAACGATCTGGAAAACCCGAAAAGCATTTCTTAAACACATATTGGGGGTCTTTTACAAGTACACTATTTGGTACCAAAATAAGTGCTCTTACAGCTGCGGGCTGTTTTCTCTCTTTCGTCCTGACTAAGCGTATGTTCAAAAAATGATCGCAAACATTTACCTGTTTCTCTTATGAAACTGTTTGGTTTTATTAAAAAACATTCGTCTACGTGAGATCAACAAAAACCTTTTAAAGTTAATCGAGGCACATGAAGCCTAAGGGCATTAAATCGATTTTGTATAAGCCAGCCTACGCAGTCGTAGCTTGAAAATAAATAATTTCAACGTTTCTCTTAATTTTTACTTAGGAACGGTGACTGAAATAAAATAGAGTTTTAGCTTATATTTACTTATTTGTCTTAAAAGTAATTCTACAGAAACACAACACAAAAATTATTCACTTCAAATGTACTAATTGTATCAGCTATTTGAAGGAAATCCTGTTTCTGTTCTAGTAGTATATCAAAAGTGTTTAAAATCTTTCTGATTGTGTACATCAACATTGCCATTTTATATAATCATCTGTAGAATAAGTTTATTAATTAATTTACAGTTATATATATATATATATATATATATATATATATATATATTGCTGTGATCTGTTGGGTACACTCGGGATCTTCTTAAAAACCATTTAAGCCCCGCGAATTGGGCGTCATAAGATTGCTGTGATCGTGTACTTTAAACTTTAACATCGAGCCAGTGTCATCAAATAATTTTCAACAATAAAATTTCAACAACAAAAAAAAACTAATTTCTTACCCGATACTTTCTGCTTCAAAATATCTTCAGCAGCTCCCCTGGATAGCTCAGCTGTGCCTCTTTTTGGATACCTAAATCTACAATCATTCTTCCTTCCCACTCGCACACCATTCAATAAAATCACCAAATAATACAACAATTATACAATCTTTTATTTACCGCTATTTACATCCAAAGTATTCACAGGTATAAACAGTTTGGTACACTAATTACAAATCAATAAATGATATGTTTTAAAGTCCTTGCTTTAAATTATTATCTGCAAACACATTTAATAAAAATATGAGTAGATGGGCCCCAAATAATACCCTAAATTTATTATTTACTGGAGTATGGTGAGCTTATAATAACCCAGTTTATTAATGTATGCCTTTTACCTTGCATAAATCTAATACAAAGTTAATAGACCCGTTTACCCTTAACAATCCAATTTATATTCATAATAAAATTTAGTAAGTTTTAAATACACCCTTTTTCAATATTTTAAATAACTCCAATAATTGTCCAATACACGTATCTTGTGTTAATAACTATAAATAACCCCACTATTCACTCACACATCACCAAATAGTACAAAAGTTTATCAGATAACAGAAATTTCAAATAAGTTACCTGGAGAATGCTTCAGGCCTCCATCCCTTCGAGGATGATCACCAGAACCCCTTGGCTTCGTGACTATGCGCTCTGCTACTCCACATCTTCATAGATGATACCCCCAATACACCAAGGGCCTTGCTTCAAAGCACCATTTCATAACAGCATACAAACTCACGTATATTATACGTCTATTTATTGATTTACTAGCTTGGTATGGTAGTAATTGGACCTCTGTTAATTGGATTTTTACTACACTACTCGTATCTTACGTTAATAAGTAAAAGGCCACAACTACCAAGTTACAATTGCTAGCAGTACATTTACGGTATAATGAATATATTTAATACTCACAAAAACTCTACTATAACGTCGGTCTATCGTTGTAAAGTAGGATAAAGCGATGAGAATACAAAAAGAGCTCTACTAATTCTCCTAGAATATTTATATTTTCCAAATGCTAGCTTTCGGCCACACTTCACGCGAAAAATTTATTTTCAAATAACAATTCTGCAAATTTTAATATAACCGACTTGAAGATTCTTGAAACTCACTCCGTGAACGCGCCGTATCTCTCCGAAATGACTTCCACCTGTCGCATGTTCGTACGTTTGTAAAACTATACGTTCCAACCAATGATACTATTCTGTGTCGTCATAAAACCCCGCCTGTAATATTTTTATCTCTGTCTTATGCATATTTAATGTTGCGTTTCAAACCACACTTGAGTTGTAGAAAATCGATATTGCTGACAGCCCATCTTCACTCCACGTGGATTAGTACGTGCGATTGCCATATTAACGTTCTTCTATCTGTCTCTGTATGTAGCATATTACCGATCGTGCATCTCCCCTGCTCTTTAAAAATTTTGTTTGCTTGTTATTCGAACCAACTGACGGTTGAAAACTATTTTCTATGAAGTCCTGCTTTATTATGCTGATAATTTCAAAGAATGTAACCTTTTAAAAATGCAGGTGTTCTTAATTACAGACCGTTTAAAACAACAATTCTAGGAGTTTATACTTCGCTGTATTAGATAAAATTGACGTCTGTTTGTTACCAAGAAACGTTTTGCCTTGGGATTATTGATTTTTCTTACCCTAGTGGGTTTCTAATGCTTTTACACGTTGAATTAAAATAAATTAAATTAATTATGCGTTTCTATTTGTTTTTGAAACTGTTTTTCTTTATGTACTTTTAACCTTTCAATATTAATTATATAATACGTCAATATTTGTCCGTTCTACCTAAATAAATTAAATAAATTTTGCGCGTAAATAATTTGTTCGTTTCACTATACAGGGTGGTTGAAATTGCATTGCCTACCTCAAATTTAACCCTTTGAATCCATAACAATATATATATATATATATATATATATTGACATGATAAAGGGTCACCAGAGGTTATTGAAATCCAAATTCTACAAATAAATCCCACCAAAATATAATAGAATCCGGAAAAAATACACATCTCCGTAAATTCATGGATACTCCCTGTATAATACAAGGGTACTTTTATTCTTTATAGTGCCAAGCAAAAATGCAATTGCGCGTATATATACAATCACCCTGTATGATACAAGCGTATTGTAAATACACAGCAAATAATGTAAGCTGTATATGTAGAAATAATTATTTTTAAGATACCCTAAAACGCATTAAATACCAATACAAATCGATCATTCTATAATACTTTGAAAAGCTTTACTAGTTGTCAAAAAGAAGGGCTCGAAACCGTCTTGTCCTAGCAATTTCGTCGATATTTTTGCTACCCGGAAGACGGGTATTCCGGATAGGTATCCGTGCTTTCGGTTTTCTTAAATCTCGTCAACTCATGCTCTATCCTTATCTAAAATACCTCAAAAATACTTTTTATTGAAATGAAAAAAAAATTCAAATAACTCTCGCAAAATACGACATCATCGTTGAGCTAGATGGATATCTTCTCACAATGATCACATTTATATATCTTATAAATAACTCCAAATCAAAAGACATCTACTAAACTTTATTAACAGTAACTCCGGAAAGATACATATATTAATTTAAAAAATCAAACCTAATATAACCTCCAACTGGCCATTCGTTTTTAACATAACTCCTTAAAAAAACATTAATCCGTAAATAGTAATATCATTCCATTGTTCTAGTTTCCTAGATTGATTGATACTACTTAAATCCCTTTTTTTAAGTTCTTAACAAGAATATATAAAAAGCATAGTGCAATATCTACTTCTGCTTTCACCATTCCAATGTCCACTAAAGATACTAAATTTACGCGGAGAAATTTACTAGCAAATACAGCCCACAAATTAAAGTTGTGTTTAGATTAATACACTTTTTTTTTGTTAATGCTTCACAATTTCAAACTTCCTTTTTAATAAAACTAGACTTTGATGTAAACAAAACGACTTCCGTCGCTTTACAAATCAATTACAATTTATATTTATAGGTTCATGTGTACATATTTATAAAGCGTAAACAAGAAAGTAAGAAAAGCGCTGAAAGTACACACATTTAAAGAGTTCCAGGTAATCACCGATTCACTTCTTTACTTCTGCGGCTCGTGAGGTCCCCATTGCATCTGTTTTAAATTCCAACTTCTGTGAAACCCGCTTAAAGGCTTGCTTAAGTTTTTTGACCGAATGGTCCATCAAAGTTTAAAATAATTCGATATCGGCACCTATCGGTCTACAAACTTTCGCTATTACTAAACGGTAATTTTTTCTTAGCTTGGCATACCAACATTTTAGAATTTAATAGCATATTTCAATCTTCCTCCGTTTTAAAATTTCGTTTTTACACTTTGTGCGTCTAAATCCGTCTTATGGTCGAGTTCAACGTCATCAGTTCGTGTGAACGGATTAATTTTATAACGTTTTATAATTCTTCGATATTGTAAACACCATTTGAATACAAATATTATTGTAAACGATAATGTCCCCGTTTTTTACCGGTAATTTTCTAATTTACTATGAAGAATGTAGAGTCCCAGTCGTTATACAAATGTACTACGTGTTTCTTTGATTTATTTTTGCCCTAATTTAATATCAGAGTAAAATAGCTACCTGCAAAATGTAAACTACCCGAACTTCTAGAAATTATTCAGGATGATTTCTTACTAAATCTTATTGAACTAACTTATATACATTTATTTCTACACACTACTACTTTCACCCGAAAGTACTACATTGGTCAGAAAGCGAGTTTTTTGTCTAGAAATTTTTAATTTGCCAAACCTTTGCTGTTCCAAGCTAGGTAGGGATCTTTAATGTGCGTGATAACACTCACACACGGGACCTCAATTTTACCTCTCATTTGAGCAAGGGCGAATTTTTGTAAAAATGATCGCCTAACATTTTTCTAGCGAACCGTGTCAGATTTTGAACCTGGGAGCTTGGGCTTAGCGGTAACACGCATACCTACTAAGCCACGGAACCGTCTAATTTATTTCTACTATCGTATATATACTTAAGTAACCCGAGAGCGGTACACAATATAAGGCGAATTTTTTCCAAACACTGTATCCTCTCCTAAATGAGAGATAATTCTATTATATAAATATTTTGATTAGTATTATTGCCGCTATTATACAACAAGAATAATTCCTTTTAGAGAATAATATTAATGGCTAAAGTGTATAATGTAGAATAAACCCTGAATATTTATATTAAAATAGAAAAAATAACGCAGAAAGTTAATCAGTTAAAGACTACCATTACAGGCAAAAATGTACGTTGCACATTAAGGTCCCTTTCGTGCTTGAAATTGCGAAGGTTTAACAAAATTCAAAATTACCAGGTAAGTTTGTCTGCGTTTCTGACATCGGAGGTTTATCACAGGTTAAAAGATATCTGTAGCATAATCGTGTTTAAATACGGCACTAGGATTATCATTTAGAAACTGGTTGGACGCGTACCTTCACTTATTTCTACTCTCAGCTAGCCTACACAGTTCCCTGAAATTCCTAC
Organism: Platerodrilus igneus; assembly: GCA_036346225.1. NCBI lineage: Eukaryota > Metazoa > Arthropoda > Insecta > Coleoptera > Lycidae > Platerodrilus > Platerodrilus igneus. The sequence continues at coordinate 9,263,791 of JARFIW010001381.1, forward strand.
AGCTTACATCTTTTACTATCTGTGTGCAATAGTCCAACCTAAGTCTACCTTTACTTCTCTTTTTCCTATCTCTGCTTCTAATATATTCTGCACTATTCCCTCATGCCTAAGCATGTGGCCTATCGTCTTATCTCTCCTATTTTTACTGTTTTCCACATATTTCTTTTTTCTTCTTCCATTTCTAGTACTTTTTTTTTCTTAACTTTGTTTGTCCATAATATCTTCATCGTATGTCTGTAGTTCCACATTTCAAAGTCCTGTCCGCTTCTTCTACTGTCCAGATTTCACAGCCGTACAGCGCTGTGCTCCACACATATCTTTCAAGCAATCTCTTCCTTGTTTCTATGTTTGTTGTCTTTGAACACAGTAGTTGCTTTTTCTTGTTAAATGTGGCACGACCTTGTACTAATCTCTGTTTTATATCTTTTGCGTTTTTCGTCTCTCGCGTTATTTGGCTTTCTAGATAACAGAAATTCTTAACCTCTTGTAAGTTCTCGTTACCTATTTATATTTCTTGTTTTTGATTTATTGTCCCCTCCTTTGCATACTAGTATTTTAGTTTAATTATGCTACCTTCAGCGACGTAATCTAAAAAAAGAGAAAATAAAAACGAGGAAGAAAAAAGAAGAAATTTACCGGGTTTAATCGGCGAGTGGGCGGGGTATTATACCTACAAAAAAAAGAATTAAGGGAAGCCTGAAATAAAAATATACTCACTCACGCACAATCAAACATTTACAACCTAAAAACCTCTAATTTATAAAAACAAATTTATATACAAAACACAATAGTACCAAAAATGAACAATTCGTAGGTACACAATATACATATTTACGAATAAAAAAGAATCATTTTTAACATGGCGAGCTGCAGTTTTTAGGTTACCCTCTATATTAATCTTCAAACAAGAAAAAGAAACAAAATTATTCCACTAAAAGTCACAGCTTGAAATCAGCATTGTAAGTATGGAATTCTATACATAAAATTATCCTAATAAAGAAATCAGTAAACATTGTAATATCCTCGCACATACAAACAACCAGTAATTTTACCACCAACAAGCTGATGCATCCGTAGACCGGTGTACATATGTTGTTTCCAACAACTACCGTGTACCCATATAGGAAAATTAGTGTATATACACTTACCCTCGTGTCACCACCGTCGGGTGGCTCTTACCGTCTGTAAAAACGCTGCTAAACAGAGGTGCGTGTGATCCCGCCTTGGGGTGATCCTCCCATCACAACAAGGGGCGACCATTAATTGTGTATTTAAGGGCCACCAGAAGGAGCTATAGTAATTATAAATAAAATTCATTTATGTCGTCGAAGAGTACAATTTTATAAAACTCAAAAATACTTACCACGCTGTAAGGCGTGTGCGAACTTTTCATACAGAAAAAGGGAAACAACCAACCACACGTGATTTTGGTGTATAGATCGAAAAGCAAGTGAATATTAATTTCGTTTTACTTATGCCCAGCGCTCAAAGTAATATTGTTGTTAAAGAAATAAAACAGGAAAACACGGTTTATTGGGATGATACGCGGCTTTAATTCGACGAAACTTTCAATGGAAGACACATAAGAAGCAATTATCAGATACCTAGAACCAGTTATCGCCTGTTTAATTTTAACATAAACTTTACGTTGAGGAATTCTTAGAAGGAGTATTTATTATTAATTAGGCTCTAGATGTAACAATACGAATCGAATTTATACAAATAGATAAATAAATTAATACGTAAAAGGGTTATTTTAATTTACTGAACTAATTTTCGTTTTTAACGCCAAAGGGACTTGAGTTAAAAATTACTAGACCGCGTATTTGTTATTAACAGAAAATATGTACGGGAAGTTTAAAATAAACATAACAAATTTTTGTTAATTTTCATACCGTATCTCTCTGTTACAACTGTTTCCATTTTATCAAGAGCAACTTTTAACTCTTCCTTGCTAGATGCTAATGCAACTACATCATTTGCAAATCTAAGCATATCAATCTTTTGTTCCTGCATAATAATTCCAAATGTCTTCCTGCATTTGACATTGCCTCTTTGATATACCGGTTAGAAAATTAATGGGGATAGGGCACATCCCTGTCTCACACCTTTTCTAATCCTGCTCTAATTGTACTACCTCTGCTAGCTCTTTGTATAAACTTTGTATTATCCGTCTATCCCTAAAACTCATTCCAATCTTTTTGAGTATTTCGAACATTTTTTTCCATTTTACATTGTCAAATGCTTTTTTCAGTCTGCAAACTTTTTTTCCCATTGTTTTCTCCATTATCACCCCGATAGCTAAAACAGCCTCCCCTGTTCTCCTGTTTCGCCAAAATCGAAATTGATGTTTTAGTATTTCTTCAGCTTGTTTTTCCATTCGTTTTTGTACGATTCTAGTTAATATTATTGACGCGTGTACTGTCAAACATATTGTTCGAAAATTTTCACATTTATCCGAGTCTCTTTTTCTGTATAGTGCCTAAGAAGGTACAGTTTGAAATCTTTGGGTTGTAAAAGACGTTCTGTTACTGCTTGCCAGAGGCTTTTAGAGTTTGTGCTTGCACCTTATCTGTGCTTGGCGCCTTACCATTTTTCAGACCCTTCAATGCTAATTCAAACTCATCTTTAAGTATAGGAAATCCCAGATCATGCTTTTTATTGTCTGATTTCTGTTCTAATGCTGTTAGTTCTTCTCCTGTATATAAATTTCCCCTATATTCTTGCCATCTAACCACCTTCTCTACAATTTATATAATGACGTTTCCTCCCGCGTCCCTTATATTTTTGCTAATGGCTTTATATCCCTAAAATTCATTCTAACTAGTTTGTATGCTTCGTTTGTCTTTCCTATTTCTATCTTAGTTTGCACCTCTTTGCACTTTTCATCAATCCATTGTTCTTTAGCTTTCCTGCATTTGCGAATAATTTCCCTTTTTATGGCCTTGTATCTCTGTTTTTCTATTTCGTCTGATATATTTTTGTATTTTCGTCTTTCTTCTATTAAAATCAGGATATCCTTTGTTATTCATAGTTTGTTATTTTCTTTTTGTGTATACCCCAGAATATCTCTGGCCGCCATGTCTAAGCTGGATTTAATGTTATTCCATTCTGTTTTTACTTCCTTAGTATCAGAAATTTTCTCGATATCTTTCAGTAATTCAATTGACTTTTTTTTCAAATCTTTCGTGGATATCTTTATCTTTTACTTTCTCAAACTTAAACTACCTTTTTCCGTTCTTTTTATCAGATTTTTAAATTTAAAAGCGGCTTTCATAATTACGATGTTGTAGTCAGTGTCTATATCTGCTTCTAGGTAGCTTGTACAGTCTTTTACTGGATTCCTAAACCTCCGTCTAACAAGAATGTAATCTGTTTGATATCTTCCTATTCTTCCTGGCATCTTCCACGTGTATCCTCTTCTAGCACGATGTTGAAATAACGTGTTTGTGATGGTTAAGTTGTTTTTGTCGCAAAATTCTACCAACCTATTTCCCATGTCGTTTCTCGTACCTAAACCAAATAAACCTACTACCGCTCCTTCCCTACCCTCACCTACCACTGCATTAAAATCGCCCGTAATTATTAAATTTTCAGTTTAGATTGTAACCTATCCATGAGTACTTTTTCATTCTCTTGTAAGTAGTTTTCTACACAGTGTCCTATCTTTTTTGCATAACAATCCCCACACCCGAATTTCCTTACCCTGATCGTGCATGCATTACCCTAAAATCTCCACTACAAAAATCCCCCGTCTCTGACCACCGAACTTCGTTTCTACTATGTCTAATGCAAACCTATTTATTTCAATTTTTAAGTTCCCTTGCTTACCTACTTGCTTCATACTTCTGACTTTCCACGCACCGACTCGCAAAATGTTCCCGACTCTTTTTCTAAATATTCCGATCACATCCTTCGAAGTAGTCCTCCCGGAAATCTGAATGGGGTACTATTTTAACTCCGGAAACTTTCACCCCAGACAATTCCATCATCGTAATTACAATTTAAGTACGCTGTGTACTTGGGAGGTAATGTGGTGGTTTCCCGTTGCCTTCCACATCGCAGTGGTATGCCATACCGACCCCCTATAGTATTAGCCAATCTTTCGGGGGATCTGTCTTAGTCTAGTTCCTAACTAAAGACCCTAGTACTTTGGTTAAACCTGTAGTTTGGCTCTTTAAGTCACTGGAACGCAGAAGCCATTCCAAGGTTCAGGTCCATTCGGAACGGAATTAAACCGAATAAAGAACAGTAAATCGAAGTACGTTAGGAGGTTCTAAAGTTTTTTGCAATGTATTGTTTGATGTAAAAGTAATAGGGTCGTAATAAGTTTCCAGGTATATGTTTACAAGCGAATGTTTCTTTATAAGCAAAACAAAGTTCGAGTCTAAGCCAGCGCGCTTTTTAACGTTTTAAATGAATATACCTATAACTAAGTTTTGTATAATACCCGCGTTTCTCAAAAATTATTCTATCACTTCAAATTTACTTGAAGAAAATTCTTGTTTGTGCTCCTGTAATATAAAAAAAGTATTAAAAACCGTTCTAATTGTATACATCAACATGACGTAGACACTTTTGATCATAACTTAAAAATGATTTAACTCTTATAATTTCAACTAACTGAAAACCACTCGATAGCTAACAAATTACAATTGCCCGTATCTGGAGTTAAGTTAACCTAAACATTAATTAAAACTTAATCATGAAACCAAACTTTGGATCGATATGTAATTTATGTTTCCGGCTAAGAAACTGACAAGCCTGAGTAAAAAGTGTGGGAGTCGCGTACGTTTAGCCATTTCTGGGGAAATTAATGCCGCACAATACCTGAAAACGTTGTTAATAATAAATCTTTTGAAAAAGCATAAATTAATTGTAGAAGATGCAGTTTTGAAGTTACAATATAGGGACATTAAGATACTTCTATCAGTTACAGTAGAATGGGTATGCAAAAATCATTGAAACGAATTTTAATTTACCATTCTTTATTCGGTCTAACATAAACCGATTATTCACAATTTTCAGAGAATCTGATGTGTCGCTACAAAGATCATTGATGATAATCACTAACAATGTTTATTTACTACACTAATGTATAAGACGACGACTACGTAATTTATCTACACGCTGTTAATTTATATATACAAGCACTCACTGCTCTATTTTAATTTATATAAACATTAGACTATTTATTTTAACCACTTGAATAACAATTTAGTCCACGTTACTTGTGGATTCATACTTCGACTCAAATTGAACCCACTGACGGTTTGTACGGTTTGTGTATGTAACTAACATAGGTTCCAGAAACTTCAGGAAATTACAATGTGATTCTAGATTCATTCTTTTTATTTCCTTTATTGGTTTTTTAAATACATTCTCGTAGCTGACAGTTAATTCATCATTGGTGTAATGGCTTTGTCCCTTTCAAGTCTAAACTCTTCTGCACCGTTTTTGCAATATTCATCAAAAGAAATATTTTCGTATTCTAATCATAAACATGTACTGCGAAGACTGCAACAAAAAAATTAATTTATTCTGTCAAATGACAAGAAACCCCGCCCTTAAATTTGGTATAATCATACCCGTAATATACTACACGAAAAATACACTTCATTTTGTTACAAAAATTTTAGTAATTGACCAAGAAGGATATTTCTTTCTCTTAAATATGTACATACAGTTCACGTTAATTAATAAGGTTTAAATGTATGGTATTGTACTATAATATTAGATTTATGACAATAGTTTTCGACTTTACAAAGTATTTGCTACAGTAAAAGGCCACTTATTAATGTGTCGAAACGTTTCGAAAAAATTAGAGAACAAAAATAAATTTGTAGTATTATATTATAGACTAGATTAAATTCCCAAGAAGGATTTATGGTCTTAAAAAATTCAAAATAGGTTACTTGCTGATTTGACATTTACTACCGACGTATCAGTAATAGTGTACTGGCCAGTTTTCAGTGGTACCGTGTGGGTTCTATGAAACCAAATGCAAACGTTTTAAGGGTATATAGATTATAAGATTTTACTAAATACTTTTACACCTATTTAAAAGGGCATTTGAACTCTCTATGTAATAAAGCCCTTCAGCAACAACCCATTAGAAGAAACCCTGACTTTAGTCTCCCAAGAAGATGAGTGTTCAAAGAGACGATTTAACTATTTGTACTGCAGGAGAGGTTACTGGAGCCTTGTATACATATTTTTCACCTACTAATTTAAAATAATAACAAAAACTGCAAATTGCTCACCCAGCCTGCATTATGAAACATCAATATCACAGTAAATAACAAACAAAAGAACTAAGATTTATCTCTAATTTGCCCATTATTTGCGTGTCTAAAAGAAAAGGAACAACTTAAATTTATCAGTGACAGACATTTAACCAAATTAACTGGTAAATATGAATTATACGCATACAGTTGTGGTGCTTTTTCGTACACAAATTTTCCGTTTACAATACACTTTAAGTAAGCGTGCATCAACGTAATAGTCCTCTTAATAATATGCTTTATTTTTTTGTATGATTACTGTCAATCACAATTATTAAATATACTACAGCATAAAATATGCAGCAGGTGAAAAACAAAAATTCAATAACTTGATCCTTTTACAAAGCTCCGAATTATCGTTTTAGTACAGGATTCTTTTGATTGCAGGTAATCCGATACTCCAACTTAATGCAAATATAAATAACAAACGCGAACCAAATAAAATGCATAGCTTCAGTAGTGTATTCTAGCCCACTAAACAGAAATGGGTCTATCACCAACGTATCTGGAAAATAAATCGAGAATCCAATAACCTTCGGTTTTGCTTCAAATAAAATTTAATTGTAAGCTTCTTCTGATTTACACATTATAATCCAACGAAAGGTTTAAAATAAAATCGGTATCTATTAAAGAACTACATTGTCTTCGAAATAACTTCTATGTTCTAAAAGCTTTATGTTCTTGCAAAATACTATTTCTCAAACAATGTTTGTTTTTGAATTATATTACAAACAAGAAGTGATTTAATAAAAGGTCAGAGTATTTCGAACTCCGATCACAAACTTTCCTGGTAAAGGTTCTTACAAAAGTAAAATGATTAGGACTTATAATATCTTAAACTAGATGACAAATACTCAAATATAGTTACAAACAATGTTTAAAAAAAATTATAGTCGCAAACATCGACGAAGTACCTTTTTTATCCAATTAGTAGTTAAATATCGTCTTATTTTAAATTGGCGTCCAAATCAGCTTGCAAAATTTTCATATTATTTGCATATCCATTCAGAAGCCAATGTGCATCCTCGGTTTGATTATTCATTAAAATTTTAAATAGCTTTTTATATCGAAGCATTTCCCATTTTCATTGTATATCACAAAATCACATAAATTGCATTTTTCAATTTTCATATTCCTGTGCGTGTTGCATACTTTAAAACAATATCTTCGAAATTCTTTTCTCAATGTAGCATTTTTGCGATTGAATTTATGAATGAATCTATTCAATAAATGCTTCTTTTTATGTACAAAATTATCTAGTTTCTAGAACCTACTAGTATTGTATAAAATATTTTACACCATAATGACGTAAGGGTTCTCAGAAAAATTTATTAGCGTTAAAATTACCCCGTTTTATTACCTCGTTAGTGTTGATTTATGTGCGCTGTCCGTCTTTATTTAATACTTAAAGTTAATGCTCGCGGTCTCCTTTTTTTGTACAGTGAATGCGAAAGATCATAAATTTTTCTTACAATTTTTATTACATTTTCTGGGTTTTTCAAAGTTTCAGTCGCTTCTTGGAATAAACGTTTCTTTATTAATCAGGTCATAGAACTCGCCGTAATTCTAAGAATAAATGATTCGTCCTATATTCCTAATATTCTAGAAAATTCCTTTATTTAAAATGAATTTATGTAATACACAAGGTAATTAATTTAAACTTCAATTGTTTTTTAATGCAAATGGGTTGAATTTTTATAGAAAATATTTGTTTTCACGGCAAAATGTGTTTAATACCCTAAATTGAGACACAAAATTATTTATTTTTATGCACGGAAAGGTGCATGTAATACATATGAATAGCTTTTGTATTTATCTTAAACTGATCGATTTCCGTTCACATTTAATGCATTTTTCAGGTATCTTAAAATTAATTATTTTTACATATACAGCTTACGTTATTTGCTATGTATTTAAAATACGCTTATATCATACAGGGTGATTATTTATACGCGGAGATTTTAATTTTCCGCTTGTACTTCAATGAATAAAAATATGCTCCTATTATACAGGGCGTAACCATGAAATTACTGAAATTTCTATTTTTTCCGAATTCTTTTATATCTTGCTTAGATTTTGTGACAATGCCTCACTTTGAGGTGTTGCTAAATGAGTGCTGGGATACAGATACATCAATTTGTTTAACTTGAGATTGTTCATTTACCTTCCTTTTTTTAACTTTGCCTGTCTAACTCAACGGAACTGACGGAGTTTTTCAAAATGAAATCAAACACAACAATATCACAAAACTTTTATATAGTATTAAATATTTTCTCTCATACAAAAGCATTTAGAACTTTCATAACAATGTTTTATAAACAAAAATAATTTCTAAGAAGGATATAAAAAAAATATGTTCCTTACCTTATTTTAAATTTACAGAATTAAACTTATTCTTTTGAGAATGGTTTACCTGGTTATAATTATTTCCACGCTTTTGTTTTGGCTAGAAAAAATCCTTGACAGATAATCTACTAAAAGGTTCGAGTATTTTGAACTTTGATCACAAATTCTCCTGGTAAAACCCTTTTACATAAAAAATATTATATGATTATTATTATGCGAAACATTAAATATAAATCAGTTAAAAATAAATCTAAAAGTAATACTTGCAGAATCCACCAGAACATTCCTCGTAATAAATTTTCTTCTTATTTTACATTCGCGTCTAATCCGCTTACAAGATTCTCCATAAAAATTCTCATTTCAAACGGCAATTATCACAGTACATTTTTGGTTAAATCCTCTTTTCGATTATTTTATTAAAATAGCTTTATATTGAGAAATTTTGCCTCTTCATCAAAATTAATAAATTCCATTTTCTTTATTAGTTACGTTTAAAACCTCGCTTCTTTATTTATTAAAACCTCACAACTTAGTTAAATTACAGTATGTTTACTACATACTCAAATACTATACATCTTACGGTTAAATTAAAATAATATTTTGTGGTCTCATGAATGAAATCTAATTAATAAATGACCTTCCAATGAATAAACGCTTCCTTTATATTCAAATCTATTTTCTAGAATATTACTAGAAAAATGTGGAAGGTTTCTCCGAAAATCTAATTAGCGTTTGTGATTTCGGCATTTATCACCTTGTTATTTGGTTCCAATTATCCGTGACGTTTTATCTGTTCTTGTTTAACACATATACTATTGGTGTGGCGTCGCATACTAATGCTAAAGATAATCACTTTCTTGGATATTTCCAGGGATTTTGCATGGTTTTTTTCGGCTACTTCTAAGAATAAAATATTTATTCATTAATAATATTTACGTCGTTCTAAAATACCGATGAAAATTCTATGTTTATAATGAATTGCTGTTATTCACGGGGTAGTTAATTTAAACTTTAATTGTTTTTTAATGCTAAAAGGGGTCACGTTTTTATAGAAAACACTCGCTTTTGCTTTTCCGTAGACAAAATTAATATGAACATTAAAAGGGGTTTTAAATACATGTTGATTGTAGTTTCTCAAACTAAAAGCGCAAAGCTGGTGCCCTTTTATGCTATTTACAGCAAATCAAATGCATTTTTACCAAAAATAAGTAAAACAAATGGCTTTGTGAATATTTATACACACGCAATCTGCGTTTTTGCATGGCACTTTAATGAATAAAGGTACTACGCTTGTATTATACAGGGCGTAACCATAAATTTACGGAAAATTCCCTTTTTTCTGGATTCTATTATATTTGCGTGGGATTTATTTTTAGAATTTGGGTATATATATATTCACTGTAATACGAGAATACGATAAGTTGATTATTAATAAATATCTTGAACTCATAGTCAGATCTTAAAGCATGTAGAAAGTTTTAGGCATCGATTTCTAGCGAACATATGTCTGAAATATATCACTCCCGCAATTTTAATTTTAATACAACCGTAATTTTATTCTTAAGACTGCCATAGCTTACTATCAATCATGAAACTCGCACCCTTTTGTATATGTAAATGCTTTTTTGATAAATTATAGGTTCTAGTAAACACAACTATTAGAAAATGGTTATATTGATTAAGTTTTTCTTCAATATAAAGCGCAAATATAATTTATACACCTAAAATTAATCACTTAAGTTTTATTCTGGGCTGACTATTAAAAGTTGTATTAACTTTGTGTATTCTTTATGCCGTGACACTAATTACCTTCTCGAAAAAAATGATTCAAATTACACTTTAGTTTTAGAATAGGCGGACATTATTTGCATAATTATGTACATAATCGATCAAAAGAAAGAACTACGGAAAGTGTATATATTGCTGTGATAAGGGATTGTTTAAGGGTGTATTTTATAGCAATGGTCGTTTAGGAATCATAAATTATAATAGGAAGTAGAACAATGCATTTATTTAGGAGAAAATTGAGTAATTGGGATAGTTTGTAAATAGTAAGCAGTCAACATCCTGCATATAGAGTATAAGTAGTTTTAAGCGACGCAAATAGACACAATAAGACGCATAGTTAGCATAGAGATAAGTAATACATGCATTAGGTAGATAACGAATATTTAACACCCGGTATATAGAATTTTAGTAAATTTAGGTAATGCAAATAACGATATTTTTCAGTGGAAGCACGCGTATTTATAAGTAAGCATAATAGATGTAATTAAACACGCATTCAAAAGAATTCCAATCAGTTATGATAATACGGAGATAAGAAATAAAGCTTAAAGTAGCGTAGTGTAAGTGCGTACAAACAATCAACAATTTTGATAAGTAAAGGTGATTAAAAATGCGTAAATAAATAAGCATATATGAAAATTGAAAGTCGAATTGCATCAGATATATGTGTATAATATGGAAAAGCGATTATATTTCTCAAAACACCGCATGAGCTGATAACGAAGCAGCTGTAAGCAAACAACAATTACTTGAAAGGACGAGAATGTTACATCAGAAAATTACTTTAAGTCTAGAAAATGGAAAGACTTGATTGGTTAAGATTAGCGACGGGCTTGTAAGCCATGCCCACAGACGAAGTGGGATATCAATCATATATTAACAGCAACAATGATAACGAACTCAGTTTTCAACTCAACAAAGTCCGAGGTGCGTCACTTTGAACCTAAGAGTAACGCGTAAGAATAATATTTAAAAGTGAAAATTGTTTAAGTGACAGATAGTGCGACGAAAATGAAAATTTCTATTGCCGATTAAACGTAAGTAGATTTTGGGGAATTTATTTAAACTAAAGTATAATAATAATAGGGCTCTGAGGCCGGTGAGAATAAAATCCAAGTCTGAGGCTGGTGAGAAAAAGTCATGATACTCTAAGTTGGAGGCAGATGAAAATGTTCTAAGTGCGACGACGATAATTCGAGGGTGTATAATAATCCAATTCTGAGACTGGTGATAACAATAATCTAGAGGGTGACGACAATAAGTCAAATGTAATAAATCTAAGTGTGGATAGATAAAATTTTAAATGGGAATATAATAATTCTGAATTCGTGGAGAATAATTTTGATCCAAATGGATGGTAAGTGCATGGAAAATTCTAGTTGATAATGGATGCGTCGATAATCTTGGTTGCGAGAAAGAAATAACGAAGAAAACAGACCAGGTTAGATTTTTTTAGTTTTAAGACATTTTTTTCTATTTGAATTTAAATATTGAATATTGAATTTGCTTAATTAATATAAATTAATGTAACTGGGTCAACAACGAACTTGCATACGTAGAAAGTACGTAATATGATAAAGGGGTTTTGAACATTCCAGGCTTCTTTTTATAAAAACAATAGGTTTTTTGATGACTTTAGATTGACTGAAAAGCATATCATTTTGAGATAAAATAAGATCTACAATATTAATTGATTGAAAAGTGTATTTTAATAATTTTCAAAACCTGTACATAATATTTGTTTCTATTATATGGAATTAACTAACTTCATTCAAAATAAAAGCTAGTCGAGGTCGAATGATAAAATTTATGGGAGTGTAATTTGATAATGTAAAAAGAGAGGAGGAGTCAAGTAGAATACGCCATTGATATCGAGTAAGGCGTTATCACATCAGTTTTGTTATTGGTCGACACAAGGTCGGTCCACGATAAATTCCTGTTTATTCATTGCATAATTTATATGACGCCTAAACGATGGGGCGCGAATAATTGTGTAGAGAGTACATAGCATAATTAAAATGACGGCCCAACGTCGGAGCATGACAGTTCCAGGAATAATCCTGTAGGATCATAACAATATATATATATGAACGTTGATTTAGTGAATGAATTCGATATAAGTACAAAACTCCAAACTTAGAAATCGTTCTTTTTTACAATGTCAGATATGATTGACAAAAATGCCGAACGTAATTGAAAGTTAGGTTGATGTATCGTCGTATACACGATTTAAATTAGTAAATTTCCCAATTGTCGTCATCGGTCTCGGTGGCGTAATTGGTAAACGCATGGTTCCGGCAAAACCAGGATACAGGTTCAAGTCCTGTCGAAGACTTTATATTCTCCATCTTTCAATTACTAGCTCGATTTGAAATGATCATGTGGGCTTTGCATAAAAGTCTAAGTTATTATTTCATCTTATTTACTATAATATATATATATATATATATATATAAAATTACTAATTATTCGATATTGTTGACATCTTATCTCAACTCCACGTGTATATGGTACGTGCTTTTCAATCCCAACGCTTTTATATCTATCTCTATCTGTTGTGTATAACCGATTGTCCATTTTTTTCGCTCTTTAAGATGTTTGTTAGCCTTGTTATTTATACCAAAGTGACGGTTGAAAATATTTTCTATGAAATCCTATCTAAACACACTCTCGACTTCGTCGAACGTAACCTTTTGCAACGCAGGTGTTTCTGTTAATTATCGAACGTTTGAACATAACAACTTCTTGGACTTTCTGCTTCTTGGTATCTGTATAAAACGAATACATTTGCCTTGGAATTATTGATTTTGTTACGCAGCACGTTCCCTTTTGCTTATACGTGTTGAATTAAAATAACTTTTGGTTAATTATGCATATCCTTAAACTTCTATTTGCTTTAAGATTGTTTTTTCTTTATGTAATCTTAACATTCCAATTATTAAATATAAAAATACCTTAATGCTTCGTCCGTTTTCACTAAATGAATTAAATTTAATTTTGCGCGTAAATAATTTGCTCTTTACAGGGTTGTTGAAATTTTATTGTATCTGCCTATTTACATCTTTGAATCCACAACTATATATATATATATATATATATATATAAATATATATATATATATATATATATCAAATCAAATTATTCATTTACAAAAAAATGTACACACCAAATTCTTATTTGTATTTGTTATTAAATAGCAACTGCTACATCCACATACATCCTTCTTTAACATACATAATCCAAAAAAAGATACTTACATACAGACATTAAAATCTACATCTTTAGTCTAAAAAAGATTTTTATAACTACTAGATACTCTCTTAAACTAAAATATAGAGACCATAAAATCTCGCGTTCTAATTAGAATTTCACAAATCGTCCTTCATGTAAATCACACTTTGTACAAATTTTTAGAACTAGGCTGTATAATTTTTAATAATCCCTCTTAAATTGAAATCAAATGTCGCTGATCAGTTAGGTTCAATAAATCACTTCATAATGATCAATTTTACAAAAACTCGACCATGATTTAAATCAAATTATTCACTTACAAAAAATGTACACACCAAATTCTTATTTAATCTAACCCACTTAAATACATAAAGCAAGCAAAAATATATTTTAGAAGATTTTGAAACATTAATTTACCGTTAAATTTGCTGATTGTCCTTTTCTCTTGTTATATTGTTAGCTTGTATCCATGTCCAAGTCCTGTATCTAAACCTTATGAATTCTTTCCCTAATGCATATAAATCTCGTTCAATTACTTTACCAGCAATTGTATTTAAAAATCCATACTATATTCTTTTGTTTAACTTAAAATTTATCGTTGTTCATTCCAAACCCAGTTTAGAGTATCGGTTGGCAAATATCTTTGAGTCGTGAAATGCTCTAACGCGAGCTGAACTCAATTAACCCTGATTGCATTGTTTGAGCGGTTTATATAATATAAATTTTATTACACCATAAAATCTAAAAAATCTCTGTTTTAATTTATGTGAATTATGTAATTTTCCCGAAATTGAGCTTTTGCGGCTCTAGATGATACTGAATTAGGATATTTTACATACTTATCTTATCTAAATTGCTGTCATTCGTTCGGTATATTTGATTTATTACATCGTTAAATGTCTTATCTCATATTATAGTTCTATAATTTAATGTCTACTCATCTTCATTAAATGAATGTTACAAATGCTTATCATTATCTTGATAGCCGTCACTTGATCTATTGTTTGTTTTGCTACTTGATAAATGAGGGTTTGCAATTTCTTGAACAATCTAGAAAACACAGTACTTTTCTCGATCAAAAATGCATAACTGCATCTTTTGCTTTAAATACTTTTAATCTTGTCATGAAATGAACTGCACTCGTTTTAAATACTATTAGGTGCCTATTTAATTAGAAAGATTTTTACAGATTTCTACTTACATAGTATGCTCTATTCCTGAGTGTTTCCACTTTGAAAATGAGTATTTAGAAAATTTTCTTTATTTTCTCTAGTTTGGCGTATTGTATCACACGAAATGGTGCTTGGTGATTTACATATGACCCCTTACCACGTCAATATATATATATATATATATATATATATATTGATGTGATAAGGTCGTACAAGGCCAATGAGCACAATATTATGTATATAAAACAACCAAAAACCAGAGAAAATCAAAATACTTAATTTTTTTTATAAAGAATCAGCCTGTATAATTTAGTAATACACTAGGTTTAGGATAATTTATTTTTAGTACATAAGTGAAACCTTGAAAATATAAATCATTCTTTGATAAAAAGAAATACCATTTAAAAACAAGTTTGAAATCTATATTATGCAGCTTGAAAAGCTCGTTAAACGAGTTCTAATATGTATATATTTGTCCTCCTCAAAAGTACCAAACACCATTTAAAACACGTTTTAAATAAGTACGTAAGTAAAAAATACAAATCATTCCTTGGTAATAAAATCCGTATTTCTAATTAGGAAACGAAATTTCGAGGAAGTTACATCATATCTGGTGAGTCATATCAACTGGAAATAGAAATTTCGGGAAGATAATGACTTTATTATATAAAAACCGATAAATAATTAGGAAGATTCATTCAAGATCGGTCATTCACGAACAAACGTTTTGCTTATAAAGGTACTTGCCGAGAACATGTTTAGCGAACAACTAAGAGTTGATTTAAATTACGTGCAAGGTCATGATCGACGTTTAAAATATTGGTTAAAACGATATCTTTATTAAAGTGCGTGGAGTAAAATTCAACCTTCAAAAGTAAATTCTATTGAAATATGAACGACTTAAATGGGAAAAAGAAATATGGATTTAATTAACGTATTAATGGAAACATTTGCGAATAAATTGAAAATTGATTTTCCGTTTCAGTTGTCATGATACAAAATGGAGATAGATATTTGATGAATCACTTGGCATGAAGAATTATGAATCCTGCATAATTTAATGGTCAAAACCGCAAGTATTTCATTTTTTAGATCTTTAGATAGACATTTCGTAACGTCGAAAGAAGGCGTAACACACTTGATGCTTTAGAGAACTTAAAATCCACTGCCATATATATATATATATATATATATATATATATATATATATATATATATATATATATCTAACTTTTTTTAAACTTCAGCATATTACAGTGTCTTAACAAACTACTTTCTCGTACATAATTGATACCCTGGCTTTCAGACATGGCTGAGAAGATTATAAGTCTGTTCAAGACCTATTCGTACTTCACTAGAATATAGACTTTTAAAAACGCAACATATACGTAATACTCGATCAGATTCTCATTTCATAGGTTGGAATTTTTGACAATAAAGCATTTCCAGCTGTACGTATTGTGAGGAATTGGATAAATTAACATATTGAATGTTTCCTAACGCAAACACATCCAGAAATTAGCATTATTACTATCTCGTGACATTCGCAGAGTGCTTTATTGGATTTTGGAGTATTTAATTTTTCTCTAAAATGAAAATATTTGTTCTGTATGTATGTACATGTCTCTATCTCCTCTGTGGTGGATCTAAAGACCAAGTGCTTTATCTACGATTTATAGTGTACTAAACTCAAAATCAGATGCGCTGTGGGGGCGATTTCTATGTGCTAACTATTGTATAACTACACTGTATGTTTATTTTAATGTGAGCTTCTCATAATAAACATTTTCGTGACTCCTGTATACAGTAATTTTCTAATGAAAACACGCATATATGGAAATCTACCGTCGTTGTACATACAGACGCTATGAGCCCCGGATCCTGGGGTAAACATAGTTTCTATAGAACGTTTCGTAAATTAATTGCATGTTAAGATTGCTTAGAACAGTCACTTCGACATATT
This sequence comes from Platerodrilus igneus, assembly GCA_036346225.1. Lineage (NCBI taxonomy): Eukaryota > Metazoa > Arthropoda > Insecta > Coleoptera > Lycidae > Platerodrilus > Platerodrilus igneus. Next base: position 9,280,575 of record JARFIW010001381.1, read on the forward strand.
CATATGCAATAAGGAAGTCAGATTTTATGGGTAGACAACCATCGTATCGTTAGTTTAGTAGTTAAAATAACATTTACGGACGGTTTCTACCCAGAGAGACGTAGATAAGCCCAATAGTCACATCGGTGGAGAAAATGGACGTAAATAAGGAATAATTAAAGTTAAAACGTTGTCTCCAAGCTCACCTGTATTTATTGATGTAACACAATCTGCGGTAATTATACATGGCAAAGCAAGTTGTCTAGTCACTAAGAAAAGCAAGAACAAAAAAAATGTGTTTGAGTGAGTGTGTGTGTGTATGTGGTGTGTGTATGTGGTGTGTGTATGTGCGTGTGGGTGTGTATGTGTGTGTGTGTGTGTGTGTGTGTATGTTGAACCGCTTTAGTCGCCTCTCACAACAGGCAGGTCCTACTGTGGACCTATTCTAACCCCGGACCCACACGGGGTTAGGTGAGTTGTGTGCGGGTAGAACGACAAGAAGAGAATAAGGACCAATAAGGAAACCTATCAGAGCACGAAAATTATTTAGAACGCAGGAAAAAGTAAAGTCCAGAAATCAAATTCTAAGGAAGGGCAGAGTCAGCATAAGAATTGGGGACGAAGAGATCTAGTAATCAGGTTTTCGACGCTTGCGTCGCCAGTAGGAGAACAAAGCAAGATCAAGAACATTAAAATTACGCCAACCTACACTTTCAAGTTCTGGATCAGCATAGAATAATTTGTGCCTTTCTTGGTCAGTTTTCCGAAAACAGAAACAACAGGGGTGTAGTAGTTGTAGTACGCGGTTGAGTAGGTGATGGCGAGGGTGGAAGTAATAGTGGTTTAGGAAACTCAGTACAAGTTATGGAAGAAAGCCGTTTGTCTTTAGAATTGGTTGTAAGAAAGTCAACGGTAGAAAAAGGAAGAGCATTGGCTGTAAAATATCAACATTACAAGAACAAACGAAATCAAGTAGAACTTCATCAAAAGGAACAGAATCAAGTAAAAGTTTATCAACATTAAAGAAAGAGCAAAACTCGGTTGACGTTTGTCAACATTAGAAAAAGGAACAGAATCAGGAAGAACTTCGTCAACATCACATATAGGAACATCAGGTAGAATTTCATCAATCTTTGGTAAAGAACTAGAATCAAGTATACCTTCATCAATGTTAGATTAAGAAGCAGAAGCAAAAATACCTTCATCAACGTCCGATGAAGGAGTAGGAGGAGGCAAAACTTCAGCTAGAATAGGAACTGCTTTCTCGGCAACAGCAGATAAAGAAACAGGAACAGGTATAACTTTGACAATAACAGCAACAGGCATTAAGGATACGGGTTCGCTAATTTCAACAGGACCTTCTTTGACAGAATTAGAAGTTATCGTCACTTAAGCTACATCTGCTATTGCAGATACGACAGGAATTTCTTGAGTAGAATCATTTGAGAAAGCAGGAACAAACTATTAAGTGGATACCTGTAAGTTACTAATTTGAAGTATGGCTTCCAAAGGTGGAAGAAGCACAGTCGGAGAAGGAAGTGAACACGTAGAATCTTTTTGATCATCGTGCGAGTAGCTAAGGACGGAAGAAATTTGGTTCGTATTAGTAGGCGTTCGAAAAGTAGGGGCGTGATAGCCGTAGAAGTCAATATTATAGTTCAAAGACGCATATGTCTGAAAAGGATATGATGTGATGGTAGTACAACGAGCAGAAAAAGATGTAGAACTAGAGACGTAAGAGATTTTGGTTAAAGCCATATTTGCCGAAGAAGGGTATGTTTTGGCAGTAGTAGTAGGATGACTGGGATGAAGTACATCAGAGAACGTAGAGTTAGAAGCAGAAGAAATTTTACTCCTAGAGCTGAGAACAGAATTTGGAGTATTATTCGAAGAACTAGTAGTGGATGACAGTTCGGACAATTGCGGCGAGTAACTCCCTAATGCCCGCAACCATAGCAACGGAATACTTGAGGACGAGAACAGCGTGTCGAAACATCACCAGGCTGATCGCAATTAAAGCATATCACCTGACTACTAGAAGTAGTCATAGGAATAGGAACAGCAGAAATTACGGAAGAAGTATTTGATCTACCCGTCGGCGTAGGGAAATCTTAAAAATTCGTTCATGTAACTTAACGGACTTATAATCAGAATCCGGTTAAGCAGAAAAAGTGTGAGTAGGACTACAAGTAGCTGCCGAAGTAGTAGCGCGACTGAAATTTTCTATTTTAGTTTCATAAGAAATGCGAAGATCGCCTAAAGTATGAAGTATTTTCCAATAGGTTCGGCGTTTTGCGTCTGGGTGAAGCATATCACTATAGCGATGTTCTGTGTGGACCTACTGAGAACTAATGCGTTTGAAAGCAAGTGAAGATGTGTCACCATCGAATTTAGCAAGTATTTGTTAAAGTTCTTGAATAGAAGTTGTAACTGCAGCAATGCCAGCATCGTAATCGGAAACAATGTGGTTGGTAGGAGTGCTTCATCGCGCTCTATGCAAAAAGCACTCGTCACGGATTTGTGGAGTTCATCCCCATGGACCTTAAAATTAAAACCACGAGAAAATAATTCGTACTGGAGCTCGGTTTCGCGTAAATGTTTCACACGTATGCGTCAAGGGTTCATTTTAACGCTACAAAAGAATATCGAAGCCAACAGAAGGAAGAATTAAAATTCAAAGCAACCCAAAAAACCTGGTAGGACTTACAAACTTGAACCTAAGAATGCTAATAGAAATAGAAGCAACAAATTGAACCTAGGAATAGAAATAGGATGCCAATGTTTTCAAAAAACTCGAATTTTCAACTAAAACACAATTCTGGTAACTCGACTTAAAGAAAAATTTACAGAAAATTACCACGTAACGGACAAGGAACAGTAAAACGAACGCAACAAAGAAAAATTTTCATCAGGCCGAAACGGCATATGTACAGAAAAATTCGGAACCAAATGTTGAGTAAGAATGGATGGAGGTTTCCAAAAATCAAGGACAACTCTTAAGCAAAAAATACTGTTTAAGCAATCAAGCAAATCTTAAGAACAACAGAAAGGTTTAGAAAATCGTAGCTCACAGTAAGTAAGAAGGAATGGATTCGAAAATCGTAGCCAACAGTAAGTAAAAAGAACGGTATCGAAATTCGAAACTAACATGAAAAAAAATAAACAGTATCAAAATCGACGTCTCACGTGGGATACGCCAAATGTGTTACCTGTTACGGTATTCTGTGCGGACAATGAAGAACGCAGCACAATAAGTAGTAGAAAATTGCCTATACCGAATACCACAACAAAACACAGGGACAAAATCGAACTGCTAAAGAATAAGAGTTCGGGTTAGCTCACAAACGTAAGAGTATGGAGTGAGTGACCTATATAAAAAATAATTGGAAACCTCAGTAGCAAACAAATTTATATTACGCACATGAAGGAATATTTACAAACGTCGAAAAAACATAGTTGCTTAATCGTTCGTTACAACGTGATACACATAAAGCGTCAACTTATATATCATACAGTATAACCTAAACCTCAAAAATATCAAGCACAAAGCTTACTATCTAAATATTAACATACAATAAGGTCCAATTCTAAATATGTACAAGAAATATCAAAATAATAATAAGGTAAGTAAAAAGTAGGAAATGCATCTCGTAACATTAAAATTTTAAACTGTGTTGTGACATTCACATTAATTTATACAGTAAAAGGCAACCAGTAGAAAAGCGCTCTAAAGGCATTAAAATTTTTAAACAGTAAATTAAAAAAAATAAATACATAATGGTTCGTGTTTGTGAGTGTGCGTTAACGTCCGCAGTTTATTGTGGAATCAATCAAAATCAAGTGTCCATCTTCCGAAACAGCAGCACAAAATAAAACACACAGAAAAACGTTTTGTACCTAAAGCTATCTTCTTTCTGATAACATCTCAGGAAATTGGAACAACTTAACTATACTGTACTAGCACATACGCATTTTAAAAGCGTCACTTTATAACGTTCAAACGGCGTTGTATAACAGTAGTAGGACGAAGTGAAATATTAAAAAGCAGTCAAATGAGTAAATAGAATTCGAAATAAGTAAGAGGCCTTTTTCAAAGTTGGAGTTGTAATTATACAGCTTTGAAACATGGAAGGAAAATATAAAACCATTCCCACCGGTATTGGAGTAGAATATTCTGAGTAGGCAATTGAAAATATATACAACGGCAAAACTTTCCTAGAATTAAGAAAGCAAAATACGATAATTAATTCCATTGAATTTTGTTGCCCGAATGGGAAAGCAAACTACCTTTTAAAATATTCCTGCGAGTTAAGCAAATAACAACGTAGCTAAGCAAATCAAATTGCTTGTCTTTTTTGAACAGAATAGAGGTTTGTATGATTATCAGTCCACGTTACAAATATTCCCGGAATAACTTAATGATGAGGAACTTTACTACCCATAAAACTTGAGCAACGAACACGTGCAGATATAAGAAAATAGGATTTCACAAAACACGGACAATTAACAAACATATTTAAGCATTTAATCTTTTCAAAGAACCTATTTAGAAGTAGTTTTAACGACCAGCAAATATAACAAAGCTTTACTCTTGTGACGAATAAGTATTTGAAATAATAAACTAAGTACCACGTATTTCAAGAAAGAGGGTTTAAGAGAAGCAAATGCTTGTTTGTTTTTAACGCATTTCTAAACGGTTATAGAATCTATTCCACATACTGAGGAACATTTATACAGGACGGTTTTAATATTTGAATATTGAACTTATTATTTGAGAATAACATAAAAGATTAAGATTAACATTTTCGATTATGGTCGTTGTAATTTAATGCAGAATCGCTCTATTTCAGAAAGTTACCGTAACAACATTTAAAACAAAACACAGAAAGTGCTCGGCAGCCTTCAAGAAAAAGACCTTTTTCACACTTTCCAGACTTGGAACAAACGCAAGCTGCGTTCCATTGATTCAATAAAAGACTATTTTGAAAAAGATCAGTGGTGTAATCAACCACATATAATTTGTTAGACCTAGTCCGGTAACTTTCTAACATCAATGCCTAGATATAAAACTGCAGTAGTTATTAAAAAGGGAAAATGAGTTCTCATAAGAAATACTAGTATAAGTAAGAAATTAATTCTATTAGAATATAGATAGAGTACAATAACCATACCAGTCGCTACCAGGAGAACAAAAGACTCCTTTAACTAATATATAGACAAGACATGGCTTGACCCCTATTAGAATGTACAGAGAATATAATAAATGTGTTCTATATTATTATGTATTGAGTATAATAACGATAAAAATACAGTAGTGATCGAGAGGACACAAGATTCCATAAAAATACTGTAATAAGTTTATTTTTAACCCCCCGTTGTAGGGCTAATGTAGCGGTTTTTGTTTTTAATTCGACTCGGAATTTAAAGAGACTTGAACTTTTTATGCTTGCCGGGTGGAACTATAAAAGTTTGCTGCACCGGCGGCTAACTTGACTACTATCCCAAGGGTGATCATGAGAAGTGTAGGGCTGAAATATTCTTCGTGAAACGGAAAACTAAATAAAGTGAAGTTGGACGCCACAGCATCTAGCAAGTATTAAAAAGGTGTGATTTTAGGGTAGATACAAAACTCTATGGGAGGAGATCATTTGAAATTTACCCTTTTTAAAAATGGAACATAAAATCAGAAGGAATCTATTATATAGCAAATAACTTTTATCCAACAATAAAACATTTAATAAATTCTCATGTTTAATGATATCGAAAAAAAATTATTATTTAAACATTTCTGTCTCATATGATTTAAATGAGCATCAGATCTGATAATCACGTACAAACTTAAGCGAAACTGTAAATCAAATTATTTTACAATAGTTATTTTTGAAAATTCCAAATATACAAAATTTGGAGCAATTATTACTTTCAAATAAAGGTATACTCTAAAAAAATTAAAAAGTTACATAGTCAACATAAGATTGTTATTTGTGACAGTAGGATGCCGAGTCTTACTAACTGGAACGATTAAAATTGTTCTTGGCGTCTCAAGACATAGCCGCCGAGGAAAAATGGATTGCAAAAATAATTATCAAACCCTTTTGGCGTTCAGCAAAACTAACTCGCCTTTAACCATTAGCTGCTGGCGGCTACCTTAAGGCTGGTCAGGCACAGCTTCCAGCTTGATGACAAAAGATTTCGACCCCAGACTGGTGTGTTACGGGGTGGAAAAAATTGAGAAACGACCTAATCTTGCAAACAACTATTCTTGGCGGATTTTTACAATTTTATCGTTTTTCTTTGGCCTTTATACTTCTAATTTGTTTCAACTAACAATTTTTTCCTTTACACACAAAAAAAAATTGTTACAATATATGCTGAACACAAGAATTAAACTTGATTAGAATGCAGGCGAAACACAACAGGTTTGTTTCATATTATAATGCATAGAGTGAAATAGATATAAAAATGCAGTAGCTATTAAGAGGAGAAAAGGCTCCTATTAGAAATACATAAGAAAAGGAATAATTGATCTGCATTAGAACATATAGGGAATAAAATTAGCTTGCTGCCTACCACAATGCACTCAGACGAAACGTTTTACTTATAAAACGAGGCATTATTTAAAGATGTATTTAAAGAAAAACCAAAGCGTTGTAAAGCAAGATTGTGACAACTAGGGAGGGAATGTTCCTTATTTTTTAGCGGCAATGAAACGAGACCTCGACGGAGAGTGGCAACAAAGTCTTTTCCAATGTATGGAAGGTTTAAAATCAGAAATATCTTAAACTTTTCAGGATTTGGCGGTAGTATTTGCTTATTGGGAAGCGTCTGTCGTTCAAAACAATCGGTGATAGGAAGCGGGTGCAGCAGGTATGGTTCCCCTAAAACATACGCAAAATAGCATTAATAGCAACCGGTTGATCATCATGGGTGCGACCAATTAATAAAACTTGAGGCAACTATCCGTGCCAAGTAATAACTTAATAGATCTAGATTGATCGAACACCGGATCCTGCCAGCTAATATAAACTTGAGACCAAAATTTTCAGTAAGGATATTAGTGGTAGATAGGCTTTCGCAAACATTTGAAAGCACAGTTTCGTGAGTAACACTAAGAAAATGAGCATATACGGGTTTAAGGCAAATTAAAACAGCGCTATGAGCGCTATGAGTTGGTGAGTGGGAATCTCAAAAGCCCAAAAGTTTATTCTTTGAAAGATTTAATATACTTTCTAAAAAACAAGGCGGATATTCTCGAAAAAATTGAAGCCAACTCAGTTGCGACAAAGAAAAATTCATATTAAATCAAGATCCTTGCTGAGCGCTCAGCTAACATGTGCATTTTGTAAATCTTCTCACAATTTGTTCAGCTGTGGTGAATTTCTTAAACTCAGTGTTACCGTTCGATTCACTGAAGTTAAAAAACTAAACTTGTGCGCCAACAGTTTATGCTGTGGTCATCAGAGTCTACATTGCAAATACGGCAAATGTCAAAAATGTGTTCTTAAACACCATACGGTTTGCATTTTGAAAGGTTTTGCTATCAACCGTATCACTTACGGTTTTTGATCACTCTGGGCAACCGCGCTACAGATTGTCCAGAAGTACATAGAATACACCGATTTTAAAATTATCAAAACTAGTACAATTAATAGTTTCGTGTGTTTCATACTCATCAAATTGTCTTTCCTTTTTTTGAATTCTTCTCTCATCTTTTTCATATTCGCAATCAATTTTTTGTTTGGTTTTTTCCAAACGTATAAAACTTTGTTTTGTTTTAGTGGCTTTTACAGGTAGTTATATAAGTTGACAGCTATGCTTAGATCCACTTCTACAGCCTATAACCTCTTACTGGTTTCATTTAACCTTTCCAAGAGAAAATCCCTGTTAGCGATCATTAACGCTATCTCGGGTCTCTATCATTTTCCTCAATTTTTTTGCATCCAGCTTAGTATTAAGAATCTCAGTCTGGGGGTTTCCTATAAATGTACAGGCTTTTGCAATACTAGCCCATCTTAAAAAAATTGTATAGTTCCTGCAATAAGTTGAAAAATGTAGTCGTTCCTAGGCAAACTTTTGCAAAATTTTCAGCTATACTGTTCAATGATTGAGCAGCACAGGGCATGAAACGCGCTTCAGGAATTGAATAGACTTTCAAACCCAACGTATTTCTCCGGCATATTCGACGCATCATCGTAACTTTGTCATCTGCAGTTTCTGATATGGATATCCAAGAGAGCAAGAAAAACGGGAACTGCGTCTTCAAGTATATTGTTGTGATATGGAAGCAATAACCCGGTTCGTCCTTTTTGTGAATTAAAAAGGTTAATATTTTTATTCTGTCAACTTTTGATTTTTAATATTTAATTTTAATTAGCTCGATATATAATTTTAATTACCTCGGCTAGCCCAGTTTCTAATTACGCACGGAACTGCGACAGTACGACAAACAAAGCCGTTAAATTTACTTTCTACCTCTACTTCCTGTTTCTTTAAACCAAAACACCATTAAGCACAATTATTATAATATTCTCAAAAATATTTAAAATGTATGATAAGTTTAAGAATTCTCAAAATAGAACTTTCTTTTAATAATTAAAAAAACATTCTTTTAATACTTATTATTCCCAAAGGTAATCAAAAATTCAGCAAAAATCACCCTTATTATTATTATTATCTGAAGCCCCACTTTTTCAAAAATTTACGTAATTTATAACGTGTATTAAAAAAACGATCTTTGTTGATTCCCACATCAAATTTTTATGAAAGCAATTTTTAAATTATTTCAGTTAGAAATATACAACGAAATATTAATTTTTAAATTATTCAGATTAGAAGTATACTACGAAATATTTACAAATAAAGACAATAAAATTTTCAGATTGGTTAAGTTGTTGTTTCCAGCTCGAATCAGTCCTTGTACCAACTGCTCCCGTATTCAGCTTAGTGATTTAATACTCCCAACGTTTAATCCAGATCTGCTTTAGATATGGTCTGCATTTTCTTAGCATAGCTTTAAATTATTTTAGCGTCCTTTGTTAAACTTCCTGGTAATTAATAACTGAATTAAATGCTTGTTGAATTTCCTCATTAAATCCAGTAATTATTCAGAGTTCTTTTTATTAATGTTAATATTAGAATTTAAATTAAAGAACTTTTAGTTACTTACGTTTTAAAGGGTTAAAACGACAATCCACTTTTAATTTTTACAATTACCATTGTATCATTTATTACTTCACAATAAATCACTTTACATAAATATTTTCTTTTAAGTGATGTGGTCTAAGCCTTAATGCATGTTGAACTTATCTGTTTACAAATCCGGTTGCATTTCAAAGAATTGCCTATCTATTGACAAGCACAGAGTTCGCTATTATACCTGATTCTTACATACCAGGCTTTGGGTATTTCTATCATATTTTATTGTATATTAAAGTTGACGCGTTAATTTTGGCACGTAGCATTTCGAGATAATTGCATTCATTCTCTTGGATTTTTATATTTCTAGGTCACGTAGACCATTGATTGTACAAATAAGTTTAGTGAACTTTGATTTTATCACCATGCCGTGTTTGTTTCCAATATATCAGGTGCTGATTTTTGCTTTCTAGTTACGTAGACTTAATATAATTTAGGTATTAAGTTATATGGGTTTGCTATCTTACGCATTTTTAAACCTGTTTGTTTTAATTGGGATTCTTGACATAATAATGATGCGTTATTCATGCGTGTCGCGATTCAGCTTCTGTTCATGTTGTTTTACGACTTGCAAATTTGTTTATTCAAATTAATTTTCTAAAATATTTTTTCTTAACTAAATTAATTATGATTATGGTTTATACACAGGGCGTTGTCATTTACTTTCCAGCCTAATCATCCTCTTTCTTGTTTTCTTCAGACAACTGTCTCGTTTTCTGAGCCCTCATGTAATTTATATGAAGTGCGGTATACTATTGGTCTTAACTACCCTTAAATAACTTTATTAACACAGCTATATGTATGTGTAGGCATGGGTGTTAAAAAAAATTTATAGGATTGAGTTTCGTTCGGAACAATTGTGTTTTTATATGCAAATGAAAATCATTTGTTTATAATCGACGTTTTGGAATGTATTTAGACCATAATCATGGTTCTGTAAAATTACATTACAATTAACAGTTATGCACATAGCAAGATACTTACAGATATATATATATATATATATATATATATATATATATTGCTGTGATCCTCGTCACTCCGGTACAATCTCCTCTGATAATCGATTTCTTACCTGAATATCGCCTCTTGACTCCTTCCTCCTCGGCTGCTCACCTATATAAAACTGTCATCCTCCTTCATAAAAAAAAACACATTCCTACCACAAACATCAACGTTAACTCTATTTACACCAATATTCACAATACATTAAAATTTCAAAATTAAATTTCATCATAAATTTCAGCATCTTAAAATTTCAAGTTCAAATTTGTCATCATTTTAATTTGCACCCGGAATTAGAGTCCTTGTAGGATGCATACTAATTAAGTTAACAATATTTGCTGACCTGAGTCTGAATAAAAGGGAGCATCTCCCACCTCTTAACGTTAATTTAACAGGTTAGTCTAATTGAGCTCAAAGACAGACCCAAATTTTCATCATAATCAAAAACATAAACCTGATGAATACTCCTTTCTACTTATACAAGAAAATTTTACCTTAAAATTCAAAATTTGTTGTTTATACAAATTTACTACTGTCCATCTTTATCAAACAAATTATAAAGATATTCACCACACACCAAAACATCTAAGATCGAACAACAATGCATAAGTTACCTGAAGGTTAATGCGCTCGTGGCTCCAATGTACATCGTCCATGCCAATCCCACCATTCCAGCTGGTTTATGTTTACGTCTTCGGATTTCTGGCCGCCTTTAAAAATTTTCTACACCACCATTTGTCTAAAAGGTTTCAGGGCTTCTCAGGAACTCATCTATGTATATCGAAATCTTGTTTTGTGGATCCAATCACATTTACGAATAACATTTGATTACTAACACTCCCGAAAAATAGCAATGAAATTCATAATACTTTCAAGCTATACCAAAACTGCATACTTCTATTTATTTATTTATCGTTACTAATTTGGATAATTGGAACAGTAATACCCGCAAATATAACTAGACTTTGTTACCTTATCTATCTTCTCTAAGTGCACTAATGCATAATAACTTTTATCGTAGCACGTAATCACCATGTAGTCTACTTGACGTATCGAATAAAATCAAAAAATAAAGAGCAAAACTGTTTGAAGTATCGAATCAAATCAAAAATAAAAAAGAGAGCTAAACTCCTATCAGCACGGGTTTATATAATGGCTCGCTTGCAAGTCGAATTTGTCCCGCGACGGACGATTTTCAGAAATTCGCATTCTATTTTCCCTTCCGATGGCTCGACACAACTATTCTACTGAAATTTGCACTTGTCCGAGTTGAAATCTAAGAAATTTCCGCACGCCTCGCAACACGTCCGAGAACAACTAATTAATTTTACATAGAAGTTGTTATGCTTCCACCTCTCATGTTTGCATCTTATTTCAACCTTAATCGCCAATCTAGTCTGTTCATTCTATCTACAACCTGTGCTCTTGTTTTACATATTTCCCCTCATTTAACTACCAATGCATTCCATCTCGCTTGTCTCTATACCACAAACTTGCTTTCTTACTTGCACTCATATAGCTTGAAGCTTATTGACTATCATATACATCGTTATCTTTGCAGGTGTTCTTCGTTCTAATACGCTGAAGGCTTTTACGTGACTTCCCCACGTCTTTTATAATTTCTCGATAGTTTTAGTACTTGGAAAGATTAAATTAAATACAAGTTGAACATTTTAACTCGGCTTTTTTTTATAGAAAGCGTTCAGTGAATAATTTAAACCCCTTATTTTTAACGAAACGAATAAATTTTTATGCTCCACAGTTTTAATAATGCGTATTATCTAATGAAATTCTACCTTACTTCCTTCTACACGTTGATTATGATTATATACAAACCCTACATTCTAATTGAATGATTTAAATCTACACAGTAGGCCCTTAATTAAGCGTACTATTTTCCACTGCTCTGATATACACGGTGTTTAACATTATCTAAACAATATAAATCCTATGTTTAGAAGTAAATGACGAATTTATCCAATATGCCTTTAAATGAAGCGTATTAGTACCTAAAGCTTCCTTATACACGGTGATTAAAATTATTTGCTGTCGTTAATTAATTTTCTACCCTGGTCTAAATTTGAGTATTTTCCCCCTATTTGAATACAAATAATCCCACTTATTTGAATTCAAATATGAAAAATCTAGACTGCAAAAAAAATTACAAAAAAAATTGTCTATCTCACTATACACTTATCTTTCTAACTTACCTACCTTATATCCAATCCTAAAAATATTTACACCTATCCTATATCCCTATCCTATTCCTAACTCTCACCTAATTTTATAAACTGAAATTATCCCTAACTTCATCCTACTTATAAATCTAATCCTATATACATCCTATATACCTATCTTATTTCTAACTTTTAACCAATCTTCACTATATTCCCTTACACCTACCTATTCCTATATACCTATCCCATTCTTATTCTATTTCTAACTCTACCTACCTAATTCTATACCTATATTTTGTTCATTTAATCTTCATTTCTAATTTAAATCTGACTCTTTTCTTGATCCTCCAAGTCTTTCTTCTCACCATCCTAATACTCTTCATCCTTATTTCTCTCCCTTCTATATCTATACTTATCATCCCTGTTATCTCACATAAAATAAACTCATCCCTATTATTCTGACTTTTAAATATTGCTTCTTCTTCAGTCCCTACACTTGTCTGTTTCTCATTTATTATTATTTCCTTTTATGCGGACAAACCAAACGATACTACCTTAAAATTATAGATTTTTCCCTCTACGGAAAATCCTGTGTATCTTCTAGAATCCTTGTGTAGTGGAATCAGCCAGAATGAATTCCTTAAATCTAATTTACTAAAAACAAACTTGCCACTTAACCTCGTCAAAAGTGTGTCCATGGATGGTGGACAATGGAATTGCGGTTTGGTCCGTTGGTTAATTTTTTGTGCATCTAAACATAAACGAATACTATCATCCTTTTTCTTAACCACCACCAACGGATTTATGAAATGAGTGTTTGAGACCTCTATCATGCCATCTTCCAACATTTTATTTAATTCTGCCTTCACGTGCTCCCGATATGCGGCTGGAATAGGATAAACCTTGGCGTTGAACGGTTCTGAATTATCCACTTCCAACACGTGCTCATAGCCTAACGCTGTGCTTGCTTCTACCCCCACTAATTCTGCATGTTTTTGTAATAAAGCTTGAACCTCTACTATCCTATCCTCTGGACATCTTATTGTGTTGATCTGTTTAACTCCATCAACCTCTATCTCTACTACATTAATACTCAACCCCGTGTTATCCTCTGTGACTTCATAACTGCCCTTCCATGGCACTACCCTATCCTTAATCCTTACTACCTTCCTTTCTATATCCATCAAAACCCCTAACTGCATCATACAGTCAACACCTAAAATGCTTTGAAACTTCAGTCCAGGTACAATTACAAACTCCTGTTCACAGCTTAAACCTCCTATATTTATCCTAAGCACCACAACACTATTTACTACAGCAAACTTCTTTTTATTTGGAGCTACTAAATGGCCACGCTTTATAGGCATAATTCTATCACAAACCTTATCCCTAATTTTGCTGACGAATTCCTCCGATATTAAACTCGCCTCTGCCCTTGTATCAAGTAATACTTCTACATTATTCTCAAAAATTCCTATATTAATAATTAGCAAACATAATTTTTTTTCAGTTTCTGGCTCTATTTCCTCCTCAATTTTGAAAAATTCACGTGGATGTTCATACACATTTACACAGAAATCTAGTGGTCTGTCGCATTCTAAAAATCCTGTCTCGTCCTGTTTTCCGTGCTTGGTCCTGGTTGTCCTTCTACAACCTGTGCGTACGTCCTCCTCGTATTAATATCCGTGTCCCTGTCTCTATTCGGCGTGCTCGTCACAGTCCTGTTTACTTCCGGTAAACTGTTCTGTCTCGTGAAGCTAGGTCTTGGCGTCGGTCCCCTAGTCGCACTATTGCTTCTGTATTCCTGTCCTCGTCGTTCCCAATTCGGTCGAAAATTTCTATTGTAGTCAGGCCGTCTCGGAAAATTCTGTGTCCTTTTGGCAAACCTAACCGTGTTAATGTTTCGTTCACGTACCTCTCTTGTCCGTCCTACACATACATCGTCATATCTCTGTAGATATTCCAAAAATGTCTCACGTTCTGTAATGTTTTGTAAGGTCACGTGTTGCCTGATTTCGAGTTCAAAATGTCGTGATAAGTATTTGACTATTTGTCTGTCCGTCAATGGTGGATTAAGTTGTTTGGCCACACTGTATTTGCGAATGGCATATTGTTCCCTAGAACCTGCAAACTCTCCCTTAAATTTTCCTGTAATCAAGTCGTCCCTAATCTGATCCTGTTTGTGATCACTCCAGTAATGTTGTAACAATTTGTTTTCAAAGTCCTGATATGTGTCTATGTCCTGTCCTACTAAATTATACCATGCTTCCGCATTGTCCTTCAATAAAGCCTTTATCGTATTTAGTTTAGTCTGTTCGTCGAATAAATTTCCCACTAGATTTCTTACGCTATTAATAAAAATTTGTGGATTTACCCTGTTATCGCCATAAAATTTCATATGTTGGTCCAATGATACGCCACCTGTATAAAATCTGGGACCATCCCCCGTTAAACTTGACATGTTGTATTTAATACTACCAACTTCGCGTTCTACCCTGCCTAACTGATCCCTACATAAGTCCTTTACTTTAGTCATTTTTATATTTATCTCTTCTTCACAAAAAATGCGTACTTCGGAACTTAAATGTCCCATTTGCTGTCGAAGACCTGTAATGTTTTTCTCATTTCTATCAACCCTGCTTTCTACTTCCCCCATTTTCACGGTAAGACTATTTTTAAACTCTGTAAATTCTTTAGTAGATTGCTCAATTTTCCCGCTTATCTGCTCTAATTTTCGGTTGGACTCCTCCCCTCGCTCTCTTCGATTCTTCCCTAGCTCTATTCGATTCTTCCCTAGCTCTAGTAGATTCATCGCTTAGCTGTTCTAATTTTCGGTTGGACTCCCCCCTCGCTCTATTCGATTCTTCCCTAGCTCTATTCGATTCTTCCCTAGCTAATCGCATTTCCTCTAACATTCTAATCATTAACTCATTTCCTGTTTCTCCTGACTCCGTCTTAGACTGATCCCTACTACCTCCTGCTTCTTCCTCCATTTCTGCTTCTGTCGTTTTAAATAAAGCACTATCACTGCTTCCTATTTCCAACCCTTGACTTCGAAGCCACTCTTTTCTCTGCATCCGTCACACTTTTCACCCCCACACACGCCTATACACTTCTTTCACACACCTACAAAAATATTCACACTCAGTTCCTAATTTCAGGGTCGTCAGTTTCCTGAAACAGTTACACACTATCTGAAATTCGAGCCCTCACGTTCGAGTCGCCCTTTTGGCGTTCAGCAAAACTAACTCGCCTTTAACCATTAGCTGCTGGCGGCTACCTTAAGGCTGGTCAGGCACAGCTTCCAGCTTGATGACAAAAGATTTCGACCCCAGACTGGTGTGTTACGGGGTGGAAAAAATTGAGAAACGACCTAATCTTGCAAACAACTATTCTTGGCGGATTTTTACAATTTTATCGTTTTTCTTTGGCCTTTATACTTCTAATTTGTTTCAACTAACAATTTTTTCCTTTACACACAAAAAAAAATTGTTACAATATATGCTGAACACAAGAATTAAACTTGATTAGAATGCAGGCGAAACACAACAGGTTTGTTTCATATTATAATGCATAGAGTGAAATAGATATAAAAATGCAGTAGCTATTAATAGGAGAAAAGGCTCTATTAGAAATACATAAGAAAAGGAATAATTGATCTGCATTAGAACATATAGGAATAAAATTAGCTTGCTGCCTACCACAATGCACTCAGACGAAACGTTTTACTTATAAAACGAGGCATTATTTAAAGATGTATTTAAAGAAAAACCAAAGCGTTGTAAAGCAAGATTGTGACAACTAGGGAGGGAATGTTCCTTATTTTTTAGCGGCAATGAAACGAGACCTCGACGGAGAGTGGCAACAAAGTCTTTTCCAATGTATGGAAGGTTTAAAATCAGAAATATCTTAAACTTTTCAGGATTTGGCGGTAGTATTTGCTTATTGGGAAGCGTCTGTCGTTCAAAACAATCGGTGATAGGAAGCGGGTGCAGCAGGTATGGTTCCCCTAAAACATACGCAAAATAGCATTAATAGCAACCGGTTGATCATCATGGGTGCGACCAATTAATAAAACTTGAGGCAACTATCCGTGCCAAGTAATAACTTAATAGATCTAGATTGATCGAACACCGGATCCTGCCAGCTAATATAAACTTGAGACCAAAATTTTCAGTAAGGATATTAGTGGTAGATAGGCTTTCGCAAACATTTGAAAGCACAGTTTCGTGAGTAACACTAAGAAAATGAGCATATACGGGTTTAAGGCAAATTAAAACAGCGCTATGAGCGCTATGAGTTCGTGAGTGGGAATCTCAAAAGCCCAAAAGTTTATTCTTTGAAAGATTTAATATACTTTCTAAAAAACAAGGCGGATATTCTCGAAAAAATTGAAGCCAACTCAGTTGCGACAAAGAAAAATTCATATTAAATCAAGATCCTTGCTGAGCGCTCAGCTAACATGTGCATTTTGTAAATCTTCTCACAATTTGTTCAGCTGTGGTGAATTTCTTAAACTCAGTGTTACCGTTCGATTCACTGAAGTTAAAAAACTAAACTTGTGCGCCAACAGTTTATGCTGTGGTTATCAGAGTCTACATTGCAAATACGGCAAATGTCAAAAATGTGTTTTTAAACACCATACGGTTTGCATTTTGAAAGGTTTTGCTATCAACCGTATCACTTACGGTTTTTGATCACTCTGGGCAACCGCGCTACAGATTGTCCAGAAGTACATAGAATACACCGATTTTAAAATTATCAAAACTAGTACAATTAATAGTTTCGTGTGTTTCATACTCATCAAATTGTCTTTCCTTTTTTTGAATTCTTCTCTCATCTTTTTCATATTCGCAATCAATTTTTTGTTTGGTTTTTTCCAAACGTATAAAACTTTGTTTTGTTTTAGTGGCTTTTACAGGTAGTTATATAAGTTGACAGCTATGCTTAGATCCACTTCTACAGCCTATAACCTCTTACTGGTTTCATTTAACCTTTCCAAGAGAAAATCCCTGTTAGCGATCATTAACGCTATCTCGGGTCTCTATCATTTTCCTCAATTTTTTTGCATCCAGCTTAGTATTAAGAATCTCAGTCTGGGGGTTTCCTATAAATGTACAGGCTTTTGCAATACTAGCCCATCTTAAAAAAATTGTATAGTTCCTGCAATAAGTTGAAAAATGTAGTCGTTCCTAGGCAAACTTTTGCAAAATTTTCAGCTATACTGTTCAATGATTGAGCAGCACAGGGCATGAAACGCGCTTCAGGAATTGAATAGACTTTCAAACCCAACGTATTTCTCCGGCATATTCGATGCATCATCGTAACTTGTCATCTGCAGTTTCTGATATGGATATCCAAGAGAGCAAGAAAAACGGGAACTGCGTCTTCAAGTATATTGTTGTGATATGGAAGCAATAACCCGGTTCGTCCTTTTTGTGAATTAAAAAGGTTAATATTTTTATTCTGTCAACTTTTGATTTTTAATATTTAATTTTAATTAGCTCGATATATAATTTTAATTACCTCGGCTAGCCCAGTTTCTAATTACGCACGGAACTGCGACAGTACGACAAACAAAGCCGTTAAATTTACTTTCTACCTCTACTTCCTGTTTCTTTAAACCAAAACACCATTAAGCACAATTATTATAATATTCTCAAAAATATTTAAAATGTATGATAAGTTTAAGAATTCTCAAAATAGAACTTTCTTTTAATAATTAAAAAAACATTCTTTTAATACTTATTATTCCCAAAGGTAATCAAAAATTCAGCAAAAATCACCCTTATTATTATTATTATCTGAAGCCCCACTTTTTCAAAAATTTACGTAATTTATAACGTGTATTAAAAAAACGATCTTTGTTGATTCCCACATCAAATTTTTATGAAAGCAATTTTTAAATTATTTCAGTTAGAAATATACAACGAAATATTAATTTTTAAATTATTCAGATTAGAAGTATACTACGAAATATTTACAAATAAAGACAATAAAATTTTCAGATTGGTTAAGTTGTTGTTTCCAGCTCGAATCAGTCCTTGTACCAACTGCTCCCGTATTCAGCTTAGTGATTTAATACTCCCAACGTTTAATCCAGATCTGCTTTAGATATGGTCTGCATTTTTCTTAGCATAGCTTTAAATTATTTTAGCGTCCTTTGTTAAACTTCCTGGTAATTAATAACTGAATTAAATGCTTGTTGAATTTCCTCATTAAATCCAGTAATTATTCAGAGTTCTTTTTATTAATGTTAATATTAGAATTTAAATTAAAGAACTTTTAGTTACTTACGTTTTTAAAGGGTTAAAACGACAATCCACTTTTAATTTTTTACAATTACCATTGTATCATTTATTACTTCACAATAAATCACTTTACATAAATATTTTCTTTTAAGTGATGTGGTCTAAGCCTTAATGCATGTTGAACTTATCTGTTTACAAATCCGGTTGCATTTCAAAGAATTGCCTATCTATTGACAAGCACAGAGTTCGCTATTATACCTGATTCTTACATACCAGGCTTTGGGTATTTCTATCATATTTTATTGTATATTAAAGTTGACACGTTAATTTTGGCACGTAGCATTTCGAGATAATTGCATTCATTCTCTTGGATTTTTATATTTCTAGGTCACGTAGACCATTGATTGTACAAATAAGTTTAGTGAACTTTGATTTTATCACCATGCCGTGTTTGTTTCCAATATATCAGGTGCTGATTTTTGCTTTCTAGTTACGTAGACTTAATATAATTTAGGTATTAAGTTATATGGGTTTGCTATCTTACGCATTTTTAAACCTGTTTGTTTTAATTGGGATTCTTGACATAATAATGATGCGTTATTCATGCGTGTCGCGATTCAGCTTCTGTTCATGTTGTTTTACGACTTGCAAATTTGTTTATTCAAATTAATTTTCTAAAATATTTTTTTCTTAACTAAATTAATTATGATTATGGTTTATACACAGGGCGTTGTCATTTACTTTCCAGCCTAATCATCCTCTTTCTTGTTTTCTTCAGACAACTGTCTCGTTTTCTGAGCCCTCATGTAATTTATATGAAGTGCGGTATACTATTGGTCTTAACTACCCTTAAATAACTTTATTAACACAGCTATATGTATGTGTAGGCATGGGTGTTAAAAAAAATTTATAGGATTGAGTTTCGTTCGGAACAATTGTGTTTTTATATGCAAATGAAAATCATTTGTTTATAATCGACGTTTTGGAATGTATTTAGACCATAATCATGGTTCTGTAAAATTACATTACAATTAACAGTTATGCACATAGCAAGATACTTACAGATATATATATATATATATATATATATATATATATATAGCTGTGATACTCGACACCCGGTACAATCTCCTCTGATAATCGATTTCTTACCTGAATATCGCCTCTTGACTCCTTCCTCCTCGGCTGCTCACCTATATAAAACTGTCATCCTCCTTCATAAAAAAAACACATTCCTACCACAAACATCAACGTTAACTCTATTTACACCAATATTCACAATACATTAAAATTTCAAAATTAAATTTCATCATAAATTTCAGCATCTTAAAATTTCAAGTTCAAATTTGTCATCATTTTAATTTGCACCCGGAATTAGAGTCCTTGTAGGATGCATACTAATTAAGTTAACAATATTTGCTGACCTGAGTCTGAATAAAAGGGAGCATCTCCCACCTCTTTACGTTAATTTAACAGGTTAGTCTAATTGAGCTCAAAGACAGACCCAAATTTTCATCATAATCAAAAACATAAACCTGATAAATACTCCTTTCTACTTATACAAGAAAATTTTACCTTAAAATTCAAAATTTGTTGTTTATACAAATTTACTACTGTCCATCTTTATCAAACAAATTATAAAGATATTCACCACACACCAAAACATCTAAGATCGAACAACAATGCATAAGTTACCTGAAGGTTAATGCACTCGTGGCTCCAATGTATATCGTCTTTGCTAATCCCACCATTCCAGCTGGTTTATGTTTACGTCTTCGGATTTCTGGCCGCCTTTAAAATTTTTCTACACCACCATTTGTCTAAAAGGTTTCAGGGCTTCTCAGGAACTCATCTATGTATATCGAAATCTTGTTTTGTGGATCCAATCACGTTTACGAATAACATTTGATTACTAACACTCCCGAAAAATAGCAATGAAATTCATAATTCTTTCACGCTATACCAAAACTGCATACTTCTATTTATTTATTTATCGTTACTAATTTGGATAATTGGTACAGTAATACCCGCAAATATAACTAGACTTTATTACCTTATCTATCTTCTCTAAGTGCACTAATGCATAATAACTTTTATCGTAGCACGTAATCACCATGTAGTCTACTTGACGTATCGAATAAAATCAAAAAATAAAGAGCAAAACTGTTTGAAGTATCGAATCAAATCAAAATAAAAAGAGAGCTAAACTCCTATCAGCACGGGTTTATATAATGGCTCGCTTGCAAGTCGAATTTGTCCCGCGACGGACGATTTTCAGAAATTCGCATTCTTTTTCCTTCCGATGGCTCGGCACAACTATTCTACTGAAATTTGCACTCGTCCGAGTTGAAATCTATGGAATTTCCGCACGCCTCGCAACACGTCCGAGAACAACTAATTAATTTTACATAGAAATTGTTATGCTTCCACCTCTCATGTTTGCATCTTATTTCAACCTTAATCGCCAATCTAGTCTGTTCATTCTATCTACAACCTGTGCTCTTGTTTTACATATTTCCCCTCATTTAACTACTAATGCATTCCATCTCGCTTGTCTCTATACCACAAACTCGCTTTCTTACTTGCACTCATATAGCTTAAAACTTATCAACTATCATATACATCGTTATCTTTGCAGGTGTTCTTCGTTCTAATACGCTGAAGGCTTTTACGTGACTTCCCCACGTCTTTTATAATTTCTCGATAGTTTTAGTACTTGGAAAGATTAAATTAAATACAAGTTGAACATTTTAACTCGGCTTTTTTTTATAGAAAGCGTTCAGTGAATAATTTAAACCCCTTATTTTTAACGAAACGAATAAATTTTTATGCTCCACAGTTTTAATAATGCGTATTATCTAATGAAATTCTACCTTACTTCCTTCTACACGTTGATTATGATTATATACAAACCCTACATTCTAATTGAATGATTTAAATCTACACAGTAGGCCCTTAACTAAGCGTACTATTTTCCACTGCTCTGATATACACGGTGTTTAACATTATCTAAACAATATAAATCCTATGTTTAGAAGTAAATGACGAATTTATCCAATATGCCTTTAAATGAAGCGTATTAGTACCTAAAGCTTCCTTATACACGGTGATTAAAATTATTTGCTGTCGTTAATTAATTTTCTACCCTGGTCTAAATTTGAGTATTTTCCCCCTATTTGAATACAAATAATCCCACTTATTTGAATTCAAATATGAAAAATCTAGACTGCAAAAAAAATTACAAAAAAAATTGTCTATCTCACTATACACTTATCTTTCTAACTTACCTACCTTATATCCAATCCTAAAAATATTTACACCTATCCTATATCCCTATCCTATTCCTAACTCTCACCTAATTTTATAAACTGAAATTATCCCTAACTTCATCCTACTTATAAATCTAATCCTATATACATCCTATATACCTATCTTATTTCTAACTTTTAACCAATCTTCACTATATTCCCTTACACCTACCTATTCCTATATACCTATCCCATTCTTATTCTATTTCTAACTCTACCTACCTAATTCTATACCTATATTTTGTTCATTTAATCTTCATTTCTAATTTAAATCTGACTCTTTTCTTGATCCTCCAAGTCTTTCTTCTCACCATCCTAATACTCTTCATCCTTATTTCTCCCCCTTCTATATCTATACTTATCATCCCTGTTATCTCACATAAAATAAACTCATCCCTATTATTCTGACTTTTAAATATTGCTTCTTCTTCAGTCCCTACACTTGTCTGTTTCTCATTTATTATTATTTCCTTTTATGCGGACAAACCAAACGATACTACCTTAAAATTATAGATTTTTCCCTCTACGGAAAATCCTGTGTATCTTCTAGAATCCTTGTGTAGTGGAATCAGCCAGAATGAATTCCTTAAATCTAATTTACTAAAAACAAACTTGCCACTTAACCTCGTCAAAAGTGTGTCCATGGATGGTGGACAATGGAATTGCGGTTTGGTCCGTTGGTTAATTTTTTGTGCATCTAAACATAAACGAATACTATCATCCTTTTTCTTAACCACCACCAACGGATTTATGAAATGAGTGTTTGAGACCTCTATCATGCCATCTTCCAACATTTTATTTAATTCTGCCTTCACGTGCTCCCGATATGTGGCTGGAATAGGATAAACCTTGGCGTTGAACGGTTCTGAATTATCCACTTCCAACACGTGCTCATAGCCTAACGCTGTGCTTGCTTCTACCCCCACTAATTCTGCATGTTTTTGTAATAAAGCTTGAACCTCTACTATCCTATCCTCTGGACATCTTATTGTGTTGATCTGTTTAACTCCATCATCCTCTATCTCTACTACATTAATACTCAACCCCGTGTTATCCTCTGTGACTTCATAACTGCCCTTCCATGGCACTACCCTATCCTTAATCCTTACTACCTTCCTTTCTATATCCATCAAAACCCCTAACTGCATCATACAGTCAACACCTAAAATGCTTTGAAACTTCAGTCCAGGTACAATTACAAACTCCTGTTCACAGCTTAAACCTCCTATATTTATCCTAAGCACCACAACACTATTTACTACAGCAAACTTCTTTTATTTGGAGCTACTAAATGGCCACGCTTTATAGGCATAATTCTATCACAAACCTTATCCCTAATTTTGCTGACGAATTCCTCCGATATTAAACTCGCCTCTGCCCTTGTATCAAGTAATACTTCTACATTATTCTCAAAAATTCCTATATTAATAATTAGCAAACATAATTTTTTCAGTTTCTGGCTCTATTTCCTCCTCAATTTTGAAAAATTCACGTGGATGTTCATACACATTTACACAGAAATCTAGTGGTCTGTCGCATTCTAAAATCCTGTCTCGTCCTGTTTTCCGTGCTTGGTCCTGGTTGTCCTTCTACAACCTGTGCGTACGTCCTCCTCGTATTAATATCCGTGTCCCTGTCTCTATTCGGCGTGCTCGTCACAGTCCTGTTTACTTCCGGTAAACTGTTCTGTCTCGTGAAGCTAGGTCTTGGCGTCGGTCCCCTAGTCGCACTATTGCTTCTGTATTCCTGTCCTCGTCGTTCCCAATTCGGTCGAAAATTTCTATTGTAGTCAGGCCGTCTCGGAAAATTCTGTGTCCTTTTGGCAAACCTAACCGTGTTAATGTTTCGTTCACGTACCTCTCTTGTCCGTCCTACACATACATCGTCATATCTCTGTAGATATTCCAAAAATGTCTCACGTTCTGTAATGTTTTGTAAGGTCACGTGTTGCCTGATTTCGAGTTCAAAATGTCGTGATAAGTATTTGACTATTTGTCTGTCCGTCAATGGTGGATTAAGTTGTTTGGCCACACTGTATTTGCGAATGGCATATTGTTCCTAGAACCTGCAAACTCTCCCTTAAATTTTCCTGTAATCAAGTCGTCCCTAATCTGATCCTGTTTGTGATCACTCCAGTAATGTTGTAACAATTTGTTTTCAAAGTCCTGATATGTGTCTATGTCCTGTCCTACTAAATTATACCATGCTTCCGCATTGTCCTTCAATAAAGCCTTTATCGTATTTAGTTTAGTCTGTTCGTTGAATAAATTTCCCACTAGATTTCTTACGCTATTAATAAAAATTTGTGGATTTACCCTGTTATCGCCATAAAATTTCATATGTTGGTCCAATGATACGCCACCTGTATAAAATCTGGGACCATCCCCCGTTAAACTTGACATGTTGTATTTAATACTACCAACTTCGCGTTCTACCCTGCCTAACTGATCCCTACATGAGTCCTTTACTTTAGTCATTTTTATATTTATCTCTTCTTCACAAAAAATGCGTACTTCGGAACTTAAATGTCCCATTTGCTGTCGAAGACCTGTAATGTTTTTCTCATTTCTATCAACCCTGCTTTCTACTTCCCCCATTTTCACGGTAAGACTATTTTTAAACTCTGTAAATTCTTTAGTAGATTGCTCAATTTTCCCGCTTATCTGCTCTAATTTTCGGTTGGACTCCTCCCTCGCTCTCTTCGATTCTTCCCTAGCTCTATTCGATTCTTCCCTAGCTCTATTAGATTCATCGCTTAGCTGTTCTAATTTTCGGTTGGACTCCCCCCTCGCTCTATTCGATTCTTCCCTAGCTCTATTCGATTCTTCCCTAGCTAATCGCATTTCCTCTAACATTCTAATCATTAACTCATTTCCTGTTTCTCCTGACTCCGTCTTAGACTGATCCCTACTACCTCCTGCTTCTTCCTCCATTTCTGCTTCTGTCGTTTTAAATAAAGCACTATCACTGCTTCCTATTTCCAACCCTTGACTTCGAAGCCACTCTTTTCTCTGCATCCGTCACACTTTTCACCCCCACACACGCCTATACACTTCTTTCACACACCTACAAAAATATTCACACTCAGTTCCTAATTTCAGGGTCGTCAGTTTCCTGAAACAGTTACACACTATCTGAAATTCGAGCCCTCACGTTCGAGTCGCCAAGAATTGCTGTGATCCTCGTCACTCCGGTACAATCTCCTCTGATAATCGATTTCTTACCTGAATATCGCCTCTTGACTCCCTCCTCGGCTGCTCACCTAGATAAAACTTTCATCCTCCTTCAAAAAAAAACACATTCCTACCACAAACATCAACGTTAACTCTATTTACACCAATATTTAAATTACATTAAAATTTCAAAATTAAATTTCATCATAAATTTCAGCATCTTAAAATTTCAAATTCAAATTTGTCATCATTTTAATTTGCATCCGGAATTAGAGTCCTTGTAGGATGCATACTAATTAAGTTAACAATATTTGCTGACCTGAGTCTGAATAAAAGGGGGCATCTCCCACTCCTTTACGTTAATTTAACAGGTTAGTCTAATTGAGCTCAAAGACAGACCCAAATTTTCATCATAATCAAAAACATAAACCTGATAAATACTCCTCTCTACTTATACAAGAAAATTTTACCTTAAAATTCAAAATTTGTTGTTTATACAAATTTACTACTGTCCATCTTTATCAAACAAATTATAAAGATATTCACCACACACCAAAACATCTAAGATCGAACAACAATGCATAAGTTACCTGAAGGTTAATGCACTCGTGGCTCCAATGTATATCGTCCTTGCTAATCCCACCATTCCAGCTGGTTTATGTTTACGTCTTCGGATTTCTGGCCGCCTTTAAAAATTTTCTACACCACCATTTGTCTAAAAGGTTTCAGGGCTTCTCAGGAACTCATCTATGTATATCGAAATCTTGTTTTGTGGATCCAATCACGTTTACGAATAACATTTGATTACTAACACTCCCGAAAAATAGCAATGAAATTCATAATTCTTTCACGCTATACCAAAACTGCATACTTCTATTTATTTATTTATCGTTACTAATTTGGATAATTGGTACAGTAATACCCGCAAATATAACTAGACTTTATTACCTTATCTATCTTCTCTAAGTGCACTAATGCATAATAACTTTTATCGTAGCACGTAATCACCATGTAGTCTACTTGACGTATCGAATAAAATCAAAAAATAAAGAGCAAAACTGTTTGAAGTATCGAATCAAATCAAAAATAAAAAAGAGAGCTAAACTCCTATCAGCACGGGTTTATATAATGGCTCGCTTGCAAGTCGAATTTGTCCCGCGACGGACGATTTTCAGAAATTCGCATTCTTTTTTCCCTTCCGATGGCTCGGCACAACTATTCTACTGAAATTTGCACTCGTCCGAGTTGAAATCTATGGAATTTCCGCACGCCTCGCAACACGTCCGAGAACAACTAATTAATTTTACATAGAAATTGTTATGCTTCCACCTCTCATGTTTGCATCTTATTTCAACCTTAATCGCCAATCTAGTCTGTTCATTCTATCTACAACCTGTGCTCTTGTTTTACATATTTCCCCTCATTTAACTACTAATGCATTCCATCTCGCTTGTCTCTATACCACAAACTCGCTTTCTTACTTGCACTCATATAGCTTAAAGCTTATCAACTATCATATACATCGTTATCTTTGCAGGTGTTCTTCGTTCTAATACGCTGAAGGCTTTTACGTGACTTCCCCACTTCTTTTATAATTTCTCGATAGTTTTAGTACTTGGAAAGATTAAATTAAATACAAGTTGAACATTTTAACTCGGCTTCTTTTTATAGAAAGCGTCCAGTAAATAATTTAAACCTCTTATTTTTAACGAAACGAATAAATTTTTATGCTCCACAGTTTTAATAATGCGTATTATCTAATGAAATTCTACCTTACTTCCTTCTACACGTTGATTATGATTATATACAAACCCTACATTCTAATTGAATGATTTAAATCTACACAGTAGGCCTTTAATTAAGCGTACTATTTTCCACTGCTCTGATATACACGGTGTTTATCATTATCTAAACAATATAAACCCTATGTTTAGAAGTAAATGACGAATTTATCCAATATGCCTTTAAATGAAGCGTATTAGTACCTAAAGCTTCCTTATACACGATGATTAAAATTATTTGCTGTCGTTAATTAATTTTCTACCCTGGTCTAAATTTGAGTAATATATATATATATATATATATATATATATATATATATATACAGGGTTATTACAAATGAAATAGAAGTTTGGATAGGTTATAGAAAGTTTATTTTTGAAAAGTTAAGATTATTACTTATTTAAAATTTTTACAAATGTTCAATGTGTGCACCTTTGGTAACACGACAGATATCAACACGGTAGTCGAATTCTTGCAACACGCTATTAAGCATGTAACGGTCAACTGTAGCAAGAGCATTTGTGATACGTTGTTTAAGTCCGTCGATATCAACAGTAAGCGGTGGTATGAAAACTTTGTCTTTTACATAACCCCATAAGAAATAGTCGCAGGGCGTTAAATCTGGAGCACGAGGTGGCCACGGCTTAAGCACAAGGTTTTCCTCACTTGCACGGCCGATCCATCGTCTAGGAAGATGTTCATCCAGATATTTTCTGACCTGTAAGTGCCAGTGAGGCGGAGCTCCATCTTGTACAAAAACGAAGTTATCACTATCTTCCTGTAGTTGAGGCATTAACCATTCGTGTAACATGTCCAGATAAATTACTCCGGTTATTGACACTTCGTGAAAGAAGAACGGCCCGTAAACCTTTTCACGAAATAAAGCGCAAAACACGTTAACTTTAGGGGAATCGCGTATATGTTGTAAAGTCGCTCTTGGGTTTCCTGTGCCCCATATCCTTACATTATGTCTATTAACTTTTCCACTAATGTGAAAGGTACATTCGTCACTGAAAATTAGGCGATTAAAGATGTGTCATCATTTTCGAGACATTGTTGCATCTCCAGACAAAAATTGTTTCGTACGACTTTATCACCGGCATTTAAACTTTGTACTAACTGCAATTTATACGGTTTCATTTTCAAACGTTTCCGCAGAATTTTCCACACAGTAGGTTGAGGAATTTGCAATTCTAAACTTGCTGATGTAGTCGATTGTCTTGGACTTCGTAAATAAACATCACGAACACTATTGATTTGTTCTTTTGTAACAGGAGGTCTTCCAGTACTCTTTCTTTTACACAGACATCCACTATTTTCGAAACGTTTATACCAGTCATAGATTGATTGCCTTGCTGGTGGTGTTTTACCGTATTTTGTTCTGAAATAACGCTGCACAACAGTAACAGACTTTGTTTTGGCTAATTCAAGAACACAATAAGCTTTCTTCACTTTAGTAGCGGCCATTTTGCTAGACTGGTCGTTGTTTTAACAGCAGTACTACCCCAACAGTTGTACCAACATAAACTTTAAGAAATTCCCTATAAACCTATCTCTCTTACTATATTCAAATACACCAGTCTGATTTTTTAAAGGCTATCCAAACTGTCAATTTCATTTGTAATAACCCTGTATAACTGATAACTGATCCACCTGAAAATGTCAGGAATTCCTTCAACAACAATTTTCCTGAACATATTCAGCTAATAACGTTATCAACTTCTTTTAAATTATAGATGATAAATATAATGTCTTACAGGAATCGACGTTACCCAATATTTGCAAGGTGTGTTGTAAAATAATCAAAGAATTAAATTCTGTAATCAATTCCATACATAAGAAAGTTTCCATTATACTGTGAACCAATTTTTGCATCTTCACCTCTAAAAGCCAAACCTCTGAATCCATTTTTTTTATAACTGACAATTCTGCTTAGAATGTTTTTCCATACTACATTTTTTTCCAATTTTTTACTTGGTTCTGTAAAATGTATCAAACAGATTATTGTCGTAAGAATTTTCATGTGTGTTGATGCGGACCATGGCATGCTTTCAATTGTTGTAGTCATTTTGTACAAGCTGGTCCCCTGATGCTTCCGAATAGATGGTAAGGACTGCAAAACACCGTTTTCATTTTTTCAGAGTATATCAACTACTTTCTTCTTATTTTTTCTCTGTTTGGCAATTTTCTTTCAAACATATTCCTTGTTAAGACTTGAATAATACCACTCTGAACATGTTTTGTTAAAACTACAATCAGCGTCCATATTTTGGCAAATTCCGTTTTTTTTTGTTAGATATGAAGGTGCGATCGTTCAATATCCATTTTACTGTCAGTACCCACAGACACATCTGTGGTAGATAATGCACTTGGAGGAAATATACATCATCATTAGCAGATTCAGGGTTATTAATCCTATCTTATCTATTGTCAGAACTTTGTATTTCTGCTTTAACGCAGAATTCTTTGTAAATTATATTTCGAATTTACCGCTCTGAAAAATTCGCCGCTGGGCAATTGCCTATGATTGCCCATTTATAAATTTAGCACTGATTACTTGGTTTATTATATATTTATAATAAAGTGTATAATAAATTGTTATTTCATTTAGTTCATTGTTATCAAAATGGAATACGCATTGAAATACTCCAAAATTAATTTGATATTAAATTATTTATAAATAAGCACCTGCCAAAATATCATACGTGGTGATCCTATTTACAAATTAAGATACTCTAAAAGTTGCTGCTAAAAAGGTCAAAAGTTTATGGAGGGGTTCATTAGCACGCAAGCGACAAGTTCCGGCTCCCATTTGAAGAAATTTTCAGAGTATGTATTTCAAATGTGTGCTAATATCTCTTTTACTCGGGTACTCTTTTGGCGCTTACTTGGTCTACTCTTTCTGCCATCTAAAATAGTATATTCACGTTATTTGGGAAACTTTTCATTTCAGGAGTTGGTATTTCAGATAATTTTTATCGTGCAGTTTCAGCATTAGACTAGATCAGCAAAACTCACTTGACAGTTAAAGTAACTAACTACCATCTCTTATGAAGTTCACAAACTGCTCTATTCAATTTTGGAGCGTTCAAAAGGCTTGCAAATGAAAATATTTATTTTGTACGTATATGTTTTTGTAAATGTCGTTGTCATAACGAACAGTGTTGTTACAGTGTATAATATATTCGCTTACGAAAACAGACATGTATGAAAATCTAATGTCATTGTTCATACAGAAGCTATATGCTCGGATCCCTGGGATGTTTATCCTAACTCTATAGAACGTTATCATACATTAATTTCCTGTCGGGATTACTTAGAACAACGACACGAATATATGCATATGCAATAAGGAGTGTATTATCTTGGAAACATATAACTACTATATCGCTAGCTTAGAGAGTACAATCACATTTACAATTTCTGTGTAGTATTAGACTACATATACCCAGGTGGGAAGTGTTTCATTATTGTCAGGAGATGAGATGTGGACTAAGGCGGAATCTCTAAGGTCAACTAATTTTCGAGAAGGTAATGAAAATTCCGCTGAAGTTCGTAAGCAATTTAGTCCACAATCGTTGTTTTGGTCTTGTGAAAACTTACAACAAAATAATCATTATAGATTAAATTTCTGGTATTTAGTATACAATAAAAACGTGTATTTAATACCCCATCCTTCTGCATTCATATGTGTATGGCAACTACAGGCTTGTCAGAATTCTGGAAGCCGCTGTACTTTGAAAACGATGTCGAATTAGATTTTTATTTCTGTTAGTTTACTATACTTGCCTTTAATGAAGTGTTTCTCATTGGTATTAAAGGATTTCCAATAACAAAGTAGAAACATGTAATTCCATCCGAGCTGAAGGAAGCAGCCAAAGATATCCTCGCAACTGACTACCTAATATTGTACCTTATTCAAGTATAAGAGGTTGCCCGTGATGTTGAGGGTGCTTCAAATTGGCGTAAATTTTTCCTACTTATCGTACTATCGACTAGCTTGAAGTTCAATTCACAAGAGGGCACGAGTTTGGGCATAGGTTGATTATGAAAACTCAAAAAAATGAAAAGGAAACCAGACGCCACCGCATATTTAAGCTACCTTAAAAATAAATTGGCCTTTAAAGGAGATGCAGAAACCTTCTGACAATAAACACAGGTGTAATTTTTGCGGTAATTTCGATAGCTACTGATGGTAGAGAAAAATGGACATGTATACGAAAATTAATATAACTGATAATAAACAAACAAAGAATTACTTCAAACACTTACCTTGTATGTGAGCGTAGTGAAGCACATTTATGTCCATGCGGCCGTTCAAACAGATAACGAAATAAACAAACTCTGTTAAATGCGACCGTCTAGTGCGGAATACAAAAGTCGACTTTTCTAATGGTGAAGCGTAGAATATGTAAATTTGCGGCCATGGAAATTGATACTGCAAGGCTTCGTGAGTTCTCCAAGGTGATAAGAAAGTTCTTGCACATGCGAAGAGCATATCAATATCGCGGCACTTTGTACAGGCGATGTGTTTGAAGTGATACATGGTACATAAAATAACATTTTAAATATATCGGGCGGATATAAATAATCCACAAATTTTAACTTCGAAAATAAGTTAAGCTGTAAATTATGCAATATAAACGGAACACACATTAAACGGTAAATTATATACAATATAAAAAGAACATACCTTGAGCGGTAAATTATATACAATATAAACGGAACATACTGCCCACCAAAATGCAAGGCATGTTGAAGAAAAAAATAATTAAAGGGAGAGTGGGGGGCGGAATGAAAAAGCGAAAAAAAAATATTTACAAAAAACAAAAGAAAAACAATTTTTTTCTACATTGAGGGCAAAGGGCAGAGCTTTGACACAGGACGCTTCAGCTCGCCATGAGCGGTTTTAAGTGTGACCGCCCTAACAACACCATCTGTCCCAGGATGCACTGCCACAACACGGCCGAGGGACCAACGAAGGAGAGGAACATTAGCAACCTTAATCAGCACCAAGGTGCTCAACTTAACTGGAGGAGTCGGTGTGTGCCACTTCGAGCGCTGTTGTAGCGAGTGCAAGTACTCTTTGAACCAACGAGACCAACAATCTTGTTGAATTCGCTGGAACAATTGCCAGCGAGAGAGGTGATTGAGCGGAAAGTGAGAAAGGGCGGGCTCCGGGATGTCGGTTAAAGAAGCCAAGGTTAAAAAATGACCGGGCGTAATACAACTCAAATCATTGGGGTCAGTGCTCAAAGAGATGAGAGAACGTGAGTTTAGGATGGCCTCAATTTGGATAAAGGCGGTGGCCAACTCTTCAAAAGTTAACACTTCCTTGCCAATAGTATGCAGTAGCAAGGTTTTAACAGATTTCACTCCCGCTTCGCATAAGCCATCAAAATGAGATGAACCCGGCGGTATAAAATTACACGAAATATGGTTCTTAGAAGCAGCAAGCTTGGCGAGATGAATTAACTGTTTATGAGCTCCCACAAAATTTGTACCACAATCACTATAGAGGTGATCACAACGGCCACGCCTGGCAATAAATCGGCGCAGAGCCGTTGAAATGCGTACGTTGACAAGCGAATACGACTTCAAGGTGTGGTGCCTTGGTAGCCATACAAATGAAAAGACATAAATACGATTTTAAAACTTTGGCGCCTCGTAGTCAATTCAAAGTAATAGAAAAGGGGCCAGCGAAGTCGACGCCCGAACACAAAAAGGTTTCACTTGAGTAACTCGACATGAAGGCAGGTTGCCTATGGGAGGTTGCAATGCGACCGGATTGGTCTTACAGCAGGTTAGACAATGACTCAAAATACGACGGATAGATTGCCTTCCAGAAATAATCCAGAAGTGCTGACTGACGAGAAAATGAACCATTTGAGCACCCGCGTGGAAGTATTTTAAATGAACGTAAGTAACATAAAGGTCAGTAAATCGACTTTTGCTAGGTAACAAAGCGGGAAATTTACGGTCAGAGGACAAAGGCGCGTGAGCCAGGCGACCTCCGACCCGCATGATTCCATCAGGAATAAAGGGGACAACTTGCGAAAACTCTTTTTTAAAGGGGATCCGGAATGAATGGGCTCAAGCTCGATATTGTTGAGTTTACGCAAGCAAAGGGATCAAAGCATTGTGCAACTCAGAAGAGGACAAAGGTCCGAAGTACCTTTCGAGTGGGTAACTGAGATTATGACGAAAACGGAGAATCCAAGCAACAGTGCGCGTAATATAGGAAAAGAAAGAGTGATTTTCTAGAATTGATTGAATCCAAGAGGAGGTTACAACAGCGGATAAAACAATAGAGCGTTGTTGAGTGAGAACTTCGGGAGTACCTGAAGGCGGAATATGTGGACTGTAGTTTTCGAAAGATTGATACAAGGTTGGTGAAGCCGCGCACCATAAAGAACATTGCCACAAGTCGGTCGGAAGTAAACCACGTGACCCAACATCGGCAGGATTCTCGGTGGAGGGTATGTGATGCCAAGAGGCGCGAGACGTGTTTTCCTGAATGTAATCAACACGATTTTTCGACAAAAGTCTTCCAACGCTGCGGCGGGGAACGAATCCACGAAAGTACTACCGTGGAGTCAGACCAATCCGGCGGCCAATAATTCGAGCCGAAGCAAACAGATTGTATGAAGAGGTGCGACCTTAGACTTAGCGCACACTAAACGAACCTCAACGGAGAGACGGGTAACAAAGAAAATAAACAAAAGCATAGTAGCCACGTTCAGAAGCGTCAGCAAAACAGTGAACTTCGCACGTAGTAAACTGTAGCGGGATTAGCAAGCGGGGTAGAGCGAAGTCTGAAAGAAGCGGTAACTCAAGCAAGTATCTCTCCCACAAACGGAGGAATTTGGGGGGAAGGAGAGCATCCTATTCTAATTTTAACGACCATAAACGTTGAATTAAGTGTTTTACCAGGAAAGTAAGAGGGGATAAAACTCCTATGGGGTCGAAAATACTGGCAAAGTTGAAAAGTAGGTTACGGTTGGTACAAGAGGTACTTAGTGGTTGAACTAGAAAACAAAAATTATCTGAGGTAGGATTCCATTGAACTCCTAGAACTTTTAGGGGTTGAGTATCAGATTCCTCAATGGAGTGGGGTTGCGCAAATTGTTGCATGGCGGAAAGATCTTTTAATAATTCGGGATGGTTACTTGACCATTTATGAAGTTTGAAACCACCAAGTTTTAAAAGAGCAATTTGTTGATTACGTAGAGCGAGGGTTGATTCAATAGAATCTCCACCAGTAGGGATGTCATCAATGTAAGTATGGTGGCGAAGAGCGAAAGCGGCTAAAAGATAAGAAATCCCTTTGTCTACAGCCAACTGCTGCAGCGTGCGTATGGCAAGAAGGGGGGCACAGTTGATTCCATACGTATCGGTATTTAATTGAAAATCCTGAATTTTAAATATACCGGGCGGACATAAATAATCAACAAATTTAACTTCGAAAATAAATTAAGCTGTAAATTATGCAATATAAACGGAACATACATTAAGCGGTAAATTATATACAATATAAACGGAACAACAGGAGCCTCCAAAAATATTAAGAACGTACCAAAAACGTTCCAAAAACGGTCTGAGTACCCACGTACTACAACTCGATGTTAGGCTCGGCTCTGAAAAGAAAGTCACATAACTAAATTATCATTGGGGACACTATTTGTGTTCTTTCAAAAGTAGAAAAGCAATAGATGATAAATAAACTTCTTATACTACAAAAGTGTAAAATGTTGTCCTTCAATCGTATTCACTAATCTCTCTCAAGAGAACTACAATCACTTTCAGGTCTTTGGGCAAACACAGACCTTGTTACCATCAACAAAATTCAAAACTTTACCTTAATTATTTTTCAAGCTGAATAAGGTAGTGGATTATTGTTACACTTTAAGTTATAAACTTCTGAAAAGTATATTCTGCATAGCCTTTTTGGATATAAATAAAAGAGCAATCCAACTGATGGTAAATTCAATATTCATATATGCAAGACAAAGGTTCAGCTAAACAAAGTCCACTTCTTAAATTCGTACAGTCAAAGCTTATTTAATAATGTTTTCACTTAAAAAACTGTCCCAAATGTTAATCACTATCACGTGGATGGGAACATCAGTACTGGTATTTGTTTACACATGTTTTATTATTGACCAAAAATAAGTACATGATATCTAAGTTATTGATTTGAACACTTAATAATTCCGTTTATCATCATTAGGTCTTCAGTCCTGAAACTAGTTAAACTCGTACCCTCAGTGTTTCTTATTCCGAACTAACCTACACATTTCCCTGAAATTTGCATTGTCTGCATCTATCACTATCTGCGTGCAATAGTCTGATTTCTATCTATCTCTACTTCTTTTTTCCTATGTCTGCTTGTAACATATCTCGTACTATTCCCCAAAATGCCTTAGAACATATCTTATCCTTCTATTTCTTCAACTTTTTTTTCCCACAAATATCTTTCGTCCTCCACTATTTGTATAACCATTTGTTATTAACCTTGTCTGTCCATGCTATCATCCTTATACATCTGAAGCACAACATTCCAGAAGGCTTCTATCTATTTCTGTCTGCTTTTTCTACTGCCCCTATTTATAGAAGTAAGGAATTTTGCATCTCTGAGCTTATCTAATATATCATTTGCATAAGGCACCCCATAAGTATCCTTTATGGTAAGATAGTTTAATTTCTTATCATCGAAATATCATTCTACTTTTTGAATAATACAAGGGGTATACTTCACAGTTATACCTGTGACTGTTTTCTCCTTAAATTTAATATGTCATAAATTTCCTTATTCAATATATCTAGCGTATATGGTAACATTGGGTAATACCTCTGTTTGATTGGCTTGGTGTCTCCTGTATCTATTTGGTGTACCGCTTTAAATGTTCTACCTACTAGTGGAACGCTTATGGATTTTTCTTTTACTACTTTCAGCTTACTTAACTGTTCTTCTGTTAAACCATTAGCGGAGATATCAAATTTCTTTCCAACACTGCAACTATCGGTCCATCCTCTCAACAAATGTAATACTATCAAACTTAGCTCTAATCTTGAATATGCAGCACCCGTCCGATCCTAATATCAAATTATCGTTAGTGAATTTAGATATCGTGGCAGTGATATTGTGAATTGTGCCATTTATTTCGATAGGTAACATTATTTCACTCATTGATGGTTGTCTATTTCCATCGGCTGTTTCCAGATACAGTGACTTTTCTGGGTCACTAATTTTACCCTAACTTCTGTACCATAGAGATTACATATTTCCTATTGCTGTATTGGTCGCCACTTTATCCAGTAACGCCTAGGGTTATGCTTTTTTACATATAGCATTGAATTCAACTTCTCTGGGTTTGGCGTTGAAAATTGTTTCACTGTCTGAAACCATTTCTTCCATTCTTTAATATTCGCTTTAATTCGGTGTCCTTGTTTCCGCAATGAAACTGACGGCGATTAATTTTTAGATTTGTTGTACATTTAGGGCAATTTGCATACGTTAATTATTTTGTCCTACAAATATAGCAAAATAAGGTTCACTCTTTAATACAATGATGATATTGTGACTTCTATCTGAATATTTGTAGCATGCTAAACCTAGTTTCAGTTGGGGTGATTTTTTTGTAATACTTTTTATTATTAAAATTCGATATGGTTGCTCTAAAAATTTGAGGTTGCTGTGCACGATTTGTAATCCTATTCGCTTGCTTCTGCATATTTGATTGGTTTATAGGCCAGATCAAGGTCTAAAAATGCCGTTATTGTTTTGTCCTAATTCCAAAATTTAGAATTCTTTAATTATTTTTTTTTTAATTCTAGACGTAATTCTATCAACGTATCAATTGATTGTACTTTCTCTAAACTTAATCGGCGTACATAGGTAGGGTTGAAAATTTCTGCGAATATGTTTAAGTTAGCCCATCTCAAATGATGGCTTCAACATGCAATATAAATTACTGCCTTTTTATCTTATCCTTGTTTCCGTCAGCCAATTTCGACTAGAAGTGCTTCATCATAATACATTGGTAGAAATGTAGATTCAACTTCTGTTTTGATTTGTCCTAGAAATTTACCTTTTTTTTTATCAACTTATACCAGGTTAGTATTTGTCCTTGAAAAATGTCGACTGCACTTCGAAACAGCTGCTGTTGACTGAGCCCTCTTGCTATTCATAGCTTCTCTGTTCGTTCCAGGAAAGCATAAACTCCCAGTTGTTGAATGTCTCCTGTGAAACCAATGTTCCAATTAATAATGGGTTTGATGGCCCCTTGTCGATTGGTTTCCACGGTGACATTAATTAGTTGCTGTGGTTGTGTTATTAAAGTTGACGCTTCTATACCAGTTAGACGAGATTGTAGAATTGGACTGGGTTCAGTCTCCTTATTTTGTATATTCGAGATTTTTTATTTTTTTTCATATTTAAATACACTCCAAATTTGTCTCTAAACTAAAACGGAGTCTGTTCCTTAAACAACAATACGGGATGTGCAAGTAATGATTTCGATTAACTCCATGAGCACGGGTTCGAATACCGCTTGAACCGATTTTTTCTCTAAGAAGTTGCGGTAAAATGTATATACAGGATGAAACATAAGTGGATATATACAGGACTAAGTCAAAAATCGTGACGTTATAGAAATGGCGGATTGACGTAAGACAAAATGGCGAATTGACGTAAGAAAAATAGCGAATGACGTGTGACGTGTGAAAAATGGCGGATGACAGATGTGACGTAAAAAAATGGTATTATTGTTAATAAATTTTTCCATTAAAAAGCGATTAGTATAAATGAGTTTTCTCATTAAAAAGCAATTGGTGTTAATGGGGTTTTAATGAGAAAATGCATTAAAAAGCGATTAGTGCTAATGTTAATAAGAAAACTCATTTACTCATTACTGCTAATGGGTTTTTAATGAGAAAACCCATTAAAAAACGATTAGTGCTAATAGGCTTTTAATCAGTAAACTCTTAAATAACGATTAGAGGAAGAGCAGGTGCCTCTATCCCTCAACACTAAAAGTGCTCTACTGTTACACATTAGCAATTTGAGCTGCACACATAATTGTAGCTCAGGATGCTATTGTGAATTTATTCTTATAAGCAGCACATCTAAAAAAGTGAAGGACACAACTGCACATTAAATAATTGTTGAAGACACGATCCTATTAAGCACATCCGTGATGAAATAAAAATGTATCACCACAACCTCACAAACAAACTATACGCAAGTGGGGTATCACAGGTTAGGTTACTGTTAGAAAAAGATATTATTATTAAAAAGTTTTGTCAATTTTGCACTTACCCCCTTTCGGCATAGCAGGGCAGTATAATAATGCAAGCAAACTCCTACTCTTCAAAAGTAAACGCCATCATTATGACGCATGGACTTATTATTACTTTTTAAAACAAGCTAAGGAAGTTTGGTTCTAAAGAAATAGACTGGTAGATTTAGGTTAAGTGCATTACATTATTGTGTCATCTAGTTACTCTGGAATTAGTTCTTTAACCTATGACGAACTAGTTCCTATTGTTCACTGCAAAGACAATAGTACCCGGAAGCATAAATCCATACTCCCGCACCGTACAACCATGCTGGCGATACAACATGGTTGTACTCGTATTGAGAATGGTTGAGCAATAGTGGCGTTATTAACAACATACTCGTGCTTTTCAACGCACGCATAAAACACATACAAATCGATGTTATTAGTACATTTGTCAT
Source organism: Platerodrilus igneus (assembly GCA_036346225.1). Lineage (NCBI taxonomy): Eukaryota > Metazoa > Arthropoda > Insecta > Coleoptera > Lycidae > Platerodrilus > Platerodrilus igneus. Next base: position 9,319,185 of record JARFIW010001381.1, read on the forward strand.
TGAAAGAAAAGTTATCACGAATTGTAACATATCAAAAACATTACATTACCTAAAAAGTGTGTAGTATTACAAAAGTTCATGGATTCTTGCGTTCTGTGTATTTCCGAAATATTGATAGACAACTTATGAATTCTCTTTGTTGGACGCGCCTTTGATTTTTGTTCCTTATTTGACGGTCGTCCAGCTTGTATTCTATTGGTTGTTTTCAATACATCTCTATCCATGCGTCTAGCTATTGATGTTATTGGAGTGTAAACTATTTTTAACATTGAATTTAATTTTATTAAACCAGCAGTCGTCTCAAGTGAACAATTTTCTTAAAAATATTACCAATCCTGTTAAATTCTTCACGAAGTTCTTCGACAACTCTCCTGTGGTAAAAGTGATTGTCATCGTGTTCATTGTGAAAAGGAATAGTTTGTTCGCTGTATGATGTTATAAGTCTCATTGCAGTTTCTGTATTATAAGCTTCATCTAGGGTCTTAATGGTTTCTCACTATCCATATTCTTGAAAAAATCTATAGAAGGATCTTTCCCAACTGCTAGTTTAGCTAACTCTACTTTGTCTTCATAATATAGAGCCGGAGAATTTTTAAAAAGAAATCTCCTTTATAACGCTCAAATGTACTTCCAGTGAAATCAATCAGTGCACAACTGTTAAAAACTTTGCAGCGTTCTAGAATAACGTCTTTAAAAATACGAATATACACTTCTGTAAAATTGTTCGTATTATTTCTTTTTGTAAGGATACTGGATCCATAGATAATACACCGCTCCAATTTCTTTTCCCACAATTTTATAGTGTTCTTTTACCAAATTATTATTAGCTATTTTCTCACTTGACATTAAAACACAAAAATGTTCTTGCGTTGCTTCCGGTGCATCAGAATACAACACATCCCTTAACATTTTCATAATAAAGCGCTTATCCTTTTTGAGCACATTATGATTATTTTGCCACCGCCTCCATTGAGCATGACATATATGAAAAGTACAAAGTAATAAAGTAGATGATGGAAATACTGTTTTAATGCATTTCGCTCTGCTACACTATCGTCTGTCATAATCACTTGCGGTGAAAATGCTTTTCGGCTTATCCCAACCCGCAAAAAACGCCAAGACGTTGTTTGATTATGTTTGAGTGATGCCGAACACACTACAAGTAATGCCCGAATTGTACTAGCTGTGAACATAAATGTAACACATGTATTTGATTGGTCACATGACCTATGAACATAATTTCGGTAGATAATTCCTCAGCCACCGTATGTTGCATAATTGGCGTAACAACAACTATTAAAAGAGGATTTGATCGTAAAACTACTTTAACACCAGTTTTCTTGAAATCTGTAATTTTTGATCGTAGTATTTCTAAAACGCTAGTTTCTTTGCAACCCCCATATTCAGATGTCTGCCATTTATCGTACAGATATTTCACTTGTCTTTCTGTCGTATTGATTTGCGCGTTGGCGAACACAAATAAAACGTCGTTTTCCTTGCTTTCGGGTATTTTTATTTCATGATATGCTTTAGATGCCGATTGGTATCATTCCTGACTTATGATATGAATTAAACGTCTCTGTTGTTTGGATCGGTGTTCAAACATAGATAGCTATGAGCTTCGGCAACATAAACTTTATGCAAATGAGAAAAATTAATATTTATGATTACATTTTTACCCTCTTTTAACAATTAATCGTTTTTGATTGTGCCCCGATAGTAGGGTAAAATTGACGATCCTGCTGCCTCATTTGCTCCAGCATCCTCATTTGCTCCCTCATCTGGACCAGATAGTTTTCTTTGACTAACCATTTTCATCTTTCGAGATAAACCTATCTTGTTTGGTATCAATTAATATTAGAATTTTTTCAGCTACCCGAATCTCTAGGTATTTTTTAGATAGCACCATTTCCCAGGAAACTACCCTCATTTTAAGATTTTTTGCTGGTAGTAATTTTTTGGCCGTCCGCATAAATTTTTTAACCATGCGACACATCAAATTAGTCTAGTATTTTACGCAGAATCCGAATCTGTAAACAGATTTAAAATAGGACCCCCCCCCTTATCGTTTTACACATATGCCCTCTGCGAGATAAATCTTTCTCCACATTTCCACCCACGAGATAAACCTATCTTGTTTGGTATCAATTAATATCAGATTTTTTTAGCTACCCAAATCTCTTTAAATTTTTTAAATTTTATCACCCCCCAGGGAGCTACCCTCATTTTAAGATTTTTTGCTGGTAGCGATTTCTGATTGTCCTTATAAATTTTTTAAACATGCGATACATCAAATTAATTTAGAGTCCGAATCTGCAAATAGATTTATAATCCGACCACCCCTTACAAAGTTACTTTTAAAGGCTCTAAACCTCTAAATTTTCGCTACCCAAAACATATGCTTTAACCAACTACTTAGAGGTATTAACACAAAGAAATTTAATAGTTTCTTTTATCCGATTTACAGTTTAATAAACTAATAGAATACAATTTTTACAAAGTATAACATTATTTTCTCTGTGTAGTCGAATCCATGCAGTTGAAAGTAACCTGTAACAAAAAAAGAGATTAATGGGTTGTTTAAATAGACCTGTAACAAAAAGAGATTAATGTGCTGTTTAAAAAGAGAGGAAACGTGTTTTCGGTCAATAAGACATATTGTCGTTAATCTAACAATATGTTTTACCGTCCAGCGAGACCACGTGGAGGTAAACACATGTCGCTGGGAGCAAAGGAATTATTAAGGATGGGGATGGTAGGTATGTCTTATAACTAACTTACATACAATTATATATACACAATAAAATATATACAAATATAAACAACTATCTTATATCGTTATGCCCCCATGCATATGTTGATGTGCTGTTTGGGATGACATAACGTTTGTCATCGTCCCCGACAAACTAACCTTATTGATTAGCTGAGTATACAGCTAATGCTTAATACTACGAATGCATACCATCGTATGCAAGAGGGCATCATCATTGTTAACCACCACCTCCCTAAAACTGTCTACACCAATACCGGACACCGCATTGCGGTTGACTTTTTTCTTTTTTTTTCACTATGTCTTTTTCACTAATAATGCAGTAGGACTTAGCCCTACTACCCACAAACTCTAAAACTAAATTACCGTAGTCGAGGACATACTAGAAAGTACCTTGTGTGAATCCCAAGCAATGATGCATCGATTTCCAATGCACGGTATTGAAATATAATTAATAAAAAGAAAGGTCTACACCGCTTTCACATGTAATCCATAATCGACAAGAAATTAGTTTGGGAAACGAATTGTATTTTCCAAGTACATATTTGGCATCGAGTATATAATTATGTTATGACGTGCTTAGTAATGAAAAAATGTTAAACCAGAAAATTTTAAAATTTTAAAAGTCATGGTTTTAAATATTCTAAAAAACAGTACAATACCGTTTGAACATGGTTTTAAATATTAAACACTTATGGCCTATAAAAGACACATTTCCAAAATCCCCACGGTTTTAGATTTTCGGAGATGGTTGGTTAAAGCATATATCTCGGGTAGCAAAGATTTAGAGGTTTGGAGCCTTTAAAAATGTAACTTTGTAAGAGATTGTCGGATTTTAAATCTGTTTGCAGATTCGGATTCTGCGTAAAATTCTAAATAAACTTGATGTATCACATGGCTAAAAAATTTATAAGGACGGGCCAAAAATCTATACCAGCAAAGAATCTTAAAATGAAGGTAGCTTTCTGGGGGGTGATGCTATCTGAAAAATTCCTAGAAATTCGGGTACTTGAAAAAATTCTAATATTAATTGATACCATACAAGATAGGTTTATCTCGTGGGTGAAAATGACTAGTCGAAGAAAACTATTTGTTAGGTTAGCTTATAAAGCAAAGAGCAAAATTTAGAGGTTCAGGAATTTAAAGTGGTATAACTTTGCAAGGCGTGGTCCTATTTTAAATCTGTTTGCAGTTTCGGATTCTCGTTCAATTCTAGACTAATTTGATGTGTCGCATGGTTAAAAAAATTTATGAGGACGGCCAAAAAATCGCTACCAGCAAAAAATCTTAAAGTGAGGGTAGCCCCCTTTGGGATGATGCTATCTAAAAAATTCATAGAGATTCGGGTAGCTGAGAAAAATCTAATATTAACTGATACCAAACAAGATAGGTTTATCTCGAAAGATGAAAAATGGTTAGTCGAAGAAAACTATTTGGTCCAGATGAGTGAGGAAATGAGGGATTCTGGAGGATATGAGGGAGCAAGATCGCCAAAAAAACACCTACTCCCGATTAATTTTTTTTTAAATTAAAAATCAATTGTAGCGACACATTTCTTATTCCTGTCCCGATAATATTTTCTTCGCCGTTGAACTATTTTATTTAATTCTGCGTGCTGGCATGAAAATATTTTACGAAATATGTAACGTGTAGGATTTGCAAAACATCTTTTAATAATCCAGTTGATGCGAGTCAAATAAAACAAGTTGAAAATGCAAGGCATTGTCGCAACGAACTTCCAAATGTAGACTTACTTTAAAACAATTTATGTATCGCACATTAATTTTGGACCTATTTGAAATTTTTGATAAAATTAATTCCCGGGGGGTCGGGTATCCGTGGTCAGATTTTGTGGGGGTACCATATTTCGACTCAGCTATGTTAGGGGAGTCCAAATATGTATCGCACATTAATTTTGGACCTATTTGAAATTTTTGATAAAATTAATTCCTGGGGATCCGTGGTCAGATTTTGTGGGGGTACCATATTTCGACTCAGCTATGTTAGGGGAGTCCAAATATGTATCGCACATTAATTTTGGACCTATTTGAAATTTTGATAAAATTAATTCCCCGGGGGTCGGGTATCCGTGGTCAGATTTTGTGGGGTACCATATTTCGACTCAGCTATGTTAGGGGAGTCCAAATATGTATCGCACATTAATTTTGGACCTATTTGAAATTTTTTTTTTCCCGACGGAATATCGCGGGGGCACGGCGCCCCCGTGGCCCGATTTTAACTGACATCAAAACTTAAGCTCTGGACACCGAGCTGAATCGATTGATGTATCACACATTGATGTCCGACCATTAGAAAGGCCTCGGACGGACGGACAGACGGACGACAAATCGATTTCATAAACGAACGAAGTTCGTTGAAAATGTTGATACCCATTTATTACATTTTTCTTCAGAATTCTCTCATACGAATTTACATTGCAATATGACTCGAAATTATTAGTTACTTTTCACCTCTATGGTTTTAATATACAAGTCTGTACACAAATTCGCCAGAATATTTTTTACACAATCTGCACGCAAGTTTTTGTATTGTATTGTAGAAAAAAAAATGCAAATATAACAACAGCAAAATGTATTTTGTTATAATTTACTTACTCGAGTAATGACTTTATAAAAATATCTATATCAGTATTTTTCAGGCCGATACTACTACACGTGTGCCACAGCGATTATTTATAAACAGGCCTGCATCAGCAACAGCTGACGGAAGCCAAATCACAGAGAGAATCTTAGAAAGGGGATGAGTATGTGGCCACCGTTTGTGGTTATACCGCACAGGATTTTGTCTTCGCTAATTCTTAACAACCAGCGTCATTCACCTATCTGTTACAACACGTTCCTACTCTATTGTACGGGACAATGTCCGGGACTAGTCCTTCGCGAACTACTCATCGCTAGCTAGATGATTTCAGTAATAGATTAGTCAAATATAACCGATAATACGAATTTAATAAATGGAGGTTCAAACGTTCTTATTTTTTCTGCATGATCTCCATAAATATTACTGAAGTGTATATTTTTTTATTCAATTATTTCAAGGTGAGCGCACACATCTAACTCATAGAAAAAATCGCAATTAGAACCAAAAATCCAATCTGCTTTATAAACTGTACAATATTTTGTACGTCAAAACCATGCATGAGTAAATTCATCCCTCAAAGTTATTCCACGCGCACAATATAAAGTTTCTGCTTTTTAAATTGCAATTACCTGAACCCAGCTGCGCATCGCTGCAAAACCATTTATCAATTTCATGTTAGTCGTGTATCAATGTGTGCCTCAGCAAATTGAATGTAGTATTAGCGTTTTGGTCCGAATATAACAATGTCATGCAATTAATCCGCTTACATTGGCTATTGCAAACGTTCAGCGACGTCAGTTCCATAGAAATATACCTAGCCATTCAAACATAAAGCGATTGATTGTTCAAACCAAAATCCTAGGCGCACAATAAGTATGGCGATGCGCATTTTTTTAATGAAATTCAACGCTATTGATTTTAAAGAGAGTGCCATTTTGCTTCAATGTGAGCTTGATAATGCGTATGTTCGAGTTTTAGCCAATTTTATACGAAATATTCAACTTTATAGTAAAAAATTATGAATCCCAATATGTAGTCAGTTCCCTTGGGAATTTTACACGTGGTACAACAGAACGAATGATTGATACAGTTTTTCTTAAGACATCGGCTATTATTTCTTGCATGTACATTTTTTAAACTTTCTAAATGTAGCATTGAAATCAGAAATATTAAAGAAAAAATTCATATTAATCGAAAAGCTATAATTGAGATATGCTTTATATACAAAACTATTTCTGATAACCAGGGCCAGCGAGAGTAGTCGCGAGCCCCGGTGCTGATGATTTTTGGAGTGTGAATTTGGATCTGGAGTGGCAAGAATTGTTGGGGATTGGGATGAATTACGAGTTTGCAATGGAATTGCTTTTCAAAATGGAAACCTGCAACATGGAGTGATTCTGGTACGTGCAGTCATGTGGAAGGCATCTACATAGGTGTTGATCTGAAAGCAGTATACTCTCTAGGTAACGATTTTTTTAATTGAAACTGTTGTGCTGGTGTGGATTTATTTAAACTGTTAGTGATTTGTGTTTTATTTGATGGAAATATTATTTATGACCTGAAAATTAATTTATTGACATAAGTAAAGGACAACTTTTATTGTAAATCTGAGGGTGTAAATATTTTTATAATAATATTACTGATGTAAGAGGTAAACGGGTCTTTCGTTTAATTTTTAGTGTTAAAGTTTGAGCACACAAATATAAAAACGTTTATACTGAGCAAGTAAATTAAGGTTTCAGGATAGGTCCATCAACGTTAAACTAACATAATGAAATGTAGAGGAGCATAAAATTGGGGGCATATTAAGTTGCTTTCTTTTGATACCGAGTAGGGTTATAAAAATGTTTCACGTAGATCCATATTGTACATATTGAGATGGTGTGAATTAAATTTTTTATTTTGTTAGAATAAAAAGGTTGTATGCTTTGGTCTAATTATTTGTTTATTTTTTTTTATTGTTAAATATAAAGGTTGTGGTGAGAATGAGTAGCTGTGTGAGTATCTCTAAAAAAGTAGTGAGCAGAGCTAGCCGTGAAATATCAGTTTGGGAAGCATCTTTAGAAGATACTGAACCAGAACATCTAGTAATCAAAGCTGGAATTGAAAAATTTATTTAGGTGGAAAATTAGTAGAGCTAAATTTTATTTTCAGCAAGTATTTTATTTTCAACCCAATAGTGGGGCCCGAAATAGAGGAGTTACGTTGCATTTTTATGACGCCCAAAGTGTGGGGCACGATGATTTAGGGCTTCCTTCTCAGGAAATCCAGTGCAAATTTATGACAGCCCAACGGTGGGGCTTGAAATAAGCAAAGTCTGAGGTAACTCAAAGACCACTGCACTTATTATGTCAACCCAACATTGGGGCACGAATTTTGGAACCCTTCCAATAAAAGAAGTTTAGGACTATCAGGCTACTACCCAAAGAACGTGGCAATATATATATATATATATATATATATTGCTGTGATATAGCCTTTGGGATTTTATGCCTCTACGATGGGTGTCATAAAATTCCTGTGATATGCCACTCAATTGGGCGTTATTAATTGATATGTAATATTTATCTTTAACCCGACTAGCTCACTGAATAAATCTTATTTTAACCTTTAAATGAGTTCAAATAAAGCAGTTCTAGAACACACAATAAAATAATTGATTAATATGTATAATACTGTGTAAACTCAAAATTTTCCCTTTTATATAAAATATTTACATTTACCAAATGTATGCTTTTCTGAAAACCAAAAAAAAATATCTTTTAATTACACTCAAGTACTTTCGAACGTTTCAAGATGCTTTTTCCCGTTTACATATTTTTCAAATGACCTTTTCGATGACTCTTACAAATACACAATGTATAGCAAATGTTAAATTTGAAACAGTCCTTCAATAATAAAATGTTTAAAAACCGCCTATTTGTTGATCGACTTATTTTTAATCGCACAAAAATTTTGCATTTTCAAATTTCATTTATTGAATTTTTATTTCACTAATTACGTAAGTTTTTACGGCATTCGAGCATAGTTGGTGCTCGGTTGAATATGAACTAAATGTTATTCATTTTCTATTGTATATATAAGCCCTTCCCACCAATAGTTTTCATTGGCGTGTTTATAATCAAGGCTTGTACTTTGTCTTATCTGGCAGAACTCGGAATTTTTACAAAGTCCCTAGTTTAATTCTTCAACGAAATGCTCCATCGATCACGTAATCGTTCAGTATATTTCCAATATATTTCCAATTTTTTGCTTTTATCAAGTCACGTATTCAATGTTTGTCAATTGAAAGTCCACGGTTTATCATATAATTGAACCGCTTTGTTTATTCGATTGTTTCAGAATGTTGGTTTTCTGAACAATTGTGTTCTTTCTAGTCACGTAACGATTTTCTAATAATGAATTATTGAGATCCGTTTGTATAATAATTACGTTGATATTTTCGACGCAATTATTAAATATTTGGAGTGCCAATTTATCTATGTTTCTATGTTCTATGTAATTTGATGCAACTAGTTGCTTGTAAAATCTTATCTTTACTTGTAAACTATACCTAAACATATTTATACGACGCACACATTACCATTCTAATCAAATGATATTAATTTTTTTAACATTTTAATTTTGTATGCATTGAGATATTTATGTAAAGAGTCATCAAAAACTTTTTTATGCGTAGAAAATTACGTAAAAGGTAAAGAAGGTCATTGGACGTTCAACGTGCTTCAAGTAGTATAAAGAGTTATTTTGCTGTCTTTAAACAGATTTAACGAGAGTTATAATTTGGGGACAACTAGATTTATATTGTTACTTTGATTTAAGGGTTTTCTTAATTAAGCGAATAATATTATAGAGCTACAAATTATATATATTTTTGGTTATAATATAAATTTTGATTAATTTCGTTTATCTCATTCAAATAAGAAGTGTTAGAGAAAAGAGGGGTAAAATTTCTCTCGTATCGTCGTGCACTCTGTGTGGGGTTGAACTGAGCTAGTCGAGACATTATAAAACGAATTATTTAAAACTTATAATTTATCCTAGGTTATTTAGAGACACAGAGTGGTGGCGAACATCAGGCAACTGGACGTTAAATACATCGGAGTGCGTGTGTGCGCGTGTGTGTGCGCGCGTGCGCGTGTGTGCGTGTGTGCGTGTGTGTGTACACATACAACTAATAATTACAAACTATAGTAGTGCAAAATAAGTGGTATGTTATCAACTAGAATACTAGAAAATAAAAAATAAAATATTTTAATGTGGTACTTAAAATTTCTTCCCCTTCTGAAGCCCTTTTTGAGGGAAAATTTATCGATGATAGCATCCAAGTTAGTATATTTGACAAGTTCTGTCTCCACTGCCAACAAGCATAAGCTTGATATTCTATCTTGACACATCGTGAAACGTAAAACATTTATTACTCTATTTAACACAGAAAAAGAGCGCTCAGCACTAGCAACTGTAGTGGGGATTGTGGCAAATATGCGAAATGCCAATTAAGATTACAAGATAAAGTTTTCAGATCAAAGTTTGATACTAGTTGAGAAGATCCCACGGTGATAGTGTTTTCTCACCGAAGTTGGCTGAATAGACCAATTTAAGATTTTGCAATTCATCACAAAGCTCAACTCTTAAATCCTTTGGGTATCGCTGTACCAGAACATTTGCTTGTTCTTGGATCTGGTCACCTGTCATTTCTTTGCATGACCATAATACAGAAAAGTTGCTACACAAAGGGCGAACTGATTCAAAGCGAACTGTCATATCTCCTATGACACTGTCCAAGATAACTTAAAGCACTTCATGTTTAAAACTGTTTTTGGATCAGGATCATCATTAGTACTATCGCCGTCTTCTTCGTCGGCTTGCCTTTTCCGTTTTTTCGTTCTTTTTTGTTCTTCTTGAAGATGTTGAGGCCAACCTATGTTTCTAGCCACTACCAGAGCATCACTAAATATTGGATCCCAGCTTTCATTACGAAAATTCTTTAAATCTTCATGGCAGCAATATGAAAGGAGTCTATAAAGAAGCCCAGGCTGTCATACTCTCAGCCAATAGTGAAGCTGTTTATTCTGCTTGCGCATGTCACTCTGTAAATTTCTGCCGTGCACAAGCGGCGCAGAGTTGTCCAGCTGCAATTACATTTTTTGGATCTGGCCAAAAATTATACAATATCTTTAGCTTCAGCCCCCCAAAGATGGAAAGTCTTAAAAAAGAGAGTGCCTAGTTCTATTCATTCAATGTCAAAGACACGCTGGTCCGCTAGAGTCGATTATGTCAAACCAGTTGCTGCGCATCTTCCAGGTGTCTTAGAAGCGCTTGATGAAATAAGGACGCTAAACTTGACAGCAGAATGTCAACGAGATGTGGAGAGACTGAAAAAATATTTCAAAACTTTTTACTGCCTTCTCCTAGCATCTATTTAGTTCTAGATTTTGAAATCTATAGACATTGTAAACCGCGTATTACAACACCATGGTGACACAATGGATGTTGCGTCAAAAAATTTAAGTACTTTGATTTGTCATACCCTTGCCCCTTATAGTCTTTCAATGGAATTCTATGTTCGTTCAACTTACTCATAATCAGTTCTGCTATAGCTTCACCACTTTCTTTTTGCACAATCAGTGAAGCATAACAGTCTTTGTTCAACTTGGTATGGTTGGTTTGTTGTTGAGTTAGGTTGATATATCTTATAAAAATGCAGTCTGTTCAACATGTGCTGATCGGATGTCGCGTCAACAATTACAGCATAGTATTTATCTATTTCCCGTTCTTCAAGAATTTTTTTAGTCACTTGGGCAGCACATAAAGTAACAAACTTATTTTGAATATTATGAGACAAATAAAGCACTTGCACTTTCTCCGCTTTGTCTTGATAGTGAGAAACTTTATTTAAATGTTCATTCAATATCTGATCATAATTGGCCAACAATTCTAAGATACCTAAAAAATTTCCGTTTGTTGGTTCACCGATTTTTTTGCAATGCCCTCGGAAAGCAAGCTCTCTTTCAGCTAGGAACAAAGTGATCTTAAACAGTCTGTCTAGGAGCTCACGCCACTTTTCTTTTCTTGCTGGATCGACTGCAACAGCAAATCTGACAAAGACTTGCCTTTTTTGATTTGATTACTTCTGATTTCCATTGAATGTAACAGTTTTTATGACTAGAGCTATTTTTGTGTTTTATTAAAGTTTTTTTCCATTCGTTTTTCTATCGAAAATTCTTCTGGAAGGATCAAGGAAGAACACCGTGACTGAGGCAGCGTGCTGAATATACTACAAGGCAAGCAATAAAATGCTTTTTTGACTTTGCTCCAAACAAGCCTACCCCGTGCAATCAGTTAAATGCCGAAATTGTCACAGAAAACCCTAAAAAGTCTTCAGAGAAATGTTCTGGCATTAGGATATGTGAAAATTTTAAGTCGCGACTTATGTCAAAAGTAAGGTCACTTATAACAAAAAATCTGAAAAGCGATGGTTGTGATTGGGACGTATCAGACGAAGTGCTAGCAGGATACTTATAAACTGCTTGATCAGACACCACTGTTTCGTTTAATTCGCTTTCTTTAAATGTAGTGTTCAGTCCTGGAACTGGTTAGACGCGTACCCTCATTGTTTCCTATTCTGTGCTAACCTACACATTTCCCTGATATTTCTACAGTCTGTATCTTTCACTATCTGTGTGCAATAGTCTGATCTAGGTCTACCTCTACCTCTTTTTTCCTATCTCTGTTTGTAATATATCCCGCCCTATTCCCCAAAAATGCCTTAGAACGTATCCTGTCTTTCTATTTCTCCTATTTTTTTTTGTTGTCCACAGATATCTTTATTCCCTGCTATTTCTATAACCTCTTTGTCATTAACTTTGTCTGTCCATGCCATCATCCTCATACATTTGAAGCACAACATTCCAAAAGGCTTCTACAGCTTTTCTGTCTGCTTCTCCTACCGCCCCTATTTCATAGACGTACTGTGCTGTGCTCCACACATATACTTTCAACAATTTTCTCCTTGTTTTTATGTTTGTTGTCTTCGAACATAACCGCTGCTCTTTCTTGTTACATGCAGTTCGGTTCCTATTCTATTGTTTACAAATAAATATTGTCCAGATATTCAGTAGTATGTGACGGGGTTAAGCAGCCTGCGGCTATCAAGATCCCCAACACTTAAACATTTGCCAAATTCATAGTTTTCCAATATATTCTTTCGCACAATCAACATCAGCTAAAAATATTTCAAAACCAACACCTGTAGTTGTTTATAATAATCATCAGATATAAGTGCAATTATTTTTTTCGTCATTACATTTTCCGTCTTGAAATTGGTTGGACGCGTACCTTCACTTATTTCTATTCTGAGCTTGCCTACACCGTTTCCTGAAATTTCCACAGCTCAGATACGTCTCGGTTCCCCTTCGGTCGTTTCCTAATTTTATGCCCTATTTTACCAAGATCCTGTGGTATGTGAAGGGGGTTAAGCAGCCTCTGGCTACCATGGATCCCCCAACACTTAAACATTTGCCGAGTAATAGTTTTACAGTAAATCCTTTCGCACAATTAACATTAGTTGAGAGTATTGCAAAACCAAAACCTGTATTGCTTATAATAATCATCAGGTTTAAGTACAGTTATTTCTTTCGTTATTAGGTTTACCATCTTCGAATTGGTTAGACACGTACCTCCATTAATTTCTAGTCTGAGCATTTCCCTGAAATTCCCCCACCCTACATCTTTCACTATGTGTGTGCAATAGTCTAACCTAGGTCTACTTCTACCTCTCTTTTTTCCTATCTCTGCTTCTAATACATTCCGCACGATTCCCTCATGCTTTAGTGTGCGGCCTATCATCCTCTCTCCTATTCTTTACTGCCATTTCTAGTACCTCTTTGTTCTTAACTTTGTCTGTCCATGATACCTTCATCATACATCTGTAGCACACATTTCA